>OW203767.1:7034523-7476786 GCA_934045905.1 Leuctra nigra
CCCTCAATCTGTAAAATTTACTAATATTCCAAAATTAGAACTTGATCGGATAGATACACGATTCATTTCAGTTTTCAAACAAACAGAGCACTGACGCGTCAAAAATAAAGCTTTAGCGTTGAATAGAATGTAAATTTCAGTTTGATCAGAGTATTCTACTGATCAAACAAAAGGACAAAACAAACACGGAGTGCCAAAAAGTGAGCCAAAAAGCTAGGAGCTTGACGCCATATTTCCGAGGAAAGTCACACCCCATACCTTAAATTCATATCAGTTATTTAACGACCCATCGAAATAATTTCTTACAAAACATTGTTTACTTCCCAAATTTGAAGAAAACTTTGTCTGAATAAGAGGGAGTTTTCACAGTACGAGCAGTTTCTATGACAACAACCTAAACACACAACATGTTCGCCCTGGGAATTCATTTTGCAAACAAACTGCTGTTGCTGTTTATTTTGCTACACTAATATGCATCATTACGTGAGATAATGCATGCACAAGCTCTCCATTTGCAGCTAAAAGTGCACTAATAAATATGTAATTTATCATAGAAAATGTCTGATCAAGCAATTTCATTGTGTTTTACGTGATTTGTTTTTCAGTGAGCGTCTCTATCTGGGATTTACGTCTTGAATCTCCGTTTTTTTGTATTTGTTCAAAAAAAATTGTATTTGTTCTTTTCGCAATTCAAGACAAACGAAGTGATCTTGCGATTTTTTTCTCAAAAGATTCCTTACAATTCTATTCGTTTTATTACCTATTGATTTATTGCAAGATCGCTAACTTTTATCAGCGGAAAATGTATTTATTTATACACCGCCTTCCTGCTGCATAATCTGAAGAGAAGCTGTGGTCGAGGTCAAACATTTCGAAAGATCGCCTGCGTTCACGCAGCGTTTTCCCAGTTTTTAGAAAACATCGAAACAGGTATGGCTGATTGGTAATGCTCTGAACTTTTAATCCGGAGGCCCGGGTACGATTCCCGTGGCCGTCTTTCCCGGGGGGACATGCTGGGATAGTACCCTACTAATAGGCCATGACCGCCTCCTTCCCACCTACCATCCTTACCTACTCTTCACCATCATCTCCCAATCATCATCATATTCATTCATCAGTCGCCATTAGCCTCGCTGCAGAACAGTGCGACGTTAAACCCAATAAAAATTTTAAAAAATAGAAAACATCATTTTCCAACTGAGAAGTAATCTAACCTAAAAAATGCAGATATTTCGCGAGTTGAAATTAAAATGTTTAATTTGATCAACGCAAGTCAACCACCAAAGTCAAATTAGAGTTGGATAATACGAGTCATGATGAACCAAATGAACAGAGAATTAAGATTTGTTTTCCAACAATGTCGTAATTCTCTCTAGACAATACATTCATTATAACGGCGTCGCTCAATTTTCCACGTTTCTCTTTTGTTCGAAACTCCTGACATTGCGTTTATTATCTTCATTGTTGATTTTGATTGGTGCTTCTTCATCTGGCGGTGAGAAAACAGCGCCTTGTTGATTCACTCGTCTCGGAGACCGTGCAAACACAGAAACAAGTGAAGATCGTGATCACCGACGTTGCGTAAACTCACTGAAATTAATCTACCCTGCAGCAAAACATCCCGAGGTGGCGGTGTAAATATGGCAACATGTCGCGTTTTCGTGTTGAGCAACTTAATCTTTGTTCGTAGCGCGTCTAGCGGAGGAGTTGTTAAGCTTCAATTGTAAACAAAATGGTGTTTGTAGCATCTGTATTTCAATTAGTGCAGCATACAGAGCTTTTTCGTTATTCTTGGGTCTCACATTTGTTCATTGTCTGACTAAGTCAGCAAAACAGCAACAAATTTCAGCTTGGTTACACTGACCAAGCTGAAATTTGACAACCATGTATTTATAAATTCTGTAATCGCCTGACTCCTCCCTTTAATTGATTGATAAAGGAAACTTTTTAGAAACCTAAATATAGTCTCACTTTGTGTTTAAATATTTTAAAATTCAATCAGAAACTGTAAGAATTTTGAAATTCAAATAATTAATCATATCTTTTAAAAACAAATGTGTAAATTTGTCATAACTCAAAATAGGTATTCTAACAACAAAATATATGTGTCGCTTTGACCTTTAAGGGTTGTTCACATCGAGTGGTTTTGCGTTTCGCATTTGCGTTATTTTTCTTATCCAATACCCGAAACTCAAAAACAAATCTATGTGGACAAGTGTATTCCTGGCTCTCGTATAAATTGGTTGTTTTCACTAACTTTGTCTTCTGAAGGGATGAAGAATAATAGGTATATATTGTATATTTATATATAACCTCTCTTTATGACTTAGCTCAGTAAGTATACCAATGTTGCCTGCATGAAGCGAGAAAGGGCTGGGGAGGGGATTAAAGAAACTTTTCACTCTCCACTGAACAAGTTTCAAACAATATTTGCCGAGTTTCTCCTCCAATAATCCTACTTTGCTCCTGCCTCCTGCTCTGCTTATATCCAGATGGCCGTGTTTCGAGAGTCCAGTGGCAAAGCAGGGACAAACACCAACCCTTGAAGTGCTTATAATAGCTGCTTTACACCAACCCTAGCACTGTATATCATTTAGTTGTTTATTTTACAGTAATAAAATTAGAGTAAAATCCCACAAGTGGATATAACAAAGATTATAAAAACTATATATAAAGTAAATAATGTTTTAGACAGTCCCGGTAGTGTGTTTTATCAGTCTATTCGTTTCGTATGATCCTAAACAGTTCGGGCGAGTTCACGAAAGGTATTATCTGCTAACACGTATTATCTTTTGATTTAATACCAAAAACACCATGTTAAATGAAAGATAATACCGCAAAAATAGTAGGTACGTATTAGGAAATAATACTTTTTGTGAATCTGGCCCCAGGGTTCAATCTTTTGCCATTCTATAAGCCATCCTTCCCTTCCGTCATACTAGAAAATATCCGTTAAGACGAATACTGACACAATGCTACAGATGACTTCATGGGTCTTAATGTGTAATGTGATGTGAATGCATTCAATGCAAGTCAGCAGATAACTCTGTAAAGCTAATATAAGTCGCGACTATAATGCGAGTTGCAGCTCGCTTCAATGCATTCACATAATACAGTTATGCAACATAGGTATCTGAATGAATGGACGATCCGGAGTAAGAATGCACTATTGTTCGGACTGCATTTCAAACTGCACATTCATTAGGGAATAGGTTAGATTTGAAACGATCCTTAGACTCAAACTCAAGCTTATCCCAAAGCTGACGAAATCCAGCCGAGTATAAAAGTAAAGTGATTTCGATTTTTTGGGACCGATACTTTTTTGTTGTAGAATGAAGAGACTTCTTTTCTTTGTCAACATAACTTAAGTTTTCTTATGAGCTTTAGTTAGCAAACTTTGCAAGCGCTTTTATCAACTTGGTCGATAAGCTGAGCCCTCTTTGTGTATGGTATTTGACTTCTTATGAAAAATATTAATATTTAAAATCAACAGAGAGAGGTTGGTGGTGGCAGTGCCGTGTTTTAGTTCTCTGAGTTGCTGCTAGATGGCATGAGCGTGAAGAATTGCAAGAGGCACGTGGATGTAGTTGCTGTCAGGTGAGTATAGAATGCGCTCGCATCTTGTAACGCGGGGGTTTCAAGAAAAAGGTTTCAATTAAAATTTGCGAAGCGAATGAATGCTTGCTTTATAAACTGATAAATAAATCCGTACATTTTCAATAAAGATATTCCAGTATCAAATCATTTGAACTAAGGAAAGAATTGTTTTATTGATTTCTGCAGGATTTCTCACATAGGTAATTTGAAAATTAGACAGCTTAGCGATTTATCAAATTATTATGTTTTTAACCTTATCTTTCAGATCATATACCATAACTCACCTTATCACAATTAAATTATCGCAAACAAATGTTATATTATGTTTAGGGGGTTTGAATTATAATTGTTTCGGCCTTTCCAATTTTACACCATAGGTATAGAGTCATTACCATTTTAAAGTTCTCTTTTACAGGCTAACTTTAAAATACAGTTGAAATATTGACTGTGCAACTTCATCAATCAATTAAAATTTTCACTGTCAATCAAATACACACTTTGACTGTCTGATTGCTTTTACAACAGCCGACCATTGGAATTTGCCTCCGCACAAAAAAATCTGTTATGACAATTTTCGTTTCGAAAATTGTTTGTGTTTTCATAACATCATTTGTTATTTCATATCTAATTGTCACTCAGCTCTGTAATTGCTCTCATTTGATCTGTTGAATCATCAGAGCAGTTTCACAACAAGAGCATCTCATTACAAACTGGGTAATTATATTTGCGCAAAACTAGCAATATAGAATTACATCGAGATGTTAATTCATCAAGTTGGCTCGATTTCGCAACTTGATAGAAATAAGAAACAAAATCGAATCAACGTAGGAATTGAGGTTAATTTAAAGCAACTTTTGCAGGTTGTTCGACTCCGGCTATTTATATACACCCAGGTGTTTCCATCCAGAAATATGCACCACATATGAAATCTTCTCAAGCCATACATTCACAGTTATAACTTGTAATTCTTCTTATTATTATTATTATTACCATTTTTGTGAGAGAATCCCAGACTGAGGGGTATTCTGGTATCACCATAGAGGTAAGAAGCAAACCCTTCATACCTCTATGGTATCACGTGACTAAACATATAAAGCACGAAATTGGCCAGACTATTGCACATGAGAGGAAGATAATATTTCCCCTCAATCTATATGTGATTCTACAACCCTCTTGACCTTTTTCGTCTCCAATATTTTGGTACTGAATTTTTTTTGACGAAATATTGCTGTTGTAAAAATCGTAGAGATAGCAATTTCCAAAATGGATTGATTTCGCTAAATATCGGTCTCAGCTGACATCTACTTACAATAATAGCCCTAAAATTAAATACAGTTCAGAGTGAACTGCACTCGAAGGTAAATATTGGAGATAATACTTCCTATAAAGTCATAACTTTTGAACCATTCAAGTTATGAAAAATTTGAAAAACAATTACATACCTAAATAATTTTAGGCCAACCTAAAACACAACCTATTAAAGTGGTTCCATCGTTTCGGCATAGGAATGAGAATTTGCTGTAATTCACACCAAAGATTAATGAAACCATATTACATACAACAAGCAAAAAATATTTGCCCCTTACGGTATCATATTATTAGATATTCTTGATTGAAGATCATCTTTTCCCCCATAAGATAACACAGGGAGACATGAAATCGTCCTGGAAAATTGGCCTTAAATTGCTCCTAAAACCGCAAGAGGAATGACAAATTATTGAAAATAGTCTCAAATTAAAGACAATAATTTTTAGAATAAGACTACCGTTTGAAAATATGGGGTCACGGGCCAAATAAGAAAGAAACTGTGTATAATGTGTAAAATTTACCATAAATCTGGCAACATTGCACTACAAATATGAATTATTTTGGGATAGTTTAATTGGAACTTCAATTAAAAACATCTAATTGGAGCACACGGTAAGATATAATTGTGTTATACTGTTGTTTGAGGTATTATTTCATCAGAGATTTGTATGAATTACGGCGAATTCTAAGCACCTTGGCTGGAGCAGTGGGACCACTTTAAACACAATATGTGATTTAAAGTTATAATGGTACCTTTTAAATTGGTTTGATACCATATTTCGTACCAAAATAATTTTATAATTTAATATTTTTTTGATTTAAAATGAAAAAAAATATTTAAAAATTATGGTTTACAGACAAAATTATACACTCGTTAAGACTAAAGAAAAGTTAGAAGAAATAAAAGTAATGCGCTAGTCACTTCATATTTGTCATATTTAACAAAAATTTCAGATCAAGTCTTCATTGAATAAATGAACAATGAGTTAGTAAGTAATACTAGTGCCAGAAAAAAACACTTTTAATGTGTCCTTTTCGGTTTTTCTTTCACGCTCAATACGCACCTGAAACAAATGAAAACTAAATCTCCGCCTTATTGTTTATGTCATAACTACACTTACAAGTGACTGAATCGTTATGTCACCATGCAGGTCAATAGCTGCAAATTCACTCCTCCTTTTAGAAACCAAGACGCCGAGAAACATCATTAAATCTGGTGTAATCAAGCACTAATTATGAAACCATAATTACTCACATCAAGAAATAGTCTTCTTGCTGGTCTCACTGTCATGTAGAAGGCAGTGGCGTGATCATCATTTTATAATATCATACAAAACAAAAATATTATACTGGGATAAAAATACCTATAGTGTTGTAAAATATATACATTTTATTTTATCGATAAAATATCTTCTATAAATTTAATTCTGGTGGTTATTGGTTGGACTGGATTGGGCGATTTACCGTAATTTGGCCAGATTGACACTGGGCTCTTTTAAAGTGATTTTCAAAATAGAAGTAGATTTAGACGATCACATCGACCGAATCGTGGGTTGAAATCGCTTTATATGCATTAATTATGACTGTGGGGCTCTCGATCACCCCAATAGGATTATTTACTTGAAGAAGTCTGGTGAAGTATTGAAAATTGTACACATAAAGATGCAACATATTTTGTTATTAAATTTTCACTATTACAAATGTAGGGAGCATTAAAAAATATCTCGCGTGAGGCGTGAGGTTTTCTTTCAAAGTCGTCATAAATGGGAGAAAAGACGGTGATAAAAACTCTTATTACTAATTATACTTATTTAAATAATTAGAACTCTGATGTAGAAGTGTACAGGATACATGTTGTGATCTTTATCAATATGTTGCAGGTTTTTTAAATTGTCACATATTTTTTTCTGTATTTCTATAACCTTATGTATACATAAAAAATAATCAAAATCATTACTATTAAGCATTAAGTTTCAATTGAACAAATAAATGGAGGCGAAAGCCAGGAATTGTTTCAATAACTTGAGAAATTGTAAATAACCTATGTATATTATTCAATAAAGATGTTTAGAAAATGTTGTGATCTGACACATTACATCAGTAAATGAATTTGGACAGATTAACAGTAAATATGCTGAATTTTAAATTAAACACTCGACATTTTATACTCTAAAGATCTAACAAAATAAATTTCAAGTGGAATTTAAAACAATTATATTTTTCCTCCCATGCTCGACGTATTTACTCCTGCCAAAGACATCTGTACCTACGCCACTGGCAATGACGCGACGTTCGATCCAATATTTATAGTAACTTTCACATCGGACTTGAGATTCCCGTACATAATCACGTGCTAATATAACCGAGTATTTGACCTCTCGTGACCCTGCCATGTCACACACGTGGTCTCTTACTCAAAATAATCGGAAGCACGATTCGATGTCTTTTCTTATCATAACAATACGAAATCTAATACTTTTGATGGAATTGAGTAGCAATTTTTTGTAAAGGCCCCGAGGCGATGTAGTATTTGCTTTCAGGTTTCACTTTGGTTAGTAGGTAATTTGATGCAGCTTATTGAAATTCGTTATGAAAATTGAATCAATCTGAATTATGGAATTCAATACCAAATCGTTCGAAGTTTGATATCTAAATGTCCATGCTATGATAACAGTTTTTGCAAGATTTTTTTGTTTTAATTAAATCATAGTGATTTTTTTTTTTAATTTCTGATAATCTTCAGACCCAAAAATAAAACAAATAAAGAAATATAATATTACTGTAATTTTTATTATAAACTGAAAAATATTTTTAAGAAAGCATGTAAAAAATCAGGGATTTATTGATAGAGGTTTGTTTATAATATTTATGTGGTTGATAATGTAATTAAGGTAATTGCAAACATGTGTTCATTATCTTGAATAATTTATATGAAAATTACAGTGTTATCAAGTAATATTAATGCAAACATAAGAATATGAATTGTTAAAATTAGACCAACAGTTTAAAAAGTGAAACGTGTATCAATGTGTAAAACTCAAGTAATAAAAGGAAACCAAGATTTTAAATAATATCCTTCGACTGCCTCTGGTAATGACGAAGTTTTACTACGTCATTTCTATGACTTTCGCGTGCATATTATATTATAGCGTGAATTGTGTAGGTGCAGCATCTTTTCTCTCCTGAGTGTCATTTATTCCTGTAAACGCATACATCTTTAGCATCAACATTGTTTTCATATTCTTTAGCAGGACAACTGTTTTCATACATTAGGAGGACGTTTAGAAGGATAAATGATTTAGCAAGGAAAACTATTTTTATGCATTAGCAGGACAATATTTGTGTAATATTCTTTGGAATTGACATAATGTTTCATACTCTTTTGATGGATAAATGTTTTCAAGCGCTTAGCATGAATTTTGACAAACTCGAGTGCCTATAACCACGTCAAATTGCAAGAATTATGGATATTTTCAATTGAATTGGATTTGATTTTCTCATCATGATGGGAACTCAATGTAGAGCTCGTCACTTAATTTAGTCGAGTATTTGACTCTTCCAAACGACTCGAGCTACTCGCATTGATTGAAATCCGAAGATCAACCAATTTGAGAAGATTATGTCCAAGAGGAATATTTGACACTCGTCCTCGATGAATAGATCTGACAATTTCGACGAAAATATCTCACTTATTCCAATCTTCGTTCGAGCGCAAAAGTCCATATATATTGGAGGGAATTACGTAGACGTGGTTAGTATCCAATGCGAAGTACGAGCATTAGACTCTGGCGAACTCACACTTAGAAACTAAATTTGTATCAAAAACTGTCTTGTACACTTTTGGTGCGGGATAATAATTCGAATTTGAGAAAAATAACAGTAATCTGAAAGGGGATTCATCTGATTAACTTGAACTTAACATCAAGTACTGAACAATGAAGTCATCAACGGAATCGCCGGTGTTCGCCCCTCTGTTCTACGTATCCCGCATCGTCGGTCTGGCGCCGTTCACCGCCTCCTTCACTCCGACGACGCCGTTGAGGCTCTACACCGTCCTCATGATCCTCTTCGTCAGCTACGCCGGCGTCCGCAGCCTCCACTTCATCGTCTACAACAGTCTGGCCAACTCCTTCGCCTTCACATGGTACATCCAGAGAATCGTCATCGTCGTGGTAGCGGTGGTCGCCGTCATCCACTCTCTGGCGTTGTCGATCAAGCATGGCGCCAGATTCAAGATTATTTTCGACAAGTTTCAAAAAGTCGATGGAATTATATACGGGAACTTTACTCAAGATCACAAATCTCCAAAACGATTTCTTTATATCGAATTGGCCGTATTTTTCTTCATTTTCATCACATTGACCATCTTCGAGTCATTCATCGCAGGGCTGTACAAACTGGAAATAACTCTCTCGCGCTACATGGTCTTCTTAGTGCTGTACGTCGCCTTGCTGCAGATCTCCAATCTAGTTCTGTACATGAGTATGAAGCTGAAGGACATCAACGCGTCATTGTCCACTCTCCTCTTCTCCAACCCTGCGCCGACGCTCTGCGCCGTCGTCGCGACGCCAGCCAGCATCAAGGCGTTCACCGTGAAGCCGGCAATGTATCGCGGCTACGTGCGGCGCACTTCTGAAGCCCTGGTCAAAATCGGACAACTCCGCAAGGCTGTGGACGACATCCAACAGATCTCCGTGTTCGTCAACGACTTCTTCGGCTCGCAGCTTCTTCTTCTGGTCACGTTCCTTCTCGTCGTCATCAACTGCTTCACTCACTTCTTCGTCTCTCTCTTCATGGAACACGTCCAAGAAGCAATCGACAAGGAAATGTCCATATATCAAATCACGACCGTGAACGATTTCTTCAAAATCATTCGTCCACTTAGCGGGTTGCTTTTCCACTTGGCGCTGTTGTTGGGTGTAGTGAATGCTTGCCACATGACTACGGAGGCGATTAAGAAGACTGGCGCGATCTTGCAACGCTGTCTCATGGATAATGACCATGGAGTCCTTGCCAGAGAGTTGCTGGAGTTCGCCTATCAGTTAAACAAGAACAAAATCGTCTTCTCGGCTAAGGGCTATTTCAATATTGATAGAACATTGTTTATGGGCATTGTTGCGACTGTTGTAACGTATCAGGTCATTTTGTTCAGCTAGATGCATGATCTACATTCAAATGATAATAAGCACCTATATTCATGAACCCTGCAATATACTCTGCGGCAATTAATAGCTTGTAGTTCTTGATATTAATGTAGGTATATGTTTTAATGTCGTTTTTTGTAGATGGATTTGAAGGACTTGTTGCTTAGTGTCACAGATGTCATCTTTCAGTCATATTCACTGTTTCACATGATTGGTATAAAGTTACACCGTGTTTAAGAATATTATTACGTGAATTAATAATTAATGAATTCTTCACTTGCAGTTAAATGGACTGCACGGATGAGTAAGCAATCGAAACTCGAGTGTAAATGCATGCAATTAGTTCTTGTAGATACCTTGACACACTAAATATTCACAATTACTTTTACTATTGGACTATCTTGATTAATCTTGTATTTAATAATCACCATCTTTTATATCACGCGTTCTTGAACTAATAAATCGCTCTGGATATAATAATAGGAATAAGTTCAATTGTTAACCATTAATACCTGCTTCCTCTCCTTATGGCAAGATAAGTACAGATAATTATGAAGAACTAATGATTGAATGTGGAATGAATGAATATGAAAATGAATTAAATACTTTCGATACAAGTATGCATTTGACTGTTTTGTGGAAGTCAAAGATAGTTCAATATTGAGGTACTTATTCGTTTTACAACACACATTTCACGCAAAAAAGTAAAAATAAAATAATTATATATATTTTATTATGCTTTAAATCAATGCAATAATGAAAAAGAAAGGATCATTTTCGGACGCACTCATTTGATAAATATTTTACAACCTACAATCAATATCTTGTGTTTTACACACCTTTTCACAACAATTATGAATTGTTTTATTCTATTCAATATTAATATTAGAACTATCACTCTCTACTCTTAATTTTATAAAGTGTTAACAAGCACGCAAGACTTTCAATGTTATTACTTGATTGTGTTACTTCAATAATCGTCCTCGACGAAACTATCGGCCCAAATTCATGAAAACAGCCGATAAAAAGTGTATTAAAACTCGTTGCGAATCGTCCCAGAGTTCTTCGCGGATGAAAGCTCATCGAGTTGTGGTCTAATTGTTTAATCATCGAGTGATCATTAGATCGGCGAGATCGCACGCAACGCGCAAGATTCCAAGACGCAGCGGAGAAGGAGAAAGCAACGCAGGATCATGGGTTACGTGTTTCATCTGCGCGGTAAACACAACGGCTTCGGATGCTCATAGTGGAAGCTGCAGCGCTCAGATGAGGAAGAACAAAATGATGGGGTGATACATGAGTCCTATAAATACAAAACTCGCCTACTCCACCTTTCAAAAAAAATGGAGTTAGCTACTGATTATTGTTCTCGGTGAGAGAAAAAAAATATGTAAAATTTTTCAAAACCTCATGCTATCGAACCTCATACTTTTTTAAAGCATGTTTAAAACCAAAACTTGTCTTCTCCTACCTCAGTTAACAAACAAAACTTGCCTAATCCAGGTGCATGATTTTGGAATCACGTCGCCTTATTTGAGTTTCTTGCTATACCTCTACTTTCAAAACGCGTTTAATTCAAAATTCTTTTTGCTATAAATAGGCTATAGGCATTTTTTTTTCTTTTTTTTCAATAGATGGAGAAGGTAAAGAAGTAGATATTTACATTTTAAATTTACATTTTACCTATAGGTAGTTCCATCTCAATAAATATTATCGTTTCGCTCTTTCTGGAAATAAAAAAAATTGGATAGGGCGAGTTTTGCTTCTATAAGACTCACACTTCAAAATTTAAAATTTTTGAAATTTGTAATTTCAATGTACACTCTTAGAAGAATATGTAATCAGTAAACAGGGACATCAATTGCCACAACTAGCTGTAGAATTGAGTAGGTAATCACTCTTATTCTAGCTATAGTAGCATGGAACTTTAGTAAATGGAGTATTACAACGATTACAGGTATGTAGTATAGCATTTTGTCTTCTTTTTGTGTACACAACTGCACATGCAAAATACATACATAGTGAGTGTATAATTATATACTAAATATGAATCCCAATAAAACACTTCATGTAAAAACAGCAGCCAATTTATTCCTTCAACACTGAAAATAAGATGATATCAATTATATAGATAATATATAGATTAAATATATATTTCATTCTAAATAATTAAAAAAAAGCATACATTATTTGGCGTATAGTGGAAAATTTTCTAGCCTAGCAGTTTATTGATTAAATTGGTAAATGCACTTAAAATCGATAGACCAAGTATTTTTCAATTAACACAGAGTCCCAAACTCCCAACCCTCCAAATTGTTCGCCAACACTCGATCGAAGCCGGGTCCATCCAATGCTCCTGTCACAGCTTCCTCCCATCTCGCTCACATAGATCTCTCCATTGCCGTGCCGTCCTGTTGCAAACCAAAGTGAGAGTTCCACACAAACCCTTAAAACAAGTCGATCAAATAACTTTCATGTTAATATCGTATCCACATTTCGAATCATGATCTTTAACTTTGATTGAAACTATAATTAATATCTTCGCATGATTGATAGAATACTTTCGTGCTAATAACACGCACATGAAAAGTATAAGGAGGAGATGACTGAAGGCACGTTCTATTGCCACGAAGATCTCTTTCACAATTGCCTTTAGTTGATATCATACAATGTGAAAGGAAACTGAATACAGGAAACTCCCTTGCCTAAATAGCACATTGTTCTAGTCAAATAATGAATACATATTTGTTAATAAAATTGTTGCACACATTTGATTAATTCGAGAATCAATAAAATCGATTGATTTGTAGGAAAATATAGAATTGCGATAGACCAATGAAACCGATATAAGATTTACCAATTCAGGGCGAAATCCGCTGATTGCCTTTCAAACCCATATTGAGATATTTTTGAATACAATTATACGAAATAAGATATTTGTAAATATTTAAAATGATAAAATCCTGTGAACTGCAGACTTTCCACGGATTGATGCAGCTTCACGACATTGATTGGTTGGACCATTTAATAGATCTCTAACATACTGTTGTCGGTGAAAATATTAAGGACCTGTATTTTAATTTTCTGTTAAAATAATACAATTGATTAGATTGATTGCCATGGCAACCATCTACATTCATAGGATGACTACTAAGTAACTGTTAAAAAGTAAGAATGGCCACTAGCAACTTTTAAACTTAACAACCGATTTAACAGAGATTCATAAACGAACCCTCAGGTAGTTTAGTTAACTAAGTCTTATAACTTCATTGATCTAGTGGAGCGGTCGCTCCACCCAGCCAAGTCGTACTATACACTCACACTCACTCAACATACCGTAAATGCCTAATAAACTGAGGAGCAGACGAAACACTTTCACTGTAAGCAACAACATGGCATTTTCGGCCTACTGGATCTCAAAATTGGGAAATCTCACATTGTTGCGAAATAACTTAATTTCGAGCTATGGCCCACCTGACAACATATACCAAATTTGGGAACAATACGTTATGCCGTTTGGGTGCTAGAGGGCCGTGAAAACAGTGAAATTACACCCCTTTTAAAAGCTATCTGATGATGATTCAGATATCAGGAAACGTTGCTATCACCGCCACAGCCTAAACGGCTGAACCGATCAACCTGAAATTTTTACCACATATGCACTTTTGGCGTCTGATGATACCTTGCCTCTTGTGATTTTTTGTGCCGCCATTTTTAAACCGGAAGTGACGTCATATCTCAAAAACGTCTGGACCGATTAGAACGAAATTAGCGCCATTCGATTTAGACGGTCATCTATATGAAGTATCAATAAAAAAATTATTATTTTCTTATTTTCTGAACCGGAAGTGACTTCATAAATACGCAATATTTAACTTATTTCAACAAATTATACTTAAAATACATACATAAGTAACTTACATTGTAACATAGACAATACAAATTATAAATTCAAGGAGGCAGTGTTCTCGGCCGCCATTCCTGAAACCGGAAGTGACGTAATATATCTAAAACGCCTGTACCGTTTGCAACTGAAATAGCTCCTGCGTATTCATTCTGCAACTTTTTTTGAAACTCAATTGTGAAAAATGAATAAACAAATTAACGGTACCGGAAATGGCGGCAGGAACCACTAAATGAAACCGGTAGTGACGTCATATATTACATACGGCAAGACCGATTTTACGGAAATATAGGGATTATGAATTCAGATGGTCGTTCATAAAGTATCAACTAGATTGTTTTCCTATTACCTATACCGGAAATGACGTCATAAATATGCTAAATGACGTCATAAATATGATAATTGACACAAAATTCACCACTTTATACTTTTAAATAGATATTTAGTAAACCTACTATGTAAATAATTATAAATTCAAGGTTGCAGTGTTCTCGGCCGCCATTTTTAAAACCGGAAGTGACGTCATATATTAAAAACAGCTGTACCGATTGCAACCAAATTTTGGAAATGTGTAGGACTAATAATTATGAATTGAAGACGACATTATTTTCGGCCGCCATTGTTAAAACCGGAAGTGACGTCATATATCGAAAACGGCTGTACCGATTGCAACCAAATTTTGGAAATATGGAGGACTAATAATTATGAATGAAATACGACATTATTTTTGGCCGCCATTGTTAAAACCGGAAGTAACGTCATATATCAAAAACGGCTGTACCGATAGCAACCAAATTTTGGAAATGTGTAGGACTTATAATTATGAATTAAAGACGACATTATTTTCGGCCGCCATTGTTAAAACCGGAAGTGACGTCATATGTCGAAATCGTCTGTACCGATTGCAACCAAATTTTGGAAATATGGAGGACTAAAAATTATGAATTAAAGACGACATTATTTTCGGCCGTCATTGTTAAAACCGGAAGGGACGTCATATATCGAAAACGTCTGTACCGATTGCAACCAAATTTTGGAAATATGTAGGACTTATAATTATGGATAAAAAGACGACATTATTTTCGGCCGCCATTGGTTAAACCGGAAGTGACGTCATATATCGAAATCGTCTGTACCGATTGCAACCAAATTGTGCAATTATGTAGGACTTATAATTATGAATTCAAGACGATATTATTTTCGGCCGCTATTTCAAAACCGGAAGTGACGTCATATATCGAAAACGGCTGGATCGATTATACGAAACTTAAGCTATTCTTCTTGGATAATCATTTTCATCTTATACCAAACGCAACTTTTCTTAGTAAGCAAATCGGTTGAGGCGTATTTTTTTAAAGAAATTAGTCCCTGCTCGGACATGTGCTACAAGCTGTATGAATAAACTAACAAAAGAAGTGATATCCCAGAAAAAAACACTCCGTGTAAAAAAGGCAGCCAAGTCTCTTTACTTTAAAAAAATTCAACACCGAAAAGGAGTGATATCAAAAAAGGAGCCAAGTCAATGACATTTCCAAATATTTAATCGTATTTTTGAAATAAAAGAATAAACACCGAGAAATACTTTACAAAAGGACTTGGCGCATCGTTTTTTAAATTCATTTTTTGATTCATAAGCATATGCCATTGATATACAACCGTAATTTAGAATTTTTTGAATAATAGGGAAACATCTTTCAATTACATATTATACATATACCTACTGTAAAATATTATCTATTAGAATATGTACGTACGCGATAAAACTTGTTGCCTATGTTTTCTATAAATACACAATAGTTAGTTATCTTCGTAATATTGTTTCGTGGTCAACATTATTAAGTCTCATGCGTTAAACCTTCTCATCATGAAATACATTTCTATTAATCCACATTTTATAACAAAACATTTCACAAAGTACATAGTCACATTGAATTTCTATTAAAAATTTTAACTTTATACACTTGACACTTCAAAAATATATAATAGTGTTCCAAAGACAGTTCGTAATTATTTGACAACGTTTCATGATTTCCTTCAGTCAAGATCAAATTATGAAAAGATACCCTTCTAATATCACCATATTAACAGTGCTATAAGAATATGTATGAGCCCACTTCCAATTGTTATTTAATTCTTCCACCCTTATATTACTTATCTATTACAGCATGAAATCTTTCTACTATCGCCATTGACAAAACTATAAAATAGCCATTACTAAAAGTAGCTTGATTCATAGTTTCTGGCTCTAATAGAAAGAGGAAAATGTACCTACTTTAAATTTCTTTCCACTTTTAGTATTGAATGAGGTCTTTAAAAAAACGATGCGCCAAGTCCTTTTGTAAAGTATTTCTCGGTGTTTATTCTTTTATTTCAAAAATACGATTAAATATTTGGAAATGTCATTGACTTGGCTCCTTTTTTGATATCACTCCTTTTCGGTGTTGAATTTTTTTAAAGTAAAGAGACTTGGCTGCCTTTTTTACACGGAGTGTTTTTTTCTGGTTATATCCTTCTTTAAGCTAAATAAATAAACAAATTCAAATCTCATTAAAAAATAAATGCGGCTTGATCTTCATCGCGTATTTTCTACCCTCGCCTGTTGCACACGACACGGGCTCGCTTACGAACGCGTTTCCCTCCTCCAACTGTGGTTTACATAACACTTGCAATGTTTGCGGAGTAAGTGGGTTCGCACCTCGCCTGCTGCACACGACACGGGCTCGCTTACGAACGCGTTTCCCTCCTCTAACTGTGGTTTACATAACACTTGCAATGTTTGCGGAGTAAGTGGGTTCGCACCTCGCCTGCTGCACACGACACGGGCTCGCTTACGAACGCGTTTCCCTCCTCTAACTGTGGTTTACATAACACTTGCAATGTTTGCGGAGTAAGTGGGTTCGCACCTCGCCTGCTGCACACGACACGGGCTCGCTTACGAACGCGTTTCCCTCCTCTAACTGTGGTTTACATAACACTTGCAATGTTTGCGGAGTAAGTGGGTTCGCACCTCGCCTGTTGCACACGACACGGGCTCGCTTACGAACGCGTTTCCCTCCTCTAACTGTGGTTTACATAACACTTGCAATGTTTGCGGAGTAAGTGGGTTCGCACCTCGCCTGCTGCACACGACACGGGCTCGCTTACGAACGCGTTTCCCTCCTCTAACTGTGGTTTACATAACACTTGCAATGTTTGCGGAGTAAGTGGGTTCGCACCTCGCCTGCTGCACACGACACGGGCTCGCTTACGAACGCGTTTCCCTCCTCTAACTGTGGTTTACATAACACTTGCAATGTTTGCGGAGTAAGTGGGTTCGCACCTCGCCTGCTGCACACGACACGGGCTCGCTTACGAACGCGTTTCCCTCCTCTAACTGTGGTTTACATAACACTTGCAATGTTTGCGGAGTAAGTGGGTTCGCACCTCGCCTGCTGCACACGACACGGGCTCGCTTACGAACGCGTTTCCCTCCTCTAACTGTGGTTTACATAACACTTGCAATGTTTGCGGAGTAAGTGGGTTCGCACCTCGCCTGTTGCACACGACACGGGCTCGCTTACGAACGCGTTTCCCTCCTCTAACTGTGGTTTACATAACACTTGCAATGTTTGCGGAGTAAGTGGGTTCGCACCTCGCCTGCTGCACACGACACGGGCTCGCTTACGAACGCGTTTCCCTCCTCTAACTGTGGTTTACATAACACTTGCAATGTTTGCGGAGTAAGTGGGTTCGCACCTCGCCTGCTGCACACGACACGGGCTCGCTTACGAACGCGTTTCCCTCCTCTAACTGTGGTTTACATAACACTTGCAATGTTTGCGGAGTAAGTGGGTTCGCACCTCGCCTGCTGCACACGACACGGGCTCGCTTACGAACGCGTTTCCCTCCTCTAACTGTGGTTTACATAACACTTGCAATGTTTGCGGAGTAAGTGGGTTCGCACCTCGCCTGCTGCACACGACACGGGCTCGCTTACGAACGCGTTTCCCTCCTCTAACTGTGGTTTACATAACACTTGCAATGTTTGCGGAGTAAGTGGGTTCGCACCTCGCCTGTTGCACACGACACGGGCTCGCTTACGAACGCGTTTCCCTCCTCTAACTGTGGTTTACATAACACTTGCAATGTTTGCGGAGTAAGTGGGTTCGCACCTCGCCTGCTGCACACGACACGGGCTCGCTTACGAACGCGTTTCCCTCCTCTAACTGTGGTTTACATAACACTTGCAATGTTTGCGGAGTAAGTGGGTTCGCACCTCGCCTGCTGCACACGACACGGGCTCGCTTACGAACGCGTTTCCCTCCTCTAACTGTGGTTTACATAACACTTGCAATGTTTGCGGAGTAAGTGGGTTCGCACCTCGCCTGTTGCACACGACACGGGCTCGCTTACGAACGCGTTTCCCTCCTCTAACTGTGGTTTACATAACACTTGCAATGTTTGCGGAGTAAGTGGGTTCGCACCTCGCCTGCTGCACACGACACGGGCTCGCTTACGAACGCGTTTCCCTCCTCTAACTGTGGTTTACATAACACTTGCAATGTTTGCGGAGTAAGTGGGTTCGCACCTCGCCTGCTGCACACGACACGGGCTCGCTTACGAACGCGTTTCCCTCCTCCAACTGTGGTTTACATAACACTTGCAATGTTTGCGGAGTAAGTGGGTTCGCACCTCGCCTGCTGCACACGACACGGGCTCGCTTACGAACGCGTTTCCCTCCTCTAACTGTGGTTTACATAACACTTGCAATGTTTGCGGAGTAAGTGGGTTCGCACCTCGCCTGCTGCACACGACACGGGCTCGCTTACGAACGCGTTTCCCTCCTCTAACTGTGGTTTACATAACACTTGCAATGTTTGCGGAGTAAGTGGGTTCGCACCTCGCCTGCTGCACACGACACGGGCTCGCTTACGAACGCGTTTCCCTCCTCTAACTGTGGTTTACATAACACTTGCAATGTTTGCGGAGTAAGTGGGTTCGCACCTCGCCTGCTGCACACGACACGGGCTCGCTTACGAACGCGTTTCCCTCCTCCAACTGTGGTTTACATAACACTTGCAATGTTTGCGGAGTAAGTGGGTTCGCACCTCGCCTGCTGCACACGACACGGGCTCGCTTACGAACGCGTTTCCCTCCTCTAACTGTGGTTTACATAACACTTGCAATGTTTGCGGAGTAAGTGGGTTCGCACCTCGCCTGTGATATTTGCACAATGCATGTCGCCACAGAGCCGAATCCAACAAGTTGTTGAACTCGTGAAGATGGAGGCAGAGAGTCAAGGAAACCGGGTGAAAGTTGGCCAATTATTGCAATCAGAAGCATCACATTCGGCGGTCTCGGCGGCTCATCATGCAATGATAACACTCGACATCTTGTCACAAGTTCGGTGCATTGTCACTTTTACATAGGTTATTTTGCTTACTAATACTAGACAGATATTCGCATCTGAAAGATTTTATTATTGCACTTTTCTTCAACTAAATATACCGTGTGGTCAAAAAATCATCCAGATTGAGAGGTCACTATATATCGACACTATTATAGATAGGATTATGAAATTTAAACAAATTTTAGAAAACATACCAAAATTTAATATGTTAGTGTTTGAAACAGAGGGAGAGGAAGAGGAAGAAGAAGACGAAGAGACGGAGATAGAGGAGGGGCGTCGGACCTGGCAAGTCGGCTCCAGACTTAGAAGTAGATGCCCAAGATAGTTGGTGGTTCGCCACCCCATGACCTAACATTGTGTTGGAATCTTGGATTGATAAATAATTAAAAAATGTTTGAAACATACAAAGTTGCAAATGATTGAACTTACAGCAGAAAAAACAGATTAAACCAGGCGAAAATAACGTGTTTGATGAATTATTTGGAGTTGATTAGGTGAATTTATGTTTATTTATGAATTTATAAATAAACACAAATTTATGTTTAATAAATCTATAGGAATTTTTCTTGGATTTTTTAAGCGAGTATAGGTATATGAGTGAATTTATGTAACTTTTGTGTAACGAACATTAAGCGGAGTTAACATGTCCAATTCATCGTTGGAAATTCAGCCACAATAACTTTTCCCTCCATATCTCTTCTTGCAACCACGTCTCTATAAGATACAGACGTACTTTACTAAATGGAGTCATTTTATGTAAAATTATTATCAACGCACACTTCCTTATGTACAAAACAACTGATTCTTTTTACCAAGCTTATGAATCTTGTTTATACCTACTCATACGTACGCTAACGCTGGTAGAAACGATTTTTCAACGTCTTAATTCAAATGCATGTAACTTTTTTTCACATTACTCGAATATTTCTGAAAATCGCACTTATTAAATTTTGATATTTGTTCTAAAACATGTGAAAGTTTCAGCCCTTTATATTTTATAGTTTTGTTCGATGTAGTACCTCCCAAACAGTTTTTTTTGCGCTACCCGGTATATAAAGCGATGGAGAATGAGGGAGAGTAATGAGAAAGAGTAAGAGATAATGAAGGATAAACAATTACCTACTCTAGGCCACGACCACCTCAATACCAATCTTGAAAAAAAAAAATTAGAAATTGAACCATAAAAACGTTCGGTGTTTCTTTTCAATGTTCGTGACGTGACCGCTGATCGAACCCGCGCCCCTCGACGTTGTTCTTGCTCGGTTGTTTTCAGACCAGAACCGTCCGACTAGCAAGATATGCATGGAGATCACTTTCCAAGTGTTATCAAATAACCTGAGGGACTGTGGGAAAGTTCCTGCAACTGCCAATGAAAGTGATGAAGAAGTTATCATATTCACAACTTATCTTGGATAATGATAATAAAACTGACGAAAGATCGAAGATTCGTTAAAAACGATTGAACTTGTTTCATCCGAAGTCAGATTCTTTTATTTTAGTATTGTTTAAAGTCGCACTGTTTAGAATGAAAGATGGTAGAAAGATGATGAGAATGAAAATGAGTATAATGAGAGGTGGGAAGGAGACGGTCTCGTCATATTGGTATGGAAACTTCCCATCGCCTCTGGACTGAGGAAGCCAACAAAATGTTCTTCCGACTGAGGTTTCTTCGTAGTTTCTCTCAGTCGAGAGGCAAATGCTGGGAAAGTTGAATATATTGACCAAACCGCCTCCTTCCCACCTTCCATCTTACCCACTCTTCGTCATTATCCATCATCACAGAAAATTATACACTTTAGATACATAGCTAACTTTCAATATTATTTTAGCTTTATGTAAAAAAAAAAATGTTTCTAATAATAGAAATATCTTCATCATCATCATTTAATCACTCGTCCATCTTCATTAGCCTAGTTGCAGACCAGTGCGACGTTAAACACCAATAATAAAGAAGTCCTGGCATATAGGAAGAAACTCTCGGCTGAAGGAACAGGAAGGTCGGCCGCGGGGATCGCACCCAGACCTCCCGAATACAAGTCCAGTGCTCTGCCGCCTGAGCCAACTCCAACACAGCTGCATATACATGGGGCTTGAATGTCAGATGCGTCCATGTAATAGTGGCATGGTTTGACCACGCGCGTGTGAACCAGGCCGTCAGAAGATTCCTCGTCGGCATGGCAACGTGACGCTTCCGATCCGATGTTTATACTTTCCGCGTTGCAGCTTAGTGTGTCAACAGCGAGACTGCGTTCGAGTCCACTGACCGCCAGTCCTGCTCGTGGCTACACGTGATTTCACGCCGCAAGGACCTGACACGGAGCTGACATTTGTGGAACTCTGCTCAGTATTACTATTAATCAATGTCAAATAGTAGAACATTTAAATGATACAATTTTTATGTTTGTGTATAAGGGGAGTGGAATGTAGAAATTTGTTAACTGGTCCCAAACCACGAAAATGCAGTATCAAAAAAGAATGAAAATTGAAATTGTTAAACGTTTTCATGAACAACTAAAATTTGCTTCATTAACTTAATTTTAAGCTACTTAAAAACAGCGTACAATTAAAAAGTATTTTTTATAAAGAATCGCAAAAGATCAAAGCAAAGCAAAACAAAACAAAACACGCAGTAATAAAAATTCATCAAAAAATAACAATATTAAAATATAGCAATAAAGAAAATACAAAAAAATACATTAACATATCGTGGAATTGACAACACAAAATAAAACAATCCAAACACAATGTCCAAATATCAACTCGTTTTTTTAAATTATAAATATTTGAAAATAAAAAATCCACGGAAAGCAATCAGGTACAACGTCACACTAAAATATCGAGTGTTAGCCCCACCTATTTTATTACCCAATTGGCCGCGATATTTTCTAGTTAATCATCCCATCACAGTCCTGTGTGAAGAACCTAATGAAGAAGATAACTTATTTTCCCTTTTTATCTCGCTCCTATGTTCCGGTCTCATAGTTTAAGAGGTGACAACAGGTCTAGGTATTAATTACGCGAACAAGAAAGTTGCACGGCAATCCGATGTTGATTGATGTAAGTGATGAAGTGAAGGTGAAGCGAGGAACACATAGGAAGCACCTCAACTCCAAGGCAGACATCCACTCTTGTGTAACATTCAGTTGATCTCAGCCAATGTGCATACATGATGCGGTTGTCTATTAAATCATCGGCTGTTTAGTCATATCAACACTTATCCAACATTACTAACAGTTATTCCAACTCTTATCCAACATTAACTAACATTTATTCCAACACTTAGTATATTTACGAACATTTATTCCAACACTATGCCAATATTAACTAACATTTATTCCAACACTTATATCAACATTTACTAACATCTATTCTAACACTTATGCCAACATTTTTTACGAACATTTATTCCAACACTCTGCCAATATTAACGAACATTTCCAACATTCCAACACTAACACTTCCAACACTTATATCAACATTTACTAACATTCAACACTTATACCAACATTTACGAACATTTATTCCAACACTTATACCAACATTTACTAACATTTATTCTAACACTTACTGCAGTGCAGTGTATTTTTCAAATGTACCAATATTTGCATAGAACCAAATAGGAGTAGGCACGGAATAACAAGCCCACTTGTATTAAGAATGAGTTTGCACACATTCTAATAAATGTTCTTAAGACCACTTTTATTTACCCCAAAAGTAGGTATTTTCCCTTCACAAAAAATGTGAGCTCTCAATACAGTATAGCTATAGGTTTTGTTATATAGATTTTGTTAAATTATAACACTTTTAAAATATAAAATACAAAAAATAACTAGACATTCACAATCTACTTATACAAGTAAATATTGACAAGTTATTGTTCCATCATCTATGTAAACATTTTCTTCAAGGTCCACCCTCGGACACAAAAAAAATGTTTTGTTCATAATACTTCCTGAAAGAAATGCTAAAATTTAGTTGTACAAAATTTTCGTAATCTAATTTAAAGACGAAGAAGTGGACTATTGATGAATGTCATTATTAGAGAATACTTGTTTCCTGCGGGCGGAATGACTAAAAGTGCAGTAATACAGTAAGTCTTCAATAGTCTAATAGAAACAGCGCTTGCTTTCCCTTCCCCTTGTGCAGATGCAAGCCAACGGAGAGCCGCGATGGCAGAGGGAAGGGAATGGCCAGCCGAAGTCGAGTGTTCATACCTACAAGAGAAGCCGTCATTCGCCAGCCGCGTCAGTTCGCCACAGAACACGGACTATGACAGACGTCCACACACTCATGACGTCGCCGACGGCGTCACGACGACACTTAGCACTCGTCGCCGTCCTCGTCGTCGTCGCTAGTAAGTACCAGGACATAATTACCTAGACATTTAGCGGCGTCTTTATACAGCATTTTTTGTTAATTATATTTTAAAAGTGTGCAATATAAATTTGTAAATGCAGTTTCTAGTTTCGTTTACAAAAAAATGCAGTACTTTGCGAAAGTGCTTTTGCAGAATGCCGGAAGAGTTCGACTCGTCTCTGCCGAACTAAAAACTTGACGACCGAACCGGATTTTAGATTTTAAAATTCGTTAATTACTGTAAAAAGCGTTTCCCGCTGTGTTCTGTGTGTTTTGTCGACATATGGTAAGGAAGGCAGGTATCGGTGAAAGGTCCGTCGGAATCTCTCCAGGCGCAGTTATCGCGGACCGATGTGTGTTATTCAATCATGCCAGCGAGGTGGCGCCTCGGGCGCTCAGAACACTTCCGACTAAGAAGCATGACCAATCGGTTTAGAGATACTCTAATTATTACAATCTCAAGTGAACGAAGTTACAAAATGGGTACCTATCAATCCTTTTCAAATTATTTGCAGAAAGAACAATGATAAATATGCATATTAAGTTATCTGCTTGCTTCTTAAATTCTAAAAAAAAATCTAAATTCGTTCAGTGGCGGTGCTTCAGATTAGGAAGTGCTTCCCCCGCAGGGATCAAAATAGTCCCCCTCTTCTTTAAAAATGTATAAATATAAATGAAGAAAATAGCGAAATTTTTTAATTTTCTATTAGTTGTAATATTTTTAAATCTCGAAATATGAAAGATATTTAATGGTTCTTATATTACATTAAATATTAAAGCCACATATTTTTTATGTATGACATCGATGAACTAAAAGACGTTTTATTCTGGTTTATAACTGAATGTATGCCCAACTAATGTATTTTTAGCAATTTAAATAATTTTGGTGAAATGAGATATATAATTTGTCGCGGGAAAAAGCCAAGATAATTATTTAACCGCAATCCTCGAATGTAGAAGGAGCAAAGTGAACAAATAGTACTCTTCGAAAAGCCGCTTAAGATTTACTGTTTCAAAGTGATTCGTTCGTCCTAGATTCGCCGGGCAGCCAGGGGCTGTACCCTACAGTGTTTCAGATATAATCGAATCATTGTAGACGATTTCAACAATTAGGAATGCATAATAATGACCCGGAATCGCCTTTCTGAAACGTGATTGCACTATGCGTGTGCGCTAACACTATATGAATAATTGAACAATTTAATAAATGTGAATAATTTAGTGAAAATAACCTCATAAAAACATTCAGTGCGCGAGACAAAATGTTTGGTGTAATTAACTAAATAGTTTGCAGAATCTCGTTTTATGTGTGTGCAATTATTTTCGTGCAACGATAAATATTGCACTCAATCGTAAGCAACTTGGTTCGTAGGAAAGTCTAAACTAAAATTTTTTCAACGATTACTTCGTTCCCAAAACAATCAATGACTGGAATAGGTTGATAGGGATCCAGCGATGTCAGTGAAAAATAAATACTTAAAAAAGTAACTAGCGTGAAACACTTTTGAAAAAAATACATAGTACTAGTTCACAGATTAATCCTGTATTGGGACTTCGTGGACCGAATTTTGTGTATTAAAAATATTTGGATTAAAAACAAAAAAATATTTTGTATGCGGTATATTCCTTCATACAACAAAAATAAATAGTATAAAATATCAAACTTTGGGAGAACATGCTATCTTTTCCGACACCCATAGCACATCGATTCATTATTAATTACAAAATATTTGGTTCTATATCTCTATTTGCGACTATTGCGCCACTCCAGCATAATGTTTGAACGTCCGATAGAAATGTCAAACACCGAGTCCCACTCTCTTTTCCACCGCTCATGTCAATGTCGCTGGCTCGCCGGCCAGTCTCGGGGTCACGTGACATTAATTAACGATGTGTTAACGAAGCGTCATGAGAAGTGCATCTCAGTGCATCTCGAGTGCATCTCGAGTGCATCCTGCGGCGATCTTCAAACTGCGACACACTAACATGAATAACTCTTTATGCAAAGTACAAAGAAACCCTGGCGATATTCTCGGAGAAGCATAGAGATTATGCATCTTGCACTTTTAGACTGCGTATCTATCATAGATTAGGATCAAATTAAGATTTTGTCTATATGAACTGAAGGTAGTGTCATAGAGAAAACAGCAAGAGTTACGAAGAAACCCTGGTGGTGTACTGAACGCGTGAATAGGCGAGGAAATCTGCATGTTGCACTCAAGTATCATAGAGAAAACCGTCCTGACTACTTATTGAACGCGCGAATAGGCGATGAAATACAAGTATTTATACATCTCTCTTTATTTTATTGTCGAGTTTAATGTTCAAGACTACTTACTCATAGACCTACTGTCATAGACGATACAACTGAAGTACGAAGGTATCCTTGAGATGTCAACGCGCGAACAGGCGACGAAACTCAATAATTACTACTTTCTTGCGCTCTTGAGTTCAAGACACTCTTCTCTCGAGAATCTTGAATCATAAAATCAATCAAACTGTATTATTGATGTGAAGGTTAGAAAAATAATATATTATGTACAGTTTCTTTTGAAAAATTACCAATTACGTACCAATCAAATATGAAATATGAGGAGTATATCATTGAGAATTGTTAGTATTTACTCGCAAATGGATTTCATAATTATAATACGAATACGTGCCAAATTAATATTTTATTAAAATTATAACGATTTGATAGGGAGTCGGGACACAAAGTAGCCGCAAGTGACCAGCAATAACAACAACAATCACGGTCATCCGACACCACTCTCTTCTCCTTGAACTTCCACCCGTCTTGCCCCTCCACGGTCACATCTTCCTCTAATCTACGCGATCTCGTGAAAGTCTAGATGAAGGTAATTGGCAATTAAACGCAGTTGTCATATCAACGTGTTACTTTCGCCAATTACAGGAGGCAAGAGATGTGATGACGGTCGAGATGGATGACACTTTCGGCACTCGAGGTCGTGTCAGTGTTACAGGGGCGCATCTGATGTGGAGTTCCTATGTAGATGCAGCTATGTATCACGGAGACGTGCTGCTCTTACCGGTCCAAATTGTCTCCGAACATATTCGTGCTTCAATGATTTAATACTTGTTATAAAATCTATTCAAAGAATGGCTATTGGCTATTTTGGCTATATAATATCTAATATGATTGACTGTGCCTCCGAAGTAGGGGGGCATAAGCCCATTTTTTTGAATTTTGCGTCGTACACTTCTGGAATAATGTAATCAAGCTTTATCAATTGCCAAATTTTGACTGATTACAACAAATACAAATATTGATGTATAAAATATGACTGGATGAAGACAGTGGTTTTGGTACTGGTTTTTTAACTCACCTCAAGAATCAATTTAATGGACTTCCGTCCTTCTACAACCCTAGGTACAGATTTTATTCTACTTGTCAATTAGAAAGGAAGACGTTCATGATATTTCCTGATGTTGCATCTATAATCTTAGAATTAAACGGTAATTTATCAGACAGAGCAAAAGTAACTTCAATTTTATTGATATAACATTACGCGTCGGCCTTCGGATGTTGGTACATCTGGATGCTGCATTGGCACGTCTTCATTTCCTGGTCGACAATCACCCAATTGACCATGATATGTCCTCTCATTTCTAAACATCAAGAAACCGCGAAGAGTCGTCAACAATGAGAGGGCCAACAATGAAATCTTCAATCTCGTCAGAGGCCACTGTCGAATCCATTGTTGTTGATGCTTTCAAATCGCATTGTATCTTTTATATTATCAACTCGCTGACTATGAAAGAGCACCAGGAAGATTATCATATTGTTAGGTAGATTCGTTGTTACTTTTTAAACAAATTTGCAGCTAAAACCAGAACAATTAAAACCTATTGAACAAAACAACATTTCGTGGTCACGGTGTATTGTTGTTATTTTAAATAACAATAAGACAATAATAATCTCTACATCACGAGAGGAAAGGAACGGAAGCAAATACAATAAAAAGTACTAAGTGATTTTATGGGTAGGTACCTAGTTTTGAAGTTTTCACATATTGAGACCATAACCAGATTTACCTGACTTCAAACAAGAAAAATACATATAAATTCCAAGAAATGGAGCATTTTTATTAATTCTAAATTTATATTATATTATATTTCTATCTATTTAAATTCTATTTATAAATTCAGATGTTTAATGTGACATCATTCATTGGTGACACCATCTTCTTGGAACTTCAGAATAGCAGTATTTATGTTTGTTCGTTTACCTGGGCAATTGTAGGCTAGGGAGATGAAGAGTATCACTCACATTACAAAAATACATAGATTTACAACCATTTATAAGTTAAATCTGACCCGTCAACGCGCCAACATAATGTTCACCCTTAGAGGGGGCGGGGGGGGGGGGGGGGGGGGGGGGGGGGGTTGTTGAATTGACATAAAACACAAATGTTCGCGTAAGCTTCTCTTCTGATACGGATTTTTTTAAATAAAATTATTCCAAAAGACATGCAAATATCGTATAATTGATCCTGAACGCTGTTAGATATGTCACTATTACAGGGAATCATCTGCCATTAACTCTCCACACAGATACGACCATGTAGTTCCGAGCAACGACATCTCGTTAGAATGTTTGCTCGAGTATTGTAAGTTCATCAAGACAATAGCAATCTAGCATCACACTTCTTGCCCTAGTTCGAATTCTTTTGAGGAATTCCACTACAGATAATTTCAAGCACGAGTCCGAGCGGTGTGCATTTTAAAAACAGTTAGAGCAGCCGCGGGCGCATTCTTGGCTAAGTAGACGGGTAAAAGATCGCCAGTTATGGAGGATGTTGGTACATGACGCAACGCGGTCATCTGGATGATACGGGAATTGAGGGAAGTGGAGGGAACCCTGGCGAAATGGCCCTAGAATCCTGGTACATGTACTCATGTGAACCCTGGAGAAATGGCCCTAGAATCCTGGTACATGTACTCATGTGAACCCTGGAGAAATGTCCCTAGAACCCTGGTGGACACGTGCTCATGTGAACCCTGGCGAAATGTCCCTAGAATCCTGGTACATGTACTCATGTGAACCCTGGAGAAATGTCCCTAGAATCCTGGTACATGTACTCATGTGAACCCTGGAGAAATGGCCCTAGAATCCTGGTACATGTACTCATGTGAACCCTGGAGAAATGTCCCTAGAACCCTGGTACATGTACTCATGTGAACCCTGGAGAAATGTCCCTAGAATCCTGGTACATGTACTCATGTGAACCCTGGAGAAATGTCCCTAGAATCCTGCTGGATACGTACACATGTGAACCCTGGCCAAATGTCCCTAGAACCCTGGTGGATATACGTATACCCAACTGAACCCTGGCGAAATGTCCCTATACGTACTCATGTGAACCCTGGCGAAATGCCCATAGAACCCTGGACCCTTACCTAATATCGCCATATTTCAGTAGCACTGTGTTACTGTAGCACAACTTTAGTTTTAAAAGTTTTAGCCATAAGAGCTAACATTGTCGCCATGGCAACTAGCCGATCGTGCTACAGTAACACGGTGCTACTGAAATATTGGCGATATTAGGTAAGGGTCCTGGTGGATACGTACTATGTGACGACTGATTTCTGCAAGTGTTGACGATTTGACAACGCAGTCTTTTTGAAATAATGAGCCTAAATCAATTTGATGTTTTATCGAGGCATCGTAGTACCTGATGGGATTCCGTCATTCAAACTAGAACATCCCCAGAATGTGATAGTATATTCGATATGGTATCGAATAGAGGGCGGAGCAAGCTGGCTCAGGCAATATGAGACTTGCACTCCAGATGTCCTCGGGATTGATTCCCTTAGCTTCCTCCTCAATCGGTAGGCAAATGATGGGAAGGTTCCTTCACGACTCCGGACCACCTTTGATCTTTACGTATTCCGAGTCGTAATCTCGAGATTTGTCTAGTTTGGCGACGTAAATCAACAAAGTTAAGTCAACCTCTGCTGGGCTCGATTTACTATAATCTCTGACGCATTGCGTAAAGAATATCAAGAACTTGGCATCTTCAAAAATATATTAAAGCATCAAAATGACTATTAGTGCAGTTGAATCGCTTGTAGGCCAATGTTTAATGCCGTACAAAACGAATTGACGTGTGTGGTCTTTAAAATTATTAATCTATCACAATTAATTATTCTGACTTGACAACTAAACAGTCTACGAAGAGATTTTAAACAGGGTGACGGGAAAAAAATCTTTTGATCTGCTTCTCCAATATCTCAATCACTTTCAAAAGTACAAATCATATAGAGAAATCGAAAATTCTTGTTTTGAACGATTGGTGTGTTTCACTTCTGTACTACTTTCGGTGGTCCTCGAACCAATTGTTACAATAAGTAGTCGTAGTATTTGTTTTTGAGACACAGTTTACTGTAACTTGCAATTAGAGTGCGCATGCGTTATGGTTGACATGTCAGTGTAATTTCATTCACCTGGGTTATTCTGGGAAAGTGATGTGCGAAATCAAGTATTCAAAACCAGTTTTATCTTTTCAATTTATAATCGCAGTTTTTAAATTCACTCGAATATTTTGAAAAATAGAAAACTAAAATACTTAAATCTAGTTATACTTTTTTCTATTTCATAAGAAAAATTTCATAAAATGAACTGGTTCAAAATTGAAATTTACATCGGCTTGTTAATGTTCAATTATTTCTAGTAATTTTATTAGAATGTCTAAGAAAAGTATGGTTTTATAATGTCACACATAACTATCAAAATTTACATTTTAGTATATTACTTAATTTTAATAAGGAAGATAACTTGCCCAATATAACAAATATAACTATAACGCGTGGAATAAAAATAGACCGTCAGTGAGCATTCGACATTATTATACATCTATTTAATTTCCTTTTTGCCTATGCTATGCATTATCACGAAGAAAAATAAGTTCAATTCGATACCAAACCTTCTCTTTTTCGGCCGAAACTAATAATTGCAATGTCATAAAAAGTTGAGCAATATTCGAAGAACACAAAAAATGAATTTACTGAATTCAGTGGTTTGGAATGAGGACTAACGAAGCTGAATTCTTCTCTGATGAGTTTCAACTCACGATGATTGCGCACGGACCTTTAATGACCATTAGAAAAAGACGCAATCTTTGAGTTTTCAGAGCATGATATACTCGGAGCAATATAACAAATATCTGCCCCGCAAAGAAGCGTGTATCAAAGAGCGAGTGAAGAAATCTGACACAAGATCGAGGAACCGCAATATTTGTTTCAAGAGTAACCGCAAAACCCGAGCCGATGAACGTGTTACTGAGTTTATCTGCCCAAGTTGCTGCACGTAGAAGCGTTTAAAACGAGAGATCACGTCGGCCTGTTGCACATTTGATAATTTGTTTGTTTTATTATACAGTATCGAAGAGAACGGACCAGCCTTTGGTATCTATTGTTGTAAAATAAATGCATGTTATTTTTTTTTATAAACCCAGATCCACCCAGATCATTTAAGTATTGGTCCATTCTCTAAGCCAAATTATGAGTTGAAATCTCTCCCCATACTGATAGCTTGCCCTCAAACACGTTTGATACAAAATTGGAAGTTTAAATATTGTAAATATAATTGTTCTCATTCTTTACGTTTTCAACATGTAATTTCAGTTATAATCAAACATTTGGAGAAAAAATAAATAATCGTGTTAAAATTACGATAAGCTGTATAAACAAGGCACAGAATCGACCTCGATCAAATCAAAGCCAAGATGCTTCTTGCATTTTATAATTAACATTGTGACAAAATGTACACAATCAAATAATTGCAATAATGAACATACAATAGATTGATTATTGATTATTGAGTATTGTTGAGAGGACAACAAAGTCGACAAATTGAACAAACTAGGATCATTTAAATTCAATAGTGAAATGTAAGTGTTAATTATTATTAATTAACTTTAGATTCTAATACTTTCATTTACGAGGTATTGTTGAAACAAGGAGGTCAATGCGCTGGATGGTGATTGGAACTATTTCCGCGCAAGTCCCCGGGATTCGAAGTCAGTACCCTGACTAAATCATGATTGAAGTCCGAGTTGAATATAAAAAGAGAAACCCACGTCAAGGTAATCAATTGGCGATCAACCAATCAAATCACTTGCAATTAAATGACAAACGCGTGGTCGAAGAGGAATAATAAAATCTGTCATCAAAACCGAACAAAAGAAACAAGAAGAATCTTGAGTAGAAGTGAAAGTGTTCGAGTACAATGTGTTTAATAGCTCTGTACCTGAACACCCATCTGGCCAAACATTTTGCAACATGTCAAGCCGCCGTATTGAAAGGTCAAGACCTATAAAGGCGTACTGCACTGTACATATAGAAACCGAATGATAGGGCGAGACTTTCGCCTGTCTGGTTTGAAACTCCCTCGCAGCTTGAAGGTCTTGTGGATTGAGTAACTGCGAGAAGACAAATTGTGTGTGATATTTGTTGGCACAAATCGCGGATGAAAGGATTTGGGAATTGTGTAAATTCAAAAGAGAGAGAAGTTGGTACGTTGCTACATGGATGAATTCATCAAACATATGCCGTGCCGTCCCTTAAAGTCACTATATCACACTATACAATTCAAATTGGCCAATTTAAATGTATATCAAATGAGAGAAGATCGGAAATCCAATTGATTTGATTGAAATTGTCAAATTGAATTGCAGAGTGTAAAGTTTAGCTTTTGTATGTTTTGAGCGAAGACTCGTAAGGCGTAGAAAATAGTACGAAAACCCGAACTACGAAACAGGTATTCGGAAATAATGGCGATAAAGTCAATGAAATTGAAAATATATTGATGGAATGAAATCGATCACTATCTATTCATTGAAATGAGAAACAGTTTCCTGTAAAATTGTAACCTCAAGTGTAAACAAGTGAAACATTACTTTGATCTCCCTCAAGAGTATTTCTATGAACTTCCTTGTATTAGATATGTGTTCGCCTTTTGCAACAAAATGTCAAAGAACTTCAAATTACATTTCAGTTTTTCTTGTTCACGTTCGGGGGAACTTGAAATGTAGAATTTTCTTGTAGAGTAAACAACACAATTCAAGATGCAAGTAAATATAATAAAATTAAAAAGAGGTGTTCATTTTGGACTTAGTTACTCTGATGATATCCTTCTTGAACGTCATTGTGATCAAGTGTCACCCATCTCATGCCATGCGACATAAACCTCATCTGGATGGCCAAGGAAGAGAAGCGACGCACAACGCCATATCGAGTCGGACTCTTGTTCTCAACTGCTAGAACATTGGTTATTCAAATGAAACACGCCACTAATGAATACGTCTCAGCATCCTGTTCAACCTCCGAGAAACCACCAGGAATCACTCCTGATTAGGAATACGCAACACAATTAAACGCTGACCAGTTGTCGAAGCGAGCGGCATTCCGACGATTTAGATGCACTAGTAAATCTGCATAGAGAACTGCAGTTAGAGCTACGTTTCTATTACTGTCGCGGAGCAGAGCAAGGGCGTGGATGCAGCCGAGGGCAATCGTGTGTATCTTTATCGCCCAGTTCACGCCTGCAGTCTAACATGGTATCTAGTATATCATTTAGCGATGTAGTAGTAGTAGTAGTTTATTGTTTGTAGCAGATACAAAGTAGGTACACTCAAACCAATACAAATCGGTACTCGAAAAGAAATGATTGGCTGCTCGTCAGGTTCCTTGATAATCAATCCTTGTTATTATCAATGAAATAAGAGCTCACCTACTAGAGGTAGATAATGCGTTAACACAGCCTTCATGGGATGATGTCATCAAACCTTAATCAGCCAATCCTTTTCTTTTCGAGTACCGATTTTTATTGGTTTGAGTGTACATCGGAACACTATGGTGTTTAAAGTCGCGCTGTTCTGGAACTAGATTAATGACTACGGATGAATGATTATTAAGATGATTATGAGGGGATAATGATGAAGGTGGTGTTTGTGGAAGTTTGAACCTTCCCATCATTGACCTCTCTACTGAGAGATACCACAAAAATGTGTCATATTTGTATCTTGTTGGGATTACATTTTTTGGTAAAATTCCATTAGTATGGGAGGGGAATGGAGTCTCCTCATAGCTAATTGTCCTAACCAACCACCTCTCCCCATAAATTTGAGTATTGCAAACATTTTAAGGACAATTTGAGTGGCCCAGTTTCATTTATTAAGTGATAACAAAAAAGAGAATGGCATGCTGGGTCAAGCTATAGAGATGTTCCACAGTTTCAACTGTGACTGAAAATCTTTCCTTCCTCTATAGAAAATCTGATTGATTTTACCGATGAAAACGACATTGAATGCCGAGCATATCACTTTGTCTAATATAAAAGTGAATCGTTTGTATGTTGAGTTGCTTCCAGGTCCGCCAGATGTTTGAAACTTTGAACTAACTTTTCAAGTTCGATTCTTGCGCGATGTTATAAATGACAAGCCGAGTTCGCGTGAATGTTAAAAGAGAAAGACTTGCTCGGCATTAATGCGACTAGAAACCAACATCGATACTCACTTGCCAGCGTCAGAGTAGATATTCTAAACAGAGTGAAAAACGTCTTGAATGGTCGGACATAACGGCTGTGCAGACCCAAGATGGCGAACACCCTGACTTGGCGCTGTTCTCGGAACACGATGTTCGTTATCAGATCGATCAACAGGTTACTCTCCTGCAGGTGATTCTGCACTTGCTGCTCGTTGCTACCTGCAGACGTAATGCCCCTCCATCTTATTTCAACTAGGAAACGCTGAGATAACGGGTTGATAAGACAGCCTTGGAAGATGCATGGAAGACCTGGAGCACGGATTTCCTTTCAGATTAAGAGTGGGATCTTGAAAAAACCGTTTTGAAACCGTTTTGAGTTTGCAATGTATAAAACGTAAAAAAGTTGAAAAGGCCTAGTTGTCAACTTTTTTAAGTTTTAAATAATGAAAACTGATAGTTTTCACAAGACTAGTAAAGACGTAGTAGAGATTTAGACTATATAGATTTTTTTGTGAAACCATGAGGCCGATCTAGCTAGAATTCAAAGACAACATTTGTTGAAACAATTGGCCTGATCCGTTACACATAAAAAAATAACCACACCAAAACCGTTCCAATCGGTGCCCCAGCTTGACCGCCTACTCGTTGTAATGTCAAGATTTTCAGACGGTGTAATATTATTTCATTCCACTCCGCGCACATTTCACGCTACACAGCAGCAGCGTTCAAGATTTTTACAAAATTCTCATCGGTTTGGTGCGAAAATAATAAAATTCTACAAAAGTTACACCGTTATCACAATTATTTTCGAGAGTGTGCTTCGTTTGATCTGTAATCAAACGAATCTGTTGATCTACATGGTAGATCAACAATGACAAATGTGATCATTATAATGTTGAATGTCGCCTTTTTGTATGTAAATAAATGTGCAAATAAAGATAAATTGAAATTGAAATTGAAATTGAAATAATGCGAAGACACATGAAAGATAAGGGCCACAATTTTTAAAATGAGTCGATATCGCTACACAGTACCTGTTGCCTCTTTTAGAGAATGTATTGAATTTGGATGTCTTTCGAGGCAATACGGTTACGGCATCATATTTCAGTAATCAAACGGACAAAACCACAATTGTGTACGATATCATCTGATCCACATTCACGTAGCTCTGCATCCGACCTAAACATATTTATCTCTCAACTAAATCGACTATCTCCGAAGTAAACATATTCATCTAGCTACTAAACAGCCGATCTCCGCGCTCTCGCGCCACCGCCGGCGCGTCGTGATCATCTGATCTGCATCCATCTCGGAGTCTGTTCAGGAGCGTAATGCTGGCTTTCCATGCTCCGTCATCTTCCGTCAACGTCCGTCACCGTCCGATGAAAACGACCACGTGACCCATCTCGACCAATCAGAGCCATCCCCAAAAATCTCGGACGGCGAGGGATTGGTCGAGACGGGTCACGTGGTCGTTTTCATCGGACGGTGACGGACGTTGACGGAAGATGACGGAGCATGGAAAGCCAGCTTAATGCTTCACAAACTCATGCAGAACTGATCTCAAGTCAGCAGAAATCAGATGAACAACGACATTCTGACATTCTGACATTCTGACATTCACTAAAATTCCAGCTTTTGTACACTTGAGGAGAAGAATCCAAGAAAAAAACACTCCGTGTAAAAAAGGCAGCCAAGTCTCTTTACTTAAAAGAAATCAACACTGAAAGGGAGTGATATCAAATACGATTTGTAAGACTCGTGGAGAATAATGTACCTGCACTTGGCCAAAGTAAAATCGGTGTGTGATCTAAACGGATTGGCTGCTGTTCAGGTTCCTTGACAATCAATCCTTGTTATGTTCAATGAAATCATAGCTTAGATGAAACGTTAGCACTATACCGCATCGGATGATGTCTTCAAATCCTTATTACACAATCCGTTTCTGTCGAATACCGTTTTTATACTGGCCAAGTGTGTGTGAAGCAGTTTATATTTTAGTGGTGTACTTCAACTAAACGTGACGAATGATGAATAGTTTATGATGGACGTTGAGAAGGAGGCGGTCGTGACCTCTAAGGAACCTTCACATTGTCTTCCGACTGAGGAAAGTCACGTGAAAACGTCAGTCAGGACGGAGGCTGGAATCGAACCAGATCCAAGTCAACTCGTTCTGTTCTCACTGAACATCAGTGTTACAGAGAGGGCTGTGAACTCTCAGACACATGTTATTATCTAACAGAGTCTGCGTTTACATAATAAGCCTCTATGATCGCACCGCGCTGGGCCAATGATCTACTGCTTCACTTCTTCCTGCTATCACATTCACGTCAGTTAGCCGTTAGCAGTCATAAAAGTCCGTTTTGAGAAAGCTTACATTTCGGCGTGACATAACTTTTGATTGGTTAATAAATATTCCTCCATTTTGAATAGCCCATTCGTCTATTTGTCACAAAATTATATCGATATTATTTAGAAAGGTAATTATGTTATTTCTTAGTATTGAATTAGGTGGTGAAATTAAATCGTTATTTCTTTCAAAATAAGATCGAATTCTGGACACAAAAATATTGAACTCGAATTATGTAATTTGTATTTTCCATATCTCAACGTGTCAGTATCTTCGTTTGTCACGAACTGAACTGGTAGTAGAAACGTTGTTATTTGTAAAAGTTGTAGTTCACATTTCTGAGAAGTTTTCTTCATTGATGCGTCAAAACATGCCTCACGTTCCTCGCAATTGTACAACACAATTAACATTGTTTTCCCCGCAATTAGAAACCAGTCTCATTACCGCGTACATCCAATTGAATAATTGCCACTTATTAACATCTCGTTACGAAAAAATGCAATCTATAAGAAAGGAAATGGAACGGCCTTGAAAAAGAACAAGGTTAAGGTGACAGGGTCAACAATTCTCGAATCCTATTAATGATTTGAACAGTTAGAGTTGGGCAGTGGGCCAAGATCTCGCCCGATATATATGACGCTATGCTAATTTCATACGTCGGTCAGAAATCAATGGACAGTAGGGAAGTCATGAAATCAAAACATACAATATTGAAAAAATAATTTTTCTAAGCTCAATGAATAATGTATGTTTCTGTGTGATAAATAGTCGTCGTGGAATCTTTAATTAAAATATCGACTTCAATTCTGTACCTCAGAGGTAGAAGGGCGGAAGTCCATCTCAACGATTCTTGAGGTGAGCTCATAAACCAGTATTTCTAGGTTCATCATAATATATTTTGTCATGATGACATTTTATTCATGGTGAAGGAGAATACTTCAATTGTATTTGATGCCATCAATCAAATGGCAATTGATAGAGCTTGATTACATCATGCAAAAAAACTGTGATTATTATTTTTTAAATGTTTCGTAATTTTACCGGCTCAAAAGTTATGTTGGTATTTAGGATGATATTACTTCCAACCCTCCAATGTTTACCATCGCGTGCGGCAAACTCTCAATATGTAAAGGAGAATTTGACGATTGACAGAATCTTCGTCACGCTTGACTCGAATGTAAACCGTTGTGATCGCAATGTGGATGATTGGAAAGCGATTTCAAATATTAGCAACAACAAACAAAAGTAATAATTCAGACAAATATGAAGGGAAACTGATTCATGTATATTTAACCTATATTCAAAACACTAGCAAAATGGACGATTGCAGTTATACTGCTCTTGTTTTACATTGACCTGTGTCATTGGGACTTTGAAGGAGACATGGAATTAAGGGTGTTATTCAATAATCTGGTAGAAATAGTCATTAAAGTAATGCCATAGGTTTTTTTCATGCAATGTAGTTCTAAACAACAGTTTACAATTTAGCAGAGCATTGAAAACCCTGCTCTAAGGGCTGGTCTTTCAATACTCTGATAATGTCTCACTACAAAATTCTGTCTTTCAATTGGCTGTTGCCATGACAATACAGTCCTAATCAACCGTTTAAAAGTTAGCAGAGCATTGAAAAACCTGCTCTAAGTATTTAATTACTTGTGTTGAATACTTACCTAAAGGTACGCAAAGTAGTAGCAAGAGATTGAGGTGACTAAACCACCATAAAAAAACAAACCCAATCACACACGAAACTCTCTGTGAAATTGGAGAAATCAAGTGGAACCAACTGATCGCATGTTCCTTGCAGGTTGCAACATCGGCAGCACGGTCGGTCAAGAAGACGGCTACTTCGGCAAACATCTCGGCAAGTTGAAGCAGCTCCATCATGGCGTGTCCGGCGACGTGTACGCGGTCGACGCACGTACGCTGCACATACGAGACTTCACGTACGACGGGGAGGGTCCAGGTACGTGTCACATTCACTTATGTAACACGTAACTCAAGTACAAGACTTACATGGCACGCCAAAGAAATACATTACTAATATAGTAAATAGAGATAGATAATGCAGTATTCGAATAATGCAAAACAATAGTGATCCTCTCCTCCTCTCCCCCCCCCCCCCCCCAACCGATACAGTTCATACCTGTTATCTCTGTTTTGATCAATATTGTAAGTGAAATTTATTACTCGATTTCTATTATAATTTATGTGACCAGTTCATGAATGATCTCGAAGTCCGGTGAACTCCTTACATGTCCTGCGATCCTATTTCCAACAACCAAACACAGTCTTAAATTTCCAAAATATCAGAAACCTGATTCAATTCAAATAATGTATTAAAATCATTTCTATTAGCATCAAATAAAACTATCTAATCACTCAGGCAGTCACTTTCATTCTGAAGTTCCCGGGATCGATTACCGCTGCCATTCTTTCTAACTGATTTTCTTCGTCGCTCAGCCGAGAGGCAAATGATGGGAAGGTTCCCTACTAATAGAACACGATTTGCTTCCTCCCCACTTTCCATCCATACACATTATCATCATAATCATCATAATCATCATCTTCCAATCATCATCACTAGCATTCACCGGGCGTCGCGTTTGACTAGTTGCAGAACAGTGTCACTTAAAACAACACAAAAATAAAAATAAATATACATAGAATACAAATATTTCATAGGTCACTAATTTCACACAGAGATAATAAGCCAGAGTGTAAGGACGAGTTTTTCAAGGAAACTCGAGAAATGTAAACACATGAAAATAATTCAATCGGTTTATAATTTCTCTAACTTCCTGCGATTACTGAAATAATTGCTATAATAAAGCTTGCATTACTTCGTGGTTACAACACTACTCCAATAATAATCACTTTGTTTAAAGGTGAGTATGTCGAAAGAAGGTGATATAAAGGTCAGGCTTGTGGGAAGGATTTGAGGGGCTAACCAAATATTTCAAAGAACTCTGCCGATAAAAATACCACAAGAAAATAAAAAAATGGAACAAAAAATCTTCAAGATATGACATAAAATTTAATTGCTACAAGTGTACGTGAATTATAGTGGGAATAGATTCAATTTAGCTCGTACTTTCTCCGACTTTCCACAAATGAAGCATACAATGTCAAAACCAAACCAAAATGGAAGCATCCTTAAAAGGGAACTGACATGTGAATAAAAAAAAAATATATAATTTTTTATTTATTTTATTTTCATATTTTGTAATGTTTTTTAATGGCATGGAGATGTAAAGTATTTGTTTTAAGTTGATTTTTACTATCAACAAAAAAGTTCCAAAAGTGCATGCCAGGTTCATTATTATAGACATACTAAACTTTAAACTCATTTATCTCAATTTAGAGTTATTTTAGGTTTAGGAACAATTATCTCTGGTTCCATTTGAGATAATTCTATGAACTTTGCGGCATTATGTTCATAGGTGTGTGTTTTATGAATTAACGAAAAACATTAATTCTAAATTTAGCCAAAAAATTTATATTAATTAATCTTTGCATAAAAATTTGTGCAGATATTGGTGCAATGTTAAAATATCAATGATTTTTATAAAAAAAATTATACATTATTTCTTTTTCGTTAAAATATTCTTTAAGGTGGCATGTCTCATATAATCCAAGAAAATGTGGAATATGACTATTGCTTTAAAAGTTATGTGTTCCTAAAGATGGTCAATTTTACATGTTAAATGCTCACATGTCAGTCCCCTACTTCACTACTTATCACTACAATCACTACTTAAACAAATAGTGATTGCTGTGGTGACGGTGATAACGGGTAGGATCACCAAATCACTCCTCCGCATTTTCGGAATTGTGACCATCTCCAAGATATTTAATATGGTTAACAAAAAATTGTAGTACCTATATAAATTAATATGTTTGACGATTTTTTTTTTGAAAATTTGATTTCCTAAAAGTTTAAGAGCGGTTATAACGAACCATGAATTTGAAATCCGCTCGAAACTTTTAGAAACAATTTGATATAAACAAATATTGTCAACGAATTTTATAAACTTCAACTTTGTCTGTTTAACCTTTGTATATCCTAAACTAAACGGTCTTAATTCCAAACAATGCGCTTCTGGGGTAGATTATCCCCTTCTTTTCACCTTCACCACCTGACATCCTGATTGCTCTTGGAGAGGTCAGCGCCTTGCTACAACAATCAACTGATCTTGACTGATCCATCAAGCCCGGCCTTGATTCGATCACGGTGTCGAGATTTGATTTGTGAAAATCATACGCTCATAATAAATAATAAAACGTGAGTAATAACCCGTAACAAATGGAAACCTGTTCGATTTCTATGCGGAGTCCGAGAGAGAGTTCTCTGATAACAAGCGAGCACTTGAACACGGAAGACATGAGCACACAAATCAATCAATACAATTACAGACAATTTCCCGATGATAAATCAGCCAAAATTATCATCCATAAATACTCATGATGTAAATCGATTGGTTTGCAAAATTCATGTTATCAATCAATTGTTGATTTGGATTTATGTTTGTTGCAGCGGCCTTCTTCTACGTCGGCAACTCCAAGGCTCCCAGCGGCTCTGGAATCCGAATCAATGACGAGAAGGGATCGTAAGTCTGTCTTTCACATATCATTGTCACTCGGGTTTAACTCGGAAAAGTATACATGTCATACATTCACTCACAGACATTGTCACATTGTGATCGAGTTGCTCAATATTGAGTGTCAATAATATTATCTTTCCTTCCGCGATTGTGGCGCTCTCTTGTGATATATATCTGAGTGATAACGTTCTGTCGCGATTGTGGTGCTCTCTTGTGATAGATATTGAGTGATAATTTTCTGTCGCGATTGTGGTGCTCTCTTGTGATAGATATCCGAATGTCCACAGACCGAACGTCCTGCCGCGCTATCGCAAGCAGCACATCACGCTGACGCTGCCCGAAGGCAAGACTCTGAACAACATCAAGTGGTTCTCGGTGTGGTGCGACGAGTTCTCCGTCAACTTTGGCGACGTGCGCATCCCCAAGGGTTTCGCCTTCCCGCGGCCGCAGAAGCTCGACTCTCTGAAGGGCATCCACGGCGTCTCCTCCGAGAATGTCGTCATCGTTGACGCCCAGACGCTGCTCGTCCCCAGCTTCTCGTACGACGGCGAGGCACCAGGTGAGGCTTCCGAGGAGTACTCGAACACATCCAATAAGATAAAATACGCAACCAGTTTCGGGACGCCGACATTCCTACACGAATTATTTTTGAAACGTGGTTTATAATTAGGTTTAATTTTCAAATGAGGTAACCACCATAGATTACTTCGCATATCCCATCAATAATCATCCTCATAATTACAACAGAAGCAAAATGTCCGCAATAAATCACAAAAAAACATCGTTTTTTAAAATAATTTCTAAAATTTAAGGGTTGTTTGTACATTTTGGGGTGAGTTCAATAAAAACATAAACGTACGTAGATTCGTCAATCTTTCAACATTATTCTGGCTTAAAGATAATGAAATTATCTCCATTTTTGCGAGGGTTTGCCTGGATTAAATACCTAACACTTCCTTAAATATGACAATTTGCACTTATTGATCAATATCAATATATCACACATCATAAAGTTCCTCGCCCGTCTTCATCACATGTCATGTTCTTGTAGATGCCAAGTTCTGGGTCGGCAGCGGTCCGAAGCCGAGCCCCCAGGGCATCCGGATCCCCGACGAGAACGGCAAGAAGGAGCACCCTCTGCGTCGCTACGACCAGAAGACCATCGTGCTCACCCTCCCCGGCGACATGACCGTCTTCGACATCGGACACTTCGGCGTGTGGTGCGAGGCGTTCGCCGTCGACTTCGGACACGTCAAGATCCCCAAGAACGCCAACGTGCCGCCATCGCTCAAGATGTTGGGAGTCTCACCTCAGGTAGGATGATCTTCACGCTCAGTACTTGGGGTTTATACGCTTATCGTGCGACCAAGTTTGTCTTGTGTCCGTAATTGAGAAATATTGTACTAATAATTAAACAGACACAAAATTACTGACGTTTAAATACTCGATAACGTATCAGAAGTATTGGGAAGGTAATTTTAAAAGCTCGCTCGCCTTTTGGTTGAACATTTCTACTATAGGCACCGCAACTCTACTATAGGCAGTAGGCACCGGACGAAGCGAGTCGAAGCACTCGCGAAATATTGTGCAGTTTGTTGTATTTATTTTAACGCAGTACTGGTGTAGTTCCTAGAGTTGTTTCGAGTTCTTAATTTCTACTATAGGTATTTCTAGGGAGCATGAAGGGCTAAAGATACTTCATTTCCAACATAGTTAGAAAGATAATTTTCTATGTGAACTGAACTTTCAAAAAGTTCATTTTAAATATGACTTTCACATCAGTGAATATCAGACTGCGTATCAGTGGGGACATGCTGAATAGATGCTTTGATAGGCTGGTTCTTAAACTTTTATTGAAGTTGAACTCCACATTTTGAATGATCTATGGCAGCTGTTACAAGTTAGTAAGGCTTGTATTCAACAAACAATACGATATTTTTAAATGTAGAGTGTGTGCACTTCATGAAGCGGGATTCAAACTTACGAAACTTTAGAAACAAAAAGGTGTGTATAAACACGTGTAAACAAACTCAATTCTGAGGAAACAAATCGTTGTATACCATGTGGTTCATATTACATACGATGCAGAGGGTTACATAATTACACTACAAAGTACTACATCGTCATGGTTGTTGCGCATCGCTCCGTCATCAGTCAAGACCACGTGTGTGTTATACACGCTCTGATTTCTATATCTGTATGATAAAGTAATTGTTCCACAAGTTAGGTAGCTGTTATAATGAAAGATATTTATCTGAGAAGGTAAGTAAAGAACTGGGATAATCGACAAAGAATTGATTCCAACAATGAGTGCTGCTGGCTAAGTCTGTATTCCGATGGTTTGAAACTGGAGTGTTTGATTGTAAACTATTTGATTAGTTGCGTCTGATGTTGAAAATGTCCCGATGTCTTGAAACCTCTTCGTTTCCAATTCTTCACACTCTGTAATCTGCGACTTACGACTCAACGATTCGCCGCCAGGAGCCCTGGCTCTTTCCCGAGAAACATTTGTTTATGAGATAACTACGCAAAGTATTATGAAGACGAAGTATCGCTTACTAATCCGGAGCTTTTGGGATTGTTACCGTCTTGTTGAAGATATACTAGACGTTGAAGCGACGAAAGAGAATCAATTGCTCCTGGAAACACGTAGAAGACTACATTTTCAATTTGATTTTGACTCTGAAAAAAATAAATAGCTTCTCAAAATTAAAGTTGCGATTGGAATATAAATGAATTTCCTACAACTGTTTTACTTCATAGTCTCTCTTCAACGATTCGTGACAATACAAGACATGGCGTCGGTATTCATGGTGATCCTTTACCATTTCATCTGAAACTTAGTAAATGTTACGCAAATCGTTCAACTCTTAGATTTGTCGTGGACTTAGTCCAGCACTTTGATTCTCTTTCCACACAATATCGAGCCCACTTCCCCCCATCTTTCGCAACAGCACCTTCACCATCTCTCTTCCTTGCACTTAGTGTATAGCTTTGTCTTTTTTCTGATTGTTTCAGAAAAGACCGCGATCTCTTGAATTGCTCCCCGAACAATCCCGCTTTCAACAATTAGTGCAATATCCGGCCAATCAGGAGCATCTGCTGCAACCTCAACCTCAACCTCAACACCAGCAGCAATTCTTCGTGAACCAACCGGCAGAAAATAACGCGCAATACATAAACACACAATTCTATGAGGCGACGACTTACAAACCGACTTATCAGTTGCGTCATCGTGCTGACGACAATTTCCAAATCATTCCTTCCATCTCTGTCTCTCCAACCCCACACTTCTTTGGACAAGCGACAAATGACCAGTATGAGATCATACAACCGTACCAGACGCAACACTCAAATGTTTACACAAACCATGACGACAGTCGCCAGTATCATGACCAGTACATTATGCAGCCAGTTTACCAGCAGGCTCAGGCATCGGGCAAGTCTTTCAGTAGGGTCAGCTTCAATGGAGCTGGTGGACAATCCAATACTTTCATCCAGTATTGAACACTCAGTCTTTGACAATTTCCACATGACATATTTTTTTACGTAATTTAATTTTTTATTTAATTACAGCCTAAAGAGTCTTGTAAATAACTTTGTACATGTGTTAACGAACTTTGTCTGTAAATAATTCTTATGTTTTTCTTTGACAAATGCTTTACTAACGAATCACATTGATGCTTAAAGCCCACCTAGCTAAATTAACCGAGTGAAAGCTTATTTCTTTGACAGATTTTTTTTAAAATGAAATTGCTGAAGTTAACAATAGAAACAAAACATAAATATTATGTGTACAGGTCGAGGAAATACTAATGTAAGTTTTAGCAATACGAACTGTGATTTGAAAGAGTTGAGAGAGAGAAAGGTGAAAAGTTACCAGGAATTGTGTTACCTCTAGGCTAAAACATCATCCATTACTTTGTATAATTACCATCATTTACTAATTTAATAACTTATTTAAACATCGCCAGAAGAAAATCAACCCAACTAATTATTTATGTGACATATTTATTATTCTATATTTGGAATCGTGTAAAAAATGACAATTATTTTTGTACTCATTTCACATGATGATTTTTATGTATTCTTAAATTAGATTATTTTTTTCAGTGTATAAGAAATATTTCACATTACCATTTCTTCAGATAAGAGAAAATAAAAAAACTATTAACCGTTATACTAAAGTACGTGAAATTCCATGCATACCTTGACCAGAAGAGATCTAATTAAAAAAAACACACGCTAAAAACGTGTTTGAAAGATTTGCCCCAGTTAAAAATCTTCTTCCATTCGACCTTGTAATGACGGGCGCCTTCCTACATTCCTGCGGAGTTGCAACTCGGAGAGGCGCCTCTGTTGAACAATGTTCTGCGGGGCGCCGCCAGCTGTGTGTTACCTCCTTCGTCATCGGAACTAAAGCAGAGAGCCTGCCTAACCTACGTCATCCAGATGGCCGGGCATATTCCGTCAGTCACACCTGTTACATTCAAACCAGATCAGTTGAGGCGCACGAGATTCTTGCATTCGTAATGATCATATTTCAATGTCTATGTGCAGTAATATGGCGTCAAAATATTTCGATTCTTTGTTGGAGACAATAAAATTAACTCAAAGGGCGGATTTTTAATGCTCTGTTAATCAGTTGTTAAGTTTAACAGTAAATTAGTGGCAATTTTAGAAATGTCATTGATTGTTGCCATGGCATTTGTCCTATTTATAATTTTATCTGGGCCCCTAAAAAATCAGAAATTATAAAAGTTATTAGAATTCCGAAGATTACAACATGAAACATAAAAATTAAAACCAATGGCAATAGTATAAATAAATAAATATACCAATGCAATAATCAAGTTATTCGGCCAAAATAAGTTTAGTAAATGGAACACTTGCTGCATCTTGCAATTTGGCAAATGTATAGGTATGGCAGTAAACGTAAGTGCAATACCAAACTGATTTATGACAATAAATAGCCACGGTTTAAAATACTTGGTCCTACTTTACTCAATAAACCTGTTTATAATTAATTCAACATTATTCAATAACTAGAAAAGAACATCGGATTAAATGCAGAAGATTGCTTGGAGTTAAAGGTAATATTTTCTATGCAAATTAATAAAACCAAAACATACTTATTATCACGAAATTGTTTCAGAATTTATGTGTCACGTGTCATTTGTACCCAACGAATGACTGAATAAAGACAGATTATGTCTAAATAGACCGAGAGAAGTTAAATAACATTTTTTTCTATTCATGTCACTGACGAATTGCTATTGTATCTCCGGAGGTCAAATGCCACAAGAGAAGACCAACAAATATAGGCTGTATGCCACTAAGAAATGGGGGTTTATGGGGGGAGGAAAAGAATAGTAAACGTGCAAAATCGGAATTCCAAACTGAAAATATGTTTTTTCGCTGATACAAATGTAACAAGTTGTTTAGACATTGAACCGAGGTAATGTTCTGAGAGACGGATGGACTGAGCATAGATAGTATCCATAGAGTATACATCTCTATGGACTGAGAATGACTAACACGTGGTTCTGTCCGACCAGTCCAAGCTGAACTGCGAGGTGTTGTGGGACGACTTGGCGTTCGAGGTGCGCTGGGCGGTGGCAGGAGACAGCATCGTCATGCAGCTGGTCAGCAAGCTGGGTGAGTCCATCACATCATCCCCTAATCATCCTCATCATCCCCTAATCATCCTCATCGTCATGCAGCTGGTCAGCAAGCTGGGTGAGTCCATCACCTTGACAACCACGTCATACCCTAATCATCCTCATCGTCATGCAGCTGGTCAGCAAGCTGGGTGAGTCCATCACCTTGACAACCACATCATACCCTAATCATCCTCATCGTCATGCAGTTGGTCAGCAAGCTGGGTGAGTCCATCACATCATCCCCTTGACAACCACGTCCCTTGACAACCACGTCCCTTGACAACCACGTCCCTTGACATCTATAGCATCCCTTGACAACCACATCATACCCTAATCATCCTCATCGTCATGCAGTTGGTCAGCAAGCTGGGTGAGTCCATCACATCATCCCCTTGACAACCACGTCCCTTGGCAACCACGTCCCTTGACAACCACGACCCTTAACAACCACGTCCCTTGACAACCACGACCCTTAACAACCACATCCCTTGACATCTATAGCATCCCTTGGCAACCACGTCTTTTGACAACCACGTCCCTTGGCAACCACGTCCCTTGACAACCACGACCCTTAACAACCACATCCCTTGACATCTATAGCATCCCTTGGCAACCACGTCTTTTGACAACCACGTCCCTTGGCAACCATATCCCTTGACATCCATAGCATCCCTTGGCAACCACGTCCCTTGGCAACCACGTCCCTTGACAACCACGTCCCTTGACAACCACGTCCCTTGACAACCACATCTCTTGGCAACCACAACCCTTGGCATCCACATCCCTCGACAACCACGTCCCTTGGCAGCCACATCACTTGACATCCATAGCATCCCTTGGAAACCACATCCCTTGACATCCATAGCATCCCTTGGTAACCACGTCCCTTGACAACCACGTCCCTTGACAACCAAGACCCTTGGCAACCACATCCCTTGACATCCATAGCATCCCTTGGCAACCACGTCCCTTGACAACCACGTCCCTTGACAACCACATCCTTTGACATCCATAGCATCCCTTGGCAACCACGTCCCTTGACATCTATAGCATCCCTTGGCAACCAGGTCCCTTGACACCCCATCACTTGACATCGATAGCATCCCCTAATCATCATAATCATCTTTAAACTGTTATCTGAAACTACGAGAGACTCTAGAAAAGGTTTTGCACAAAGTTCATAAAACTACTCAAAATCGTACCTGAGTACTTACGAAAACGCATTTACTAAAACAAATTTGAATAAGTTGTATTTTGTAAACTTCAGGCGTTTCAAATTGATATTTTTAAATTATCCTCTTACTACTTTAATATTTTATCGGTTCTATTTGTTCGTTTAATTTGCATTACCGTGCTACGTAACACGACTGAAATTATTTTACAAAGTCTTCCGACAACACTCGCCATACTGTGCGGTGATTGTTGCAAATCATTGTTGCAATTTCTCTTCTTTAATGAGACACCTGCAGCAGGATGAGGTGATTGATCGGTAAAGTGCAACGAATTGCATGTGCATTCTCCACGCTCTCCTCCAGCGAAGAAGAAGTGACAAGAGATGAGTCATTTCCTGCCACTTGGTCATCGTTGCACGCAAATGCATCAGACCACGCATCAACACGAGGGGAACTTATAACCCGCCATCTAGAATTTTCGGTGAACAATAAGTTCTTACTTTTATTTTACCATATTCTACAAATTCAACGAATTGAATAAAATTGTATACTCATTTCGAACTTTATACCAAAGATTATTACAAGAGTATTATAGTATTACCAAAGATAAAATGTCCCGAATTAACTAACGTTTTGATTAAATTAAAATGTTTTAACCATTTTAAAATATCTGTTTTGTTGGCGCGTGCCACCAAAATTTTTTGCATGTAAACATGCGTGCATATGTGTGACCTTTTTATATTTTTTTATCCTGCTGTGCAAGAGTTGTTATCTACACTCTGGAGTAAAACAAACACCCTTAATTTGAAAGTGATCAAGGTGCGGCGCATGTACTATATTGATTGAGGCGATGTGTGTGGCCAGCCCTGTGGCCATGCAACAAGGGCTGAGAGAAAGGTCACGTGTGTGTGGCCAGCCCTGTGGTCATGTAGCAATGGCTGAGAGAAAGGTCACGTGTGTGGCCAGCACTGTGGTCATGTAGCAATGGCTGAGAGAAAGGTCACGTGTGTGGCCAGCACTGTGGCCATGCAACAAGGGCCGAGAGAAAGGTCACGTGTGTGTGGCCAGCCCTGTGGTCATGTAGCAATGGCTGAGAGAAAGGTCACGTGTGTGGCCAGCACTGTGGCCATGCAACAAGGGCTGAGAGAAAGGTCACGTGTGTGGCCAGCCCTGTGCCCATGCATCTTGCACAGACCCGAGAGTCGAAGTGAAAGTCACAAAACGCAATGAATTAATATGAAGAGTGAAGATGACGCCATGATTCAGTGAAGATGTGTAATTGCATGTGCGCAGTTTGACCTGCGCAATCAGACGTGAACGGGTTAATAGCGCGAAACTCCGTGCATTTCAAATATCAATTTCTTCGAAATTTTTGTCTTGCACTCAAGAACTTTGCTTTTATCCGCTTCAAATGCCTTTTCCAAACTCAACAATCAGTTAAATATTAACTGGATGATATTGAAATTTAGTTTTTTCCTTAGGTCTTTAAACATCACAGTCTCGTATAATATGGTATAATCTTAGCCCTGCGTCACTTTGTATACATTATGGGGTATGCAACGTCGAACTGTTCTGCAGCTAAGATAATGGCGAGATAATGATTGTGATGATGATGGGGAGATGATGAAGAAGAATAAGTAAGGATGGACGGAAGGAAAGAAGAAGTCGAGGCCTATTAGTGGGAACCTTCCCAACACTTTCTCTCGACTGTGGAAATTCTCAGTCAGGAAGGATGGCAGCGGGAATTGATTCCGGGACCTTGGAATGTAAATCCAGTTATATTTCTTCTTTTTTGTTACTAAAATTCAGTAATGAACGTCATATTATGACATATGACTAAATTATGTTATACTAAGGGACTCAATGTAATTGTCTTTGCGATTGCTAGCTCGACATTGCGGTGTTAAAAGTCACAACACAATGTCATGTTCGAAATACACTTTAAAATGTGTTAAAGCTACATCCACATAATCATCCTATTGAATGGAAAAGTTGTTTGAATTCGCGAGCTCTCTCTCTTGGACGATAACTATCCGGCAAACATCGGGGTGAGAAAGTTGCTCCAGAATCTGTTTGCACTGCATGGAGTCCGAGGAAGCTGCATCTCTGCACTCTCGACGCCCACGAGGAGTGGCAAACTGGTTGAAAACACACTCTCACTTTCAAACGTCGTTACCGAATGGCAGGAACAATTGGTCGATGTTGTTACGTGATGTGTGAGTCTGAACTTGAAACAGTTCCGCACCGGAAACCAGCGCGTTAAGTTACTTCACGAAGATAAATAGACTTAGTACTTGTTTTCGTGTCCATTCACTTTTGCCGATAAGAAATTACTGTTTACACCTCTCGCCTAGATTCAATTTATATTTATTGGTAAATACTTATATTTTCGCATCGTTCCTATCAGCATAAAGTAACTAGTCTATCAGTATGCAATTTTGGCGATGTAAAGAAAAATGAAAAATATGTGCATTTCAAATGTGTAATAAATAAAACTAGGAAAACGCTCGGTGTAACGCGTTGATGAGCGAGCACCGACACGCACGACATCGCCAATCATAGCACGATCCATTCAATCAAAGATAACTAACTATACATTATTTATTACCAATTTTCCCTGCAACTTTTCATAAACACTCTGGAACAATTAAATAACATATTATTGTACTGATATTTTTCCATCAATCTCTTTGGACAGATATTCAAACACTTAAAACAGCAATAAGTCTGTAAATTCTTGACCGATTGGGCTGGAAATGTGTAAAATATGATGTTATCTAGTCAAAACGTCGTTTTCATAACTGTGAAACACAATCCATATCGTAAAATAAATTATCTTAGATAAGGTATACCTATACCTATGTATATGAAATACATACATTACATTTTGACTACATTATGTATTGCAATATGATCAACTAAGAAAAGAATCTGTCTTACTTGATATTGAGAATAGCCATCTATAAACTTTGCTTTGCTACATAGAGCAACCCAGAATGCAGTGGAATTTCTGTTTTGAAATGTCATTTCTGACAGTTATTAAAACTGTCAATAAGTGCATCTATGTTCTTGACTGGTAGGGCTGAAAATTTGTAAAATAAGAGACAATGTTGGTCTGAACGACCATGCAAAACAAAATATGAGTTTGATTGATCAGATTAATCGAAGACCATTTGATAGGTCAAATGGTGGTGTGGCTATAGGCCGTTTTAAATTAAGTATACAAATGAAAAATATTGGTGCCAATCCTTGCTAAGTTTTAAGTTGCCAATCCTTGCTAAGTTTTAAGTTGATCGATTAAACCTTTATGATTGAACGGTTCCTTGTTAATTTTCAAAAATCACAGGATCTCGTTCAAAAAATATACCTGGGACCACTCATATGATATGATATTAGTGTGTACACAATATCAGATCAATCTGTTGAACGGTCAATATTAGTTTCATATCGTTTAAAACTTTCTGCTCTAACAACCTTGCCTTGTAGATTCGAAGTCGCCGTGAATTTGACAGCCAACACGCAAAAAGTCCCTAAAATGACAAAAACTTTTGAAAATAACGACATATTAGAGTGAAAATTGGCAAAAATACCTTAAATGTTGGTACCAATGACCATGCGAAGTTTTTAGTTGGTCGGTCAATCGGTTCCAGTTTAAATTTAAAAAATCACAGGAAAAATGGTTTCAAATTTGAACCAATTGGAGGATATGGCTGAATTTTTTTTGATTGGGTACAATGTTGGTTGCAATGACTTTGCTAAATTTCAAATTGATCGAACCAACCAATCGAAAGATAATTTTTATAAAATTTGAACCAATCACAGGATATTGTTCAGAAAAGATCCCAGGGATCGCATAGAATACGTTAGTATGTGTACAAAATTTCAGATCGATTGGTTGTGCGGTTTGACCTGGGCAGTGCAGGCAAAAAAAACAAAAAAAAAAAAAAAAAAAAAAAAAAAAAACACACACAGAGAAAGTGCCATAGAGTACCGTGGTGACGCTCGCTACGCTCGCTCAATAATTGTCTTTGGGTTTTTCAAGGGAGATATAGTACTGTAGGTTTTGAACGTTTATTTTTAAATTAGGAGATTATTCTTATTAGAATGTGATTTAAAAAATTGTACTTATTCAACTATATAAGATACGTTTGATAACAAAAGGCGTGTCCTCATCTCTCTAACCTGTACTTACTGTCTAGGCTTCAGATTTTGATGAACATTAAGAATTACGATTTGTACGTATGATGCGTAACTTTCTTTTGTATTTATTTCATTTTATTTTAAATCACCAACATAATACAAAATATTCCACAGGTGGGATTTATTATTATTATTTTTTTCGATATATTTGCAAATAATCGAACAGTTTATATTCCATTTGCTGAACTAAGGAATCAGCCCCCGACTAACTCGACCCTCTTGACGGCTTCCACAGAGGACAACGAGTACATGTCGTTCGGCCTGTCCGGCGACGCGACGCAGAGCAAGATGATCGGTGGGGACGTCGTTGTGGCTTGGGTCGACAAGCAGACGCTCAAGGGATACACCGAGGACTACTTCTTGGACGCCAAGTCGCAGTGCGCGGGCGCGCGCGGTAGCTGTCCAGACAAGCATCTCAGGGTAAGCAACAGCCTCTTTGCGAACACGGATATCGAAATGAAAATTAACATTTTCAAACTTTTATTTCATTGAAATATAAGTTTCAAAATAAATATATTTTTTTCCAAAAAATGGATGCAATTCTATGCAAAATTATGAATTCAAATTCATAAAAGTTGTAGAATTGTGCATGAAATATGAAAACTGACCAATATTAATCGAATTATCACGTTTATGTTAACATATTTTGATTTTCTATAATATCTAAGTAGGTATGAAGTTCCTCAAAATTGTACCGAAATAAATTACAAGGTACCTTTAAGTAGAAATTTACACATGATAATATTTAAAATAAATCTCATTTTTCCACAAAATTGGTTAAAAGTCTAAAAGAGCATAGGTTGCATGTGATGTCATCTCATTGTTGCCGTCGCCATCTTAATGGCACGCAGAATAGCTGTGATTCTCTGCTTTTTTGACAATATTTTATTTTTTTTTTTTTTTATTATTTATTGATTGATACAACTTTGACTAATGCTACTATACATGTTTCAATTATTAATAATAGTCAATGTTCTTAAGTTAATGTTCTTAGTTAATGAGTACCTGGGAAATTGTATAGGCTCCGGAGATTACTTTAGTACGAAGAGAAATCACTCACATTACAAAAATACATCGTTTTGCCTCAATAAAGTTATAAATCTGACCCGTCAACGTGCCAACGTAATGAGTGGACAATCAAAATCAAAACCCGGGCCTCCGGAATACAAGTTCAGAGCGTTACCACTAAACCAACCTCAGTTAGTCCCTCTGTCAACACTGCTTCCTATGACCTACACAGGAGGGCACCAGCAGCATCCGCCTTCTGAACGCCGCCATGGTCAACGGCTACTCCATCGTGACATATCAGCGCCCTCTGCGCGCGCAGGACGAGCTCGACAAGAGTGTGCTGACCAACGGCAGTCAGCCGGTCATCTGGGCCATCGGACCTCTCAACTCCAAGCGAGAGGTTTCCTACCACAGTCTGACCAACAAAAGTGAGTCAAGAGAACATACTCGCTTGCACTTGTGACCAAAATCATAGGAATATCCTAAAAGAAAATAATGCCTCAAAACTAGAATTGATGTTAATGTACACTCAAACCAAAAACGGTACTTGGCACAAAACGGATTGGCAGCTGGTCAGGTTCCTTGACAATCAATCCTTGATATTATCAATGATCAGAGCTCACCTACTACTGTTAGATAATGCATCAGCACAGACTTCATGGGATGATGCCATCAAACCTTTAATCCTTTTCTTTCGAGGTACCGTTTATTATATTTATTATTTGTTCGAGTGTACGTCATATTTCACATATCAGTTTGATTTTGTCATAGAAATCTATAGCAGACGTACACAAATTTCCGAAAACCGATATAAGTGCCAAAAAATAATACCTGAAGTAGTGACTCGGGACCGTCTGCAGTTGCAACAGTATTATTTAACATCAACAAGTAATGTTGGAATTAATAAGTATAGTCGAGAGCCGCTGTGTTTGGTACTCCCGATGTTTCACCTCGCCAATGAAAGTATTTTCCACTCGCAGACAACGTGCTCATGGACTTCGGCAGAGCGCCCAAGTGGAACTGTCCCGTGCCCGAATCCAACAAGCCCGACCGCGTCAGTGACGTCACCTCCATCCCGGCCAAGGCCAAGGTCGAGAAGGTCTCTCAGGGGGACAGCCAGCGCGTCGCCTCCGCAGTCAGTCAGACTCAGGTATGACGTCACTCGCTGGGCCACCTTGTTCACCACCCTCTAGACGGCGTCCTGGCGCCTCCGCTATATGATCTTACTCATGTCATACTAGAATATTGCACTACCCCGTAGACGGCGTCCTAGAGCCTCACCTAGAGGATACATTCCATGTTTTGCTAGAATCTGGTGCTCGTTAGTCTACCACCCTCTCGGCAACGTCCTGGCGCCTCCCCTATACAATCTTACTCATGTCTTCCTAGAATATGGCGTCTGAGACCTCACTACCTCAACGACGGCGTCCTAGAGCCTCCTCTATAGGATATATTTATGTCTTCTAGAAAATATGGGGCTCGTTAGTCCATGACCCTCTGACGGCGTCCTAGTGCCACCCCTACACGCTATAATCCATGTCTTCCAGGAAGTGGTGCCAGTGACCCCAGGACCTCGTCGACGACGTCCTAGTGTCACCCCTTCACGCTATAATCCATATCTTCTAGGAAGTGGTGCCAGTGACCCCAGGACCTCGTCGACGGCGTCCTAGTGCCACCCCCTACACGCTATAATAAATGTCTTCCAGGAAGTGGTGCCAGTGACCCCAGCACCTCCTCGACGGCGTCCTAGTGCCACCCCATACACGCTATAATCCATGTCTTTCAGGAAGTGGTGCCAGATACCCCAGCACCTCCTCGACGGCGTCCTAGTGCCACCCCTTCACGCTATAATCCATGTCTTCCAGGAAGTGGTGCCAGTGACCCCAGGACCTCGTCGACGGCGTCCTAGTGCCACCCCCTACACGCTATAATAAATGTCTTCCAGGAAGTGGTGCCAGTGACCCCAGCACCTCCTCGACGGCGTCCTAGTGCCACCCCATACACGCTATAATCCATGTCTTCCAGGAAGTGGTGCCAGTGACCCTAGGACCTCGTCGACGGCGTCCTAGTGCCACCTCATACACGCTATAATCCATGTCTTTCAGGAAGTGGTGCCAGTGACCCCAGCACCTCCTCGACGGCGTCCTAGTGCCACCCCTTCACGCTATAATCCATGTCTTTCAGGAAGTGGTGCCAGTGACCCCAGCACATCCTCGACGGCGTCCTAGTGCCACCCCTTCACGCTATAATCCATGTCTTTCAGGAAGTGGTGCCAGTGACCCCAGCAACTCTTCGACGGCGTCCTAGTGCCACCCCTACACGCTATAATAAATGTCTTCCAGGAAGTGGTGCCAGTGACCCCAGCACCTCCTCGACGGCGTCCTAGTGCCACCCCTGCGCCTGCTGTGAAGGCCAGCAACGCGTGGGAGATCCCGCCTATCCAGTGTAACGAGCCAGAGGACGGAGTGTTCTATGCTCAGATGGGACCGACAGGAGGCAAGCGAGGATACCCGGCAATCACAGGTAAATATACTCTGGTCCAAGCTATATCTCGCATTTTACACCTAAATGGAACTATTTTCGCACTTCTTTTCTGGTCTTTCCACACGAATAAGTGAAAAATTGTGGATACAAAATTCAAGTTAGCTTAAGTTCTGTGACCAAAAGTTCTTCATGTAAACGTCGTTCTACGTGTAAATTCAACATTTCGTGAAACAAGGCATATGTCACGGATGTAATACCCTCTGGGTATATTCCAAATATTCCTATATTGAAAACATTACAACAACAAACAATATTCATATATATATTTTTTTTTAAATTATAAAATATCTTTTCACACTGTGTGACATGACATGTGTTGGTGATAAAATGTCAGTCCGGGTGAATAATTGCGTGAATGTTGGGGTTGAAGTTAGGGAAGCATTATCATGCAAGCTCCGAACTCCTGTCCTACTACATCACTGACCGATGTGTTACAGGGCACGTGGGTTGGGGCATCTCGTGGTACATCAACGGACTGCTGATTCCCGAGATCAACGTGGTCCGAGGCAAGACGTACACATTCGTCGTGGAGGGCGGACTAGACCCCGAGGTTCCGGCCCGATATCATCCCTTCTACATCACCGACGACCCCGTGGGAGGATACGAACACAAGACCCCCGAGGAGAGAGCCGTGAGTTATCAATGTTATTGATTTAAAATAGAATTAGAGTCAATCAATATGTAAAATAATAATGTTGGTAATCCAAATAGTTGAAAAGTATAAACACTTCTCTCACTAAAAAATATTTTCAGACTCATCTACAGCGAGTAACACTATTTGGAGCAAAAATATAAATTATAATAGGTTATTCAAGAATGTCCACCATTTCAAGCTATAGAAAATACAAATTTTTTTAATACAAGACGAGCACACAAATATTATTATTTTTTATTCATCATTTAAATTATGTGTTACAATACTTTTTAATGCATTCACAGATAGAAATCAAATGTTTCAAAATCTGTTAGAAAATGACCTAAAATAATGAATAATTAAATGGTGCATTTGTTAGACAAGAGATGCCGAGTTGAAGGACGCTGCACAATGTTACAGGAGGTGCGCGTGTTTGCTGGCGTGAAGCAGACTCGGCGTGGAGACGTGTATCCAAGCGGCACGGGCCGACTGTGCAACTGGACACCCGATCAGAGGCAGCCGCTAGCCGACGAGTTCGCCTCGTTCGGCGCATACCAGCGCACGCTCACGCTGGAGTGCGACGAGGGAGAACCAGGCGTGGTGCAGTGGACGCCGGACCAGAACACGCCAGATACGGTTTACTACCAGGTATGGCTCATGACATCTTGTGTACTTGACACATGTTTCGCTAATATCAACTCATAAGTAGCTTCTGGCTTCTAAAACTATAATTTACGAAAGTTTGGAAAATTTACAAAAATTGTTCATTCATTGAATAAAACAGTTTATTCGACTTTTCCTTCTTGCAGTAAAGTATTTTTTTATTTCATATCATTACTCTCTTCGTATCCAAAATATAATTTAATCCCATAGCATTGGGAATCTCAAATGTAAATTTGTTTTGTTACCAATGTTTCAAGTCAGCTAGCTGACTTATCTTCGTTTGCTCTTCACAGAAACATACGTAAAACGATTTCAGTTAGCAATAGCTGACACTGCCGAATAATTTATGTCAAAAAGAAAAAGGAATACAAAATTGATAATAATAGTGGCTTTGGTTTGAAGATAGTATTTTCTTCTAAGAACAGATGTTTTCTTCTTCCAGTGCTACACTCACCGCTATCTGGGTTGGAAGATAAACGTGGTGGACAGCTGCGACATCGACACTGCCGCCAGCGAACATGTTGACTCCGTGGTCGCCCCCGACGACGAGGAAGACGAAGACCTTGAAGGTCATCACAGCATCCAAGTGGGCGTCCGAGTCAAGCCCAACGCAGTTTACAACGACAAGACTGACGAGAAAGAGTTGGCATTCAAGGGCTTCCCCGCGACGCCGTCAAACAGCCACGAGAACTTCCACCAAGACTTCTCTTTCGCTTACAACAAACCCAAGGAGGAATCCAGCGACAGTTTTCTCCCTCAGTCTTCGTATCAGAAAGAGAAAGTGATTAACGCACAGCAATATAATTATAATCAACATGAGGAGAATATAGAAGAAGTTTTTGTTCCCCCGCCAGTTTATCTAAAAGAAGTTCCAAACCACCAATACCCAAAGTACGAAGAAATCAGGACTAACAGAACTCAAGTTGAGGAGCCGAAAGAAGAAATAGTTGAAGAAACGCAAGTGGTTGAACAGAAGCCTGTAGTGCCTGCGAAACAGCCGGTCTACCACCTTCCCCTTCGACAGAACTTCCCCGTCGGAATGCCTCACCGTCTCCCCCCACCCGCCCACCCGATCGCCTTCACTCGAGGCCCTCAGTTCACGTCATATCGTCGTCCCTTGCCCTTCAACAACTTCCCTCAGCGTCCCGTGTACCGGCCTCAAGGGCAGAACTTCATGATGATGCCGAAGAAGCCTCTGTACCGAGTCCCGATTCAGATGACGCAGATGTCGCAGCATCGGCCAATGACAGTTCCGTTCCATCGGCCAATGTTGTTCACGACCCGCATGCCGCCGCGCGTTATTCCCCTGCATTCCCCAGCCAAAGTCCATCACAAAGTTGTTCTGAAGCAAGCCGAGAAGCTAAACACAGTGTTGAAAGTGAAGGAGATTCTCCCGTCGACATTGATCAGCACGAACAAGCCGTACGAGAAGGTCAAGTACGAAGCTGCAATTAACACAGGTTTTAAACCAGAGACTGTGGTCGTCGAAGGGGGTTTTAAGCCCATCATGAGCAAGGATGTAGCTCAAGATCGATCTTCTCTGGTCGATTCCGAGATGGAATTCAGCGAGCAGGAAGTGAAGGCTGAGGAGCCCGAAAGACAACAACATACTTACGATGAAGACCTCGACGAGCGGCGGTTCGAAGGAATACATCATGAGATGTTTGAGCCGATGTTCATTCCGTCTCCTCCCGACCGCATGAGCCAGAAGAACAAGTCCAAGCTGTCCATCTCGGACGATCTGACTCCGCCCAAGAACCGCAAGACTTCCAGCTTCATGACGAGGATTCGACCGGGTTTGGTGCGAAGGCCGTTCTATCCCGACAACATCGTTCCTCCATTCCGCATCCCGCTGCGCAGCGGTTCACCGTCCTTCAGGCAGGCTTCCGAAGATACCGAGGAGGAACAGGCACAGGCGACCGCGCAGCAGGAGTATTACCTCCCGTTGACGGAAGCCGAATCAACCCTCGTCACTTACGACGGGAAATCCGTGGCCGACGTGAATCTCCCTTCGTCTCCCACGAACTACCAACTCGCTCGCAACTCTGAAGATTTAGTCAGAGGAACGCCACAGTTTGGTCCATACAGAGGAGAGATCCCTCCTCCAATTCCGTCCAACGTGCGTCCGGAAAACATACCACAGTTCAGCGCAGAGAACCGTCAAGAAACTCCGGAACTGCCAGCTCAGCTGCAGCGACAGAACTTCGAGTTCCCCGACCCTCCTTCCATAAGATCCACCCACCTCTCGTTAGTTCAGAAATACGACGAAGAAGCATCGGAACTTAGCGAGTCCACAGAGAAGCCTCTTAACGTCTCGGAATACAGCCAAGAAACTACGCTGACTTCCGACGAAGAGACGACTCCGTCTCCGACCTCAGAAGATGACACTTCGAGTTCGACAGAGCGGCTACTTCGGTCTGGGAAGAAATACTCTGAACCGAGCACGCAGAAGTATGAGAAGATTCGAGACAAACGGTCGGCTGATCACAAGCCCGGTCATGTTGGACCTCTTGATCACCACGACCACGATCACAGCAGTCACAGCCATCACGATCACAAAGCTGCCAGCAATGCCAACACATTTACAACAATCTCAACGATATTACTCGTTGTGGCCAACTTAGCAGTAGTCTCTTTCTTTTAGATATTTACGAGGTTTGGATTCAGCCAGCTGTAACCCAAGCGAAAATCTAGAGAAAATCTTTCCAGAATGTTGTCATAACTTTTGAATCATTTAATGAGATTGATAAAGATGTGTGAATTAATTTGTCTTGACATTTCCGGACCAAGACTTGGAAGAATTATGTCCCCAAACTTATATATCCAAATTTTGTGCCTAAAATTGCCGCCAAGATTGTAAAATATGTAATTGTGTTTTCTCAACTTAGTGTCAAGTCCGAGTTTGATTCTTCACATGAAAAATATTTTGAATAGTTCAAGAGTTACATACTATGTTTTGTAAACATATCTCCAGATATCACCTTGGCTCACAGACAGTTTGAGCGATCAAGTAACATGATGGGTCAACTGCTACTAACAGTACCCACCTATTACCTGGGTTTGGTCAAATTGAATCAGCGATCAGTAGAAATAAGCACTAAAAGAACCTTGTGGACTTATTACAAAGTATATTATTAGGTAATGTAATGTGTTATGTTTGTGATTGAGAAGGAAAAATACTCAATTCAATGTCATACTTTTTGTACGTTTATTATAGAAGAGTACATGACCTACTGTAACTGTAGAGCACTCTATAGCTCGTAGGTAATCCGTTTTATCATTGTTGTTAAATATTATTTAGTTGGTACAATTTATTGTACAAAGAAAAAGTACAAGCTATGATGTGGTTACTAAATTTTGTACATAATAAAAATATTTTCTAAATACATTCCAGTGAAATGATAACGTGTCCTGATAACCATTATATTTCCTTCTACCTAATGTACCTTGTCGTACAAACGTGACAAAAGTTTCATCTAGTTACGTACCCTAGACATCGGAACAAGTAAAAATGTACACAGCTCCCTTATCTACACACGTATAGTATAAATTACAGTGATGCACGAGCGATGGCGATGATTATGAGATATGATACACAACTGCTGCTTCAACGATCGAAATAAATAAGTTGATTCTCAGACAACAGTCGAGTCGATATCACAACTTTTACTTTTCAACATTTACACTTTCAACTAAAATGTAAAAACTAACTTCCTAGCTCCATTTAATATATAATCCATTTACAATTATTCTCTTTCACATCATATTAACTGGTATTGAGCATTTTACTATATTCTTCTTGATAAATCTACAGAAGTTAGCATTCAAATATTCTCAACTTCTAGAATGGAAAATACAGAAAATAAAGTAGGCTTGGCATGGAACTCAACAAGTCTTCCATTTCGAAAAAATCTGGATTAGGTAAGTCCTAATTTTTAGGACAAGTTTGAGATATACCTACTTGAAATACCAACCCAAAATAACAAAATATCAACAGTATCCCGTTGTCACAAAATATAATACATATTGCTGAAACAAGAATATCAATTGCCGTGACCAAAACAAAGCCGAAGTGTGTTTAAAAAACTAGGCACTCTAAAGAGTTCAAATATTGCTTCGAATAAATTTATATAACAATTATGTAACTTTTGTAAAATAAATATCAAATGATTTCATGAAGTATGTGACTATAAAATGCATCAGCGTGTTAATATTTAAATGAAAGCAATATAGAGCTGAAAACTTATTTTCGTGCAGCGGTAATATCGGCACAATTCACATTCAGCATCAAAACAACAGCCACGAATAGTAAGTACATGAATTCCAATCACATTCTATCTGGCCACTAGTTTGACAAAACCAGCCGCATCGGATTGGTTGAATTTAGTAGAGACTGAAGTAAGATGATTTGATTATTAAGGTGTTAAACGACGGGTTGGTACCACACGATCTTGCCATTGAGACAGCCGGAGACAAGTAGGCAGTGCCTGGGCGAGAACTTGGTGCTCACGACCGTATTGGAGTGACATATGTTGGAGCCTACTTCATACAGCTTGACCGGCTGGGATAGTTCCGGTGCGCAAGTCGAGAGCTCCTCGCAGTGCGGCGAGAACGCCAGGAGCCGCACGCCGAAGCTGAACGGCGAGCAGATGAGTCTCCCGTCGGCGGAGAAACACAGCTCCTTGATGAATCCCTTCCCAACGTTGGGCTCCTCGATGTAGTTCAGCAGCCGGGGCACGTTCTTGTGCAGCCGCGAGGACCGGGTGAGGTTGTGGCGGAGGGTGGTGGCGAAGGGGCTGGGGGTGCCGGAGAAGGGGAAGGCGTCGGGATCGGGTCGGCTGGGGGGGCGGGAGGGGTCGGCCACCACGCGGAAGTTCACCACGGACCCGCTGGTGGTCGGGATCGAGCCCTCGCGGACCAGGGGATCGTTGCCCACCGGCGCAGGCTCCGCATTCACAGGCTGCAACAGAACGGTCAGTCAGAACTTGCGGAGTTTCGATAATGGACTTTGCGAATGACAAAGTTAAAAAATAATGTATGCATAAATATTAAATATAATTGTCTCCAAATCTGACCAATCCAAAAATATCTTAAGCATAATTAGCTATGTTTGAGATACTGGTTTGAAAACTTCTTCTAAAATCAAAATACCTAATGTTGAGGAATGACAATGTCTCTATACAAATAATTCTGTTGGATGTGTATTACCTATTTGATTTTATAAGCAATAAGCATACTCATAGTATCTTGCTAAAGAATCCAATACAACAATACAATACTATGAGAAATGGTAATCTAGTGGAGCAGTCGCTCCACCCAGCCAAGTCGTACCGTACACTCACACTCACTCAACATACCGTAAATGCATAATAAACTGAGGAGCAGACCAACTACTTTTACTGTAAGCAACAACATGGCATTTTCGGCCTACTGGATCTTAAAATTGGAAAATCTCACATTGTTGCGATATATCTTAATTTCGAGCTATGGCCCACCTCACTATATATACCAAATTAGGGAACGATATGTTATGCCGTTTGCGAGCTAGAGGGCCGTGAAAAACGTGAAATTACACCCCTTTTAAAACCTATCTTGATCTGATGATGATGATGATTCAGATGATATCAGGAAACACCGCAATCACCGCCACAGCCTAAACGGCTGAGCCGATCGATCTGAAATTTTTACCACATGTGCACTTTTGGCGTCTGAGGTGCCTTTTTATAAAACCAACAGGAAGCCGCCATTTTGAAACCGGAAGTGACGTCAAGTGACGTCTCGAAAACGGATAGACCGTTAGGAATTAAACCAGCGCCAAATGATTCAGACGGTCATCTATATAGAATATCAATAGTTAAAGTAGAGATGTACTATTACCGAAACCGGAAATGACGTCATGAAAATGAAGAACTAGATTTTAATGACCTCTTACTACAATAACTACATATTCAGAAGGCTTATAATGATACATAACATTTATAGAAAAAATTCTAGGTGGCAGTAATTTCAGTCGCCATTTTTAAAACCGGAAGTGATACCATATCTCGAAAACGGCTGGACTGATTGGAACGAATCTTTCGCAATTCTTCATGGAATATCACTTTAAGCTTAGGTATATTGAGCACCAAACACAATTTTTCGTATTAACCAATTCGGAAATGACGTATTTTTTAAAGTAATTAGTCATTGTTGCTCCGATGTGTGTTACAAGTTGTGTAAATAAACTAAAAAAATAAGTGATATCCCCATAAAAAACACTCCGTGTAAAAATACCAGCCAAGTCTCTTCAACTATAAAAAAATAGAAGAAATCTAAAAATTCAGCACTGAAAAGTAGTGATATCAAAAAATGAGCCAAGTCAAAACTTAATTTTAAAAACCAAAATATACTTGGCGCATCGTTTTTAAGGGCATTATATGTATATTATATATATTTAGGTACATTTGACTTTTGGCATATGCTTCTATACTATTTATATACACGATGCGCCAAGTATATTTTGGTTTTTAAAATTAAGTTTTGACTTGGCTCATTTTTTGATATCACTACTTTTCAGTGCTGAATTTTTAGATTTCTTCTATTTTTTTATAGTTGAAGAGACTTGGCTGGTATTTTTAAACGGAGTGTTTTTTATGGTAGGTAGTACTATATACTAAATAGTAAATATCAGATAAAAATTGCAACAAATAAGAGACAGCCCTTCTTAAATAATATAAGGATCATGCCATGATAATAGATATATTAGTTGCTTAGCAGTTAAATATTTTCATCAAATTTTGAAATTTTTTCTCAACTAAACATACAATAAATTATTATATTAAAGAACTGATAGGTAGCTAGTATTAAGTGGTTGAGAGATATGTAAGGAAGGCGCACCTCGACCCTGAGCCTGTTGTGGTTGCGCATCACGTCCTGCCTGGCCTGCTGCCTGCTGACTCGCGCCTCGCGCACGGCGACCAGAGCCTCCCAGACGTCGCTGCTCGACACCTGCAGCTCGAGGTTGGCCGTGTACGTGCCTCCGTGCCGCACGATCTCGCCCACGCGCAGCACGCGACGCACCGTCGGCACCGGACGCGTCATCACGGACCGGTATCTGGAGAGTACGAGCAGGTCAATAATAATCACTCGAAAAATCAGATATTTTTACAATTATTATTCTTGGGACATTTTGTCAAGTTTTAAACTGATTGTTTATGCCTACAGTTTCGATTTCTATGTCGAAATCTTAAGAACAATAAATTAACAAATCTTCAAAAAATATTTTTAAAAAATACCAAGGTACAGTACCTACATATATTTGAAAGTTTGTAACTTTTTTTATTGTCCTGAAGAAGACTTCAACATAGAAATCAAAACTCATGTTGTTGACACATGGAAGATAAGCGGTCAATCTGTGTTTTGGGTACCATACATATGAATTTGGTGAATAATCTATTCAGTAGGTACTAGGTAGGTACTTATTGTAGTATAGTATAAGGCATAAGTATGCAGAAAGTGCTCTATAAGCTGGCAACGAATCCTGAATTCTGTGCCAACACAATAGTCACAGCCACTCAAAAGTAAAGAAAATACAAAAGAACAAAAGATGTCCATGAAGCTATGAATTGATGTCGACTTAAAAATTCTATCATTTGAAATTCCACAGACTTATTTTTAACACAATTTTATTTCATGACACTCTTTTTCAGTTAGTCCTGAAACAATACAACTTGAGCTTTTAAATGTTAAATTGACTGAAAGAGACCCTTAAGCTAACCTGTTCGCTCTGGTGATAGGGGGTTGATGCGAGGGCGATGCGGGGTTCGAAAATGGATCCACAGAGTCCGACACATCCGGGTCGACGTCAGGGTCCGAGTCCGTGTCCGAGACTTCCAGGTCTTGGATGTCGTGCACGCAGGTCCACTGCAAAAACATCGATCACAATTCATGAACTGCTGTTTTCACAATTACCTCACAGTCTACAAAAGAACATGAAAACAAAGTGAGAAAGTCTGGAACTTCAACAAGTTTTAACATTAATAATAACAAATTATTCAGTTTAAATCACATGGATTTCAAGAATTACCTAATTTTTTCAATTGTAATATTAGGTACCAAAACTGATAAAATTGGTAATATTGTAAAATACAATATATACCGTATTAACTCACACTCTGTGTATAAAGATGCACCCTTGTTTTGAGAAGTCTATTTTAAGAAAACATTTAGCATGTGTGTATAAGACGCAGTAAAATGATGAAAACATTGTGTGTTTGTATACATGATATTCATCTAAATGTTGGTTTTCCAGCTAACTGAGCTATTTGAATGAAAATCACTGACAACTTGTTGTAAACAAACAGTAATTTCCTGCTTCTGAGAAAGGGGGGAGGGGAGTCTTTTCCCAGCAGCTGTTGCTTGCTCTAAGAGGCATGCACCTGCCTTTCCTCTGCATTCCAAAACAAACCCAAGTCCCCTCCTCCCCTTCCATTAAGATCGCCATTCAACAGTGTTTAGTCTATTTTATGTCTGTCAGAGCAATGTTTTTCAGACGTAAACATATATTTTGTCTCCTGATCTAAATGCAAGGGAAAACATTTTGTTGCACAAATTTAATATGTTAATAGTGTTGTGTCTAGACACAGTATGAGTAGTCCAGACAGAGTGAGAGGGAAAGGCAGAGATAGACAACATGTGGCAGTCGACCACAGCTCTGTTTACAAACATCCACTTTGGATTTACTGGGAAAAAAGCTTGGTATGCGTGTATAAGACCAGGGCTGTTTTCAAAATCAAAATATATTGACATATAATTGCGTCTTATACACGAGTTAATACAGTAAGAGTTTAAGAGTTTAAGAGTTAATATAAGAGGTTGGGTAAAAATCGATCATGATGGTTAATTTACAAGCTACTTTTCTACCTAGAGTGTATATGGCCAGATATCATAGGCCATAGTTCAAGCTAGTTGAACTATGTATCTCTGTAGTATATGATTCCTGATCAATATGACTCAACGAATTTCCATGTACTTTCATAAGAAATTCAAGTAGGTAGGTTCCTATGTTTTCTGGTCTTTTATGCAATTTCATTACATGATCGTAAATATTATTAATTAAATACCTAATTATTAAAATAACATTAGCCGTCCCGTCTGTCATTACTGTTATAAATGCCTAAAATAATTTCTATGTAAACTCTATAATAATCTTCAAAGTTTACATTACAGAATTTATAATTGCAGTTAAAAAATAAATAAAAAAACGGTTCTATTAGGTACCGTAAAATTGCTCGGTAAAATTACCGTAGACGGGTAATATTAGCAATTGACATCTAAACGCACCTCTGCACTCTCCTCATTGCATATGTTCCTGCTGAGGGCGCACCAGCCCTGCGGATGAACTTGCAGCGACGAGATGACCTCGGCCTCGATGCCGTTGGGGAAGTCCGTGATGAACTCCACTCGGTTGCGCTTGCGCCGCCGCGAGAACAAGTGAGTGTAGTTCTCGCGGTTCGGATAACACCACTCGTTCTGCTGCTCCAAGCGGTACATGTTGGGCTGAAGAACAACGTCACGGCAAGATTAAATAGGTACATTAAATTAAATAGTTTGCTTTTTTATTTAAGTCACGTAACTTTTCAACAAACTGTGACTTTATTTTCCACTTACTACTAGTGTGCCAACAACACTGTATAGCAGTCCAGGGTGTAAATTATCAATTTTTATAAAAATTAAATAAATAATGTGTTATAATTATGGAAAATGATCTGCTAATCCTGCCAAATTAAATTAACTTAAAATCTAAAAAAAACACAATTTAATGCACTTTTATGCGTTTTGGAAATTACATTTTAAACTGCGGAGCACAAAGTGTAAAAAAATGTAATTTCTTCCCATTTGTGACACATTATGTGGGTATCCTACTTTTTATGGAATTATGAAAATAATAATCTTAGCAAACGACCGAAATACCTTTACAGTTAAGTGATTTAAAACTGTATAATAATTTATAAATATTAGGTAGGTGCATACAGAGGAAGGGATAACATCTACCTATCTCTCCCTGTGGGACATTTTACTAAATAGATCAGAGCCAGGGATGGGAAAAGCAGAGGGTATGTGACTGACCTTGAACCCGGCCAGGTCCTGGGCCATGGTGGTGAGGTCAAGGTCATGGACCACCATCAGGTATCCGCCGGTAGTCGAGATCACCATCTTGGATGCGTCGGGGCTCAAGCGCATGCGCATCAGGCCGTTGGTGTGGAACACTCGCCGGTCGGAGTAGCTGCAAGTTACATCGTTACTTAATTGAGCGAGCGTCACCACAGTACTCTTATGGCACTTTCTCTGTGTGTGTGTTTTTTTGTTTTTTTTTGTTTTTTTGCCTGCACTGCCCAGGTTAAGCCGCTCAAGCAATCGATCTGAAATTTTGCACACATACTAACGTAATCTATGCGGTCTCTGGGATCGTTTTTGAACGGGATCCTGTGATTGGTTCAAATTTTAGAAAAAATATCTTTCGATTGGTTGGTTTAATCAATTTGAAATTTAGCATAGTCATTTCAACCAATATTTTTCCCAATCAAAAAAAGTTTTAGCCAAATCCTCCCATTGGTTCAAATTTGAAACCATTTGTCCGGTGATTTTTGAAATTTAAACTAGAACCGATTGACCGATCAACTTAAAACTTCGCATGGTCATTGGGACCAACATTTAAGGTACTTTTGCCAATTTTCAGTCTAATCTGTCATTAATTTCAAAAGTTTTTGTCATTTTAGTGACATTTTATTCCATAATCTAGACATATTTGTAAAACGTATACTACATATTCATCCCTGCCATCTTTAAGCTTCTGCTCCACCAAGGCCTGTAGAGCAGCCAAGCAGTCCACAATTTACAATAAAACTAGTGCTTATAAAATCGGATGCAGTTCAGAGGCCACATACTCCAATTGGTTTAAGTTTAAATAATATCTTCTGATTGGTCGACAATCAAAATGTTTTGCATGGTGATCAAAACCAACATAATCTAAAATTTTACACTTTGTAAGCCCAATCAGTAAATCATTAATTGTCATTTTATGAGTTTAGTATGGGTTGTCTAAAGCTGGAAAAAGTATGTAGGTAAGTCACGACACAGTGGATCTGTTATTCATCCAGAGTATTTATATGGAGATTGGAAAGTTGCAGAGAAAATCGTCTTGTGTCGTGTCGTGTATCTTGTCGTGGGGATATTGCATGTTCTGTGCTCGCTCATCAACGCGTTACACTGAGCGTTTTCCTAGTCCTTAGCAACAACCATCATCATCCTGCATGATTTTCCGTATTATGTTTATGAGTTGTACCTAACCTACACATGTTTGAATTAACCCATAGTATATTCATCTACATAGTAGCGTCACTTAGCTAATTTAACATTGGCGCGCTAGTTTCAAATGTCGACGGTGGCGCCCCTAGTAACCACAGTAGTAAACAGCAATTCAACCATCCATTGCCATTTGCATTGCATTGCATGTAAACAAAGCCAAGATTGACGTCCTTTTGCATAATTTCACCATTTACTATTAAATAATGCTGCTTGTGACATGTGACACTTAGTACACAATTTAAAATGGTAAAGTTAGCTTCACGTTAATCAGTTTTTGTTGCAAAATACTGTGAAATTCGAAAGATAGAAGACATCACGGCGCGGCGCAGAGACTGGATGAAGGTTAGTTCACTTATTTTCTCTCCCATAAATTAACTGAGTAAGATGCATACTTTTCGTTTAAGTTAATTAATTATACCTATAATTTATCTTTGAACATAGATTTGGAGAAACAGTCCGGATTCTGATCTCGCCCGACAACTGACAGTTCGTGACGAAAGAAGAATGATACGACAGTCTTGGCAGAGGCGGCCTAGGCTCAGCCTACGTACAAAGTTGAATCTAAAACCAACAAAGAAGACCAACTAACTGTCAAACAGTTTGAATGCAGTTCAGTCAAACCTACGATCACCACACGTCAAACTGGATGACTTTACACTCCTTCATACCTAGGTATATTGAACAATAAGTTTGACTTTCGCCAATACAAGCTGACAAATTGCAAGAAGAAGATTTCGATGTGAAGTGTTGTTGTTTAGTGTGTTGGATGTCTGTGGTAGGAAAAGTGTCTTCTCTTTGTTTGGCTTGTATCTGTATATTCTACGATCCGTAAGGTAGGCTAACTGAATAAACATTTATCTAAATTACGGCTTGCACTATTCAATAAGAAAGTGACTTACCTACCTACCTATTTCTAAGTAGCATAGTTTTACCTCAAAACAATTTGATTCTAGTGAAATACTTTTTGATCACAATGTTGACAGTGAGTATCAAGATGTATATTATGTCTTTATCTAGGTAACACATAGGTAGTGTAGTATGATATAATATCTAGGCATAATACCTCATAGGTTTGGCACCTCAAATTGAGTTGTAATAGCATCCAAAGGTAACATTATAATCTTATGGAGAGTGCATTTGCACATTGGTCTACCTCGAAGTGTTTTGTGCAAAGAGAGCTGTGTTTTATTTGGAATCTGAAATTAACTGTTCAATCATTTCTACTTGTGTTAATAAAGCCATGGAAGACGCATAGGCATTGGGAATAATAAAATAATGTATGTATTTTTTGTAATAGACTGACCAATCTAGGACCAACTGACTAAACCTGCTACAGTAACACTTGCCAATTATAATTGCATTTATAGCGTGTAATATCATTGAATGTAATAAATATTAAATAGTTATATCATGAGTTTTCTTTGAATTACAAAAATGATTTAATATCATAAATATTTATCAAATATATTGCGAATTCACTGAGCCATTTGAATTTCTGGCGGCAATTCTTCATCCCTTGAAAATGAGTTGCACTAAGGTGGCTACTTGGGGCGCCACCATCGGCGCTGAAACCAGTTTCATCCTGGAGTGACGCTACTACGTGAAGACGTGAACGGGCTGATCTTTATACTATGATTAACCTTTATGTTTACTCCTGCTGATAAGCGCAATGTTTATAGTTTAGCAGGTTTATAATAATAATAATCCTTCGCCAGGTTCCATAGTTGGGTCGGCCACCACTTGCTATGTTGAGTTAATTATCTAAATTTTAATTAGTTGGTATCTAGTTAATGTTGAGAGTCTAATATAAAAAAAGTTTTAAAAAATCCAAAATTATCTGGGTGGCTCTAGGAGTTTATTTCAAGTGTAATTTTGAGTTTCAGGAGGGTGATTCTAAATTTCCTTGTCGTCTCGTATCAATTGATACGGCGTCACTGCCATGTTAAATAGATAGCACTCCAGTGTGCAGTGAGCCCGTATCACGTGAAACGAGACAAGGGAATTTAGAATAACCCCCCAGAGGTAGGTATCGGTAGAGTTGCGGTTTTACAACAATGACACAACATGTCACCAGATATCTGGAGGGTATTCTAAATTTCCTTGTGTGCTGTGTCATGTCCTTTGATACCCGGACTCACTGTACAATGGAGTGCTAACTATGAAACATTACAACAACCTGTTAGGTACATTTGTCACGTCTCACAGCGACAAGGAATTTAGAAACCCTCCTGGACGTCAATTCTTGAGAATACTCGTTTTGAACTCGTTAAAGTTTTCATTGTTAAATCATGAAAGGTTTCAAACTGTGAAAGATCAAGATTTGGCCTTCTGGGGGGTTATTCTAAATTCCCTTGTCGTCTCGACGTCGGTAGTGACGCCGTAGCAATTGATACGAGACGACAAGGGAATTTAGAATAACCCTCCAGGCAAATCGCAGGCGATTTTTTCTAAAAAAAAGAGCCACCCAGATAATTTCTGAATTGGTCCTCTTCAGATTAAGACAGAATACCAGCAAATGTCTCCTTATTATTTGAGTAGCTATGAAACAATATTAAATAATATTGTATTAAATTGTTAGATAGGTACACTCCCCCAAATAATAAACGGTACTTGGTACAAAACGTATTGGCTGCTGGGCCGGTTCCTTGACAATCAATCCTTGTTATTATCAATGAAATCAGAGCTCACCTAAAAGAGTTCGATAATGCGTTAGCACTGACTTCATGGGATGATGCCATCAAACCTTAATCAGTCAATTCATTTTCTTTCGAGTACCGTTTATTATTTGGGGGAGTGTACCTACTCTAAAACCAACCTTAATTAAGATTCACATTAATGTGTATACGTAACTTTGTTTATTCAGCTTAAAAGAACAGACCTTCAGTTTTCAACTTATGAAATTAGAGTCTTTACCAGGCTCTCTACTCTAGTCTAGGCTACCCTACCAAGTACAATTTAGTGTGCTGGATGGATAGTTCAAAGTCCCACGAAAATGATTCATAAACTGAATACCAACTTTCTCTTGATAGCTGATTGATAATATCCTATTTATATAGATAGATTGATATCAATCAGTCTCATGCAATGAAATAAGGTCCAAAACAGGCTGACTTGACTCCACTTTAGCTGGTCAGAGATACAATGACTCATGCTAGAGCGGAGCCAATGTAACATGTCTCGTACCTACCAAATTACAGTTAGTATAATAGGAGAACAGAAGGAAAATACCTGCAACGGATGAAGCTTTACCACTGATTCTAACATTTCCCAACTCAAAAAAGATTAAACGGTCGCACTCCGGTTTAACCTACTTGTTGATGTCCCACGTGTAGATACTGCCGTCAAATCCCGACGTAACGAGCAGATCGTCTTTTGCCGAGTACTCTATGTTCTTCACCCAGTTCTTGTGTCCGCGCAATGTGTGGATTCTATGTTTGAGATTCCGAGCGTCCCACAGAGCAACAGTTGTATCGTCGCTGCACGTCGCGAACAGGCGAGAGTCCAGGAATCTGAATGAAGAAGAAACCGTCGTTATACAATTACACTGAGGAATCCGAATGTTGCTCTACACTCTAAGTTTATGTAATGTAAAACGTACCGAACACAATTGACGCATTCATTGTGAGCGTTATCAATGCCATTGATCATTCGATGTGTTAAGGGATCAAACATTAGAATACTTTTCTTCTCGCAAGCTGCTACCAACAGAGATCTGTAACATAGGGAGCATACAGTGTATAGGTAGGTTGATTTTAAACTAGAATCGCCTCTTACGGGTGGAACTAGATATATCTAGGACCACTGGTCACCTCAGCAATTGTAAACTAAATGAAACTTACCCATCAGGAGAGAATTCTAAATTGAAAACGCCTCCATGAACTGCATTCCTTAAGTTTTGTCCATGATCCCAGGAACCTACACTTTTGATTGATGAATATAGTCTACTGAATAAATCATTTGTTGAACCTAGTGAAGGTTTATTGCCTAATTCACGTTCTCTCAGCCTAACATTATGTGTGAGTTTATTTCTGACACCTCCTGCTTCGGTATGCTTGTGAAACATTTTACAGAATACAGCCAACACTGACAAACTTTTAGATGTCCAAAATACCAATCCCAAATGGTCAAGGAAACAGACACTGTCCAACTTGTTCTACCAAAACCATTTCACTCCTACATTTAACACTGTTTAACGAACTTAATACACATTAAGCAATAAACGTTTGTAATAATTATTATGTGTTTCAATTACACGAAAACATGTCAAAAAACAACATTAAAACCCATCATTTTGAGATGTTGACAAGTGGTATGGCCTTACGCCTTCTAAACACGAACTTTGTCCGACAGGTCCTCAGTCATAAGTAGGAATCAATCACATCACACATTAGAAGGCAGCGCAGTGAACCCGGAATTGGAAATGAACTGGCGGCAAGTTTCAAAATGTTTCCAACAAACGTAAATTCATTCATCTGCCAAAAACTTTCACAAGTACTATAATTTCAGGTCAAAGGCTAGCTATGGGTACTAGGGAGGTATACCTATGCCAAGTGGGTGTATCTCATTAAAACCTAGTTAATGCCCGCTGGTTTTGCCATGAGGCAAGCTCGAGGTCTCGAGTCAGCAATGGCTAGCAAATCCTACTTCCACGTCCACGGCGTGACTCCCGGGCAATGCGTGGCGGCCAATGGATGGTCGTCACGTAGCTAACGGAAGAGGGTGACAGGCGATCCTTCGGCGCCTTAAAACCGGAAACTCTTGGCTAAGGGAGACAACCCCGACAGAAAATCCTGGTCCTCCAAGTCTGGGGGTTGAGGCGATGGGCCTGCTCCTCATCACTCGGAAAATAACAACATTGCAAACAACAATCCTAAATTGCCTCGGAACCCGGACGGATCAAATGGTAATCGACCTCGGCGAGTTAAACGGAATATGAGTATCGGATGTTGGAATGTCCAAGGGATTAGCAATAAGTACCCAGAGGTTTTCAAGGAGCTTGCAAATCTCCAAATCGATATTGCTGTCCTATCGGAAACTAAAAAGAAGGGTAATGGAAATGAAATATTGCAAGATTACGTCCATTTCTACAGCGGAGTAGACAAGGATAGAAGGGCAAAGGCCGGAGTATCGATTGCAGTACATAAAAAGCTGAAAAATAAAATTGTAAACTGGACAGCAATTGACGAACGTTTGATCACCCTAGAACTTGCACTTCAGCAGCATAGGTTAGTAATAGTAGGCGTTCATTCGCCAAATGATGACGCAGACCGGCAGGTCAAAGACGATTTTATGGATAAGTTGACGGAAGTGTTAGGAAATATTGGGGATCGAAAAGAAATTGTTGTGATGGGCGACTTTAATGGTAGAGTGGGAAAAAGGAGAAACGACGAGATCGTAGGGCAATATGGAGAGGATTTGGTAAATGATAACGGAACCAGATTGATTGAGATTTGTTCTCAATTCTCTTTCAGTATTATGAATGGATTTTTCCGTCATAAAGATATCCATAAGTTCACCTGGTTCCAGCCCACCAGAGGCTACAAGTCCATTATTGACTACATCGTCATCAAAAAAAATACTCGCATTAAAGTATTAGATGTAAAAGTCCAGAGAGGCGCACAGTGCGGTTCAGATCATTTTTTAGTAAAAGCAAAGGTTCATATAAATTACAGAAATTATAGGAGTAAATCAATAGACAACATTCAAAATTCACTGCGCATGCGCGACGTGCCGTGATGCATGTTGGGCTTAGGATGTGAAGAGTTTGACAGCTGCCTGGTTGACAGTGCTGAGATGCATAAAGGAAGAATGTTTTTCGGTGTTTGTTATGTTATATCATCTCTGTATTTAAATGTAACTAATTTTATTGGTATTCAACATTATTTTATGAATAATACTAAGAATAGCAGATCGTACGGAACAGTGTGTTGTGTTCCATTGAGCAAAAATAACACTAAATTTAGCCGTGAAGTGTCGTTTCACTACTTTCAAGGGACATTGATTTGAAGAAAGAATGAGGCGTGTGAGGCGAATTGGATCTCAGGGAAAATGTAGTAAATGGTCCCCTATTAAGAACCACAGAATATGTGGTGCACATTTTAACAAATCTGGTTATAAGAAATATGAAGAAAAATTGCCCTGTTTTTCCCCTAACAAAATGAATAAATGAATAAACCGAAATGAATAACCAATAGGTCAGATTGATTTGTTAATTAGTTATGTATACAGGAACATACTTTGTCACATTTTGTCAGAATTTCTGACAAAAATAAGATTTTCGGCTACCTACAAATGTCCTGTTTGTTAAGAGGAAAAATAACTTGAATACCCCTGAAAGCGATAAATATGATTTCAAGCCCAGGCTAATAATATCTACAATATTGGATTTACATCTTACACTAAAAATTTTCAACAAAAACATAATTTATTGCGTCTTATCCATTCTTTCTTCAAATCAACGTCCCTTGAAAGTATTGAAACAACACTTCACGGCTAAATTTAGTGTTATTTTTGCACAATGGAACACAACACATTGTTCCGTACGATCTGCTATTCTTAATATTATTCATAATTATGTTGAATACCACTAAAATTAGTTACATTTAAATACAGAGAGGATATAACATAATAAACACCGAAAAACATTCTTCCTTTATGCATCTTAGCACTGTCAACCAGGCAGCTGTCAAACTCTTCACATCCTAAACCCAGAATGCAATGTTGATAGTTGTAGATGGCGCTCGGGGTTTAAAATGTTGTCTATTGAACCAAATATAGACCAAGGATCTTCAAAACTTCAGGAACCGAAGTATGACCTACGGGGTTTTGAAAATGACTCGACTGTATTCTTGTATAAGCTTAGATTAGCTGGGAAAATGAACGCCATATTAGAAGGGACTCCAGAACAAAGATATCTATTGCTGAAGAACTATGTACATCAAGCTGCTTCAGAGGCATTAGGCACAGTAGATTATGGAAGAAAGAAGAAGAATCTCCAAAACCCACATTGGTGGAATGATAGCTTGGAACACCTAACAGAAGAAAAGAGAAGACTTTACCAAAGGTGGCTGTCAACCAAAGATGGTGAAGATAGACGGTTGTACATGCGCTATAATTATATGGTGAAGAAAGAGATTAAGAAAGCTAAGAACACTTTCTGGGATAGAAAGTGTGATGAAATTAATTCACTGTTAGGAAGCTCGCGTTCAAGATTGGCTTGGAAGACACTGGGATCGTTGAAGGCGAACACACAGCAACAGTTAAGGATAGACCCAATTGGACATCAGAAATGGCAAAAGCATTATCAAGAACTGCTGACCGAGAACAGACCGCTATACAGCAACATACAATACACATCAGTGCCAATAGCTCTTGGAGAAGTATGTGAGGAGGTGACATGTGCAGAGATCATGATGGCTCTAAAATCCACGAAGAATAATAGATCAGCTGGTCCTGGAAGTATACCTATCGAACTTATAAAAAATGCTCCGTTAGTAACTATTGAATCCCTGGCCGGTATATTCACTGAATGCTTGCGTGGAGGTGAAGTACCGGGAGAATGGAAATTGAGCTACATCAGCTCCATCTATAAAACAGGAGACAGGAAGAACTGTGGAAACTACAGAGGGATCAGCGTTTTGTCGTCGATAGGTAGGCTGTATGGACGAATTCTGACTAAGCGGTTAGAACAGCAAGCTAGAGTCACAGAAGAACAAAGTGGTTTCAGGAGCGGGAGATCATGTGTAGACAACCTTTTCTGTATAAAACAACTTATGGACAAGAGTATTGCACATGGAAGTGAATTACACCTGATTTTCGTAGATCTTAAAAAGGCATTTGACAGCGTTCCTTTAAATAAATTATGGGAGGCTCTGGAAGATCAAGGGATCGAAACAGTTTATGTGAATGCTATTAAAAAGCTCTATGAAAATGCTGTAAGTTGCGTAAAAAGTGGACAATCATATTCAGAAGAATTTAAAATCAACAAAGGTGTTAGGCAGGGGTGTCCTTTGTCACCAACCCTGTTCAAAATATACGTGAACAGGGTTTTAGAGAATTGGTCTAGGAAATGTAGTTCGATGGGTGTTAAAATTGGGAAAGAATATATACACTCTTTACTATTCGCAGACGATCAGGTGGTTCTTGCTGAAGATGAACACGACGCAGAATACATGATGAGAAAGCTTATAGAAGAATACGATTCCTGGGGCTTAGAAGTGAATATGGATAAGACTCAATGTATGGTCATTGGAAGAGAGGGTCAAGACATGGTAACCGATAAAGGTATTATAAGATTAACAACAGAGTACAAATATCTAGGTGTGACATTGACGGCTGACGGAACGGATGAGAGGGATGTGCTGAACAAGCTGGGCAGAGGAAGAGCGATCACCAGACAATTACACCCAGTGCTTTGGAACGATGTCATCTCAACCAAGACAAAAACACGTATTTACAACTCATTCGTTGAAAGCTGCGCTTCCTATGGATCAGAAATCTGGACCTTATCTTCCCGAATGGCACAAAGAGTCCGAGCAATGGAGATGGGGTACTGGAGAAGATGCTGCAAGGTTACGATACTCGACCATGTGAGGAACGACCGTATACGGGAAATGATGGGAGTGGAGACATCACTGACGGATTACATAGAGATGAAGCAACTCTTATGGTATGGCCATCTGAGAAGGATGCCAGATGAAAGATTGCCAATGAGAGCCTGGTCATGGGTACCGTCAAGAAGAAGAAAGAGAGGAAGACCAAGGAGGAGGTGGGCAGAAGGAGTTGACACTGCCATGAGAAGAAGAGGTCTTCGCGATGGAGACTTCTTAAATAAAGATAAATGGCATTTAGGATGCAGAATACGGCCTGAAGTGCTGTAAACAATCTGCTTTAATAATAATAACTATAATTTCAGGAGAGTCATGGATTTATTAAAAATTATAATAAATTTAACCTGACATTGCCTCCCTCACCCCTAAAAAAAATTACTCCTGTTACAATTACACACATTTAGGTAGATGTCTCTACTTCTTGACCTCGTCCCATGCCATCCACCAAATGTGTGGTCCCTTCGGGATGGCCTCGTCCATTGAGACTGAATCAAAACCCCACGATTAGACTAACCCCCAAGAATCAGGTCCCACCAGCTCCAATTCTCCCGTCCCGCCCCCAATTCGTTACCATTCCTGCACTGCGATTGTATAACTTTGCTTGACAAACAATCGACAATCTCTTACGAGAGATTGTCATTGACTTGACATTGTAGTCGATCGACTATGACGTGTCAATGTTATTCTCCCATAATAGTTGTCGATCGACTGTTGACAAAGTTAAACGATCCCCGTGCTGACTAGACTTCTCACGATTGCTGGACTCCTCCAGACCGTTGTCCCCAGGGTCAACAACTTCCTATGACCTCCCTTTATGCCGAATAAAATCAAAATTAAATGTGCGGAAAATTAACTCGATGTTAACTATTTTCACAAAACTAATTGTATTTTTTCAATAAAAAGAATTTAATAAAAATGTAGACTGCGGAATTTGAACAAATTCAAAATTCCATGAAATCAACGCCTGGTAGGATGGGCGTCCGCAGGATTTCTGCCAGGTGGGGGCGGGGCAAGGCAAACAATATGGGGGCGTTTTTTTTGGTTTCTGGACACATTGAAATCAATTTTGAGACGTTATGAGGTGTATTTTGTTGAAATATTCAAAATATATTTTAAATATTGCACTTAGGGGTGGTGGGAGACACGTTCAAACCTGCCCCGCAGGGCATTTTTTGGTTTTTCGACACTTTCAGATCAATTTTCTTTAGGGTTTTTGGCTAAAAAATGAAAAACCCCAGAAAATGTTTATGTTTTCCTGACATCCAGGGGGGGGGGGAGGGGGCCAGCGCCCCCCCCCCTTGCCCCCCTTTGTGGACGCCCATGCCTAGTAGTGATTATTATGAAAATTTTAGGAATTTGGTTTTTTGGTAATTTTAGGAGAATGTCGAATTATGTGAATTTATACTATGCATGGGTCTCTAGCTCTAAGCATTTCTTCTTTGACGCGCCGTTAAACCACAATAATCTAATCTAAATCCATATAATAAGTAAGTTTGAACTACCTAATTTTTTCAATTTTTAAGATCCAGTTAGTAGGTCGAATACCACTTACATGCTAAGCGTAAAACTTTTGCAGTAAACAATATTATATTATTAAGATGAGCAGGCATTTTTTTTTTTTTTTTTTTTAAGTAGGTATAGTACGCAGGGAAAAAATATTAATGGGACATAAATCAACCAATTACAAGATTTTCAAAAAATCCAGTAGGTATTATGGCATAATAATATTATGTTCAAAATTTGCAGGCAATAAAATTACGCTCACTTTTCTTAATTAATTTTCAATTAAAAGTCTTTGGTTGCAAGAAAAAAGTGGAACAACCGAAAAAATACTTGTTGGGAAATTAACAGATTTGAATTTAGCGGCACTTTTGAATCACCGGAAATGTGACTACCGGAAGTAATCCAAACTAAATATTAACGTTGCTTGCAAAACTTGATAAAGATGGCCGCTACCCGACGATTACAAAAGGTTAGTAAACGTTATTCATTTAAATTTCCTATTAAATAGGTACGAAATACGTAAATTCCTCGCGGTTAAGCTGATACATATGTTTTCCTTCATTACTCTGTGTTATTTTGTGGTTTCTGCTTACTTGTAAGGGAAAACATTTTGCCAAGCCTGCCGTCTGCATTACCTGATCAAATGACATTCCATAAAGGGATAGGAGGTTTCTACCTTGGCAGTACCTACCTAACGACAATTCCATACCTACTGTTTAACTTAATAATTAAACGTCTCTGTTTTTTCTTCTCTGTATTAGGAACTAGGCGATATTCGTACAGGGGGCATGAGATCATTCCGGGACATCCATGTTGATGAAGCAAACATTCTAACTTGGCAAGGACTCATTGTCCCAGTAAGTAGTATTCAAGACCTTGTCAACTTTCATGCCGTACCTACTAGTTTTAAGTCGTGTTGTGTGATTCATTTATGCTGCTAATGCCTACGGCAATGCTTCTAATCTACTAGGTACCTACCTTCCTACTGAAAATTGTAATGGCATGATAAAAACAAATACCTACCTAGATAGGTAGTAGGTAGGCACTAGGTAGATACTACCTACCTACTTCATGACACACCTAGTAAGCCTGTGCTCCACCCCATGAAAAAACATTTTATAAGTTTAAATAGGTATTACCTATTCTTCAATTGTACACAACTTACACCCTCATGCGTGACAGATGTGTCCGCAAGTAGATATTTGCGGATGTCAGTCGTCAGTCCTCAACACAACAAGCCCGTGTGCTAAAGTTCGTTCACTGTTCGATTATTTCTGACGTTTTGGTCGATCACATTGTTCATTGGTCGTTCACTTGAACACTGCCCTGTCAATGGCAAGTCTTTCTTCTTTGGATTAACCTATTGAAATTGTATAAATTATGTGAAATGCACATTGCTTATTAAGGCTAGGCCACAATTGTCGTAATGCTTAATGTTTAAGGTTTAGTGCTTAAGGTGGCTTTATATCACGTGACTTTTTAACCAAAAAGCTACACATTTTCTATTGGAAGGGTTCAGTTTAGCAAATACTTCTCACTCATCAGATAAGTTAGGACACATCTGTTGGAACTAAATCTACGCAGAAAAGAACTGCGAAAATAACATATTAGATGATTTAACTTCCTTGCACCTAAATATTCTCAAATCAAGACCTGAAGTTGAAGGAAATTCTACGAGTGGCCAAGAACAGCAAACATTAAGTTCTAATAAAAAGGCACATATGCATCACAAACCTGACGTAATGTCAGAATGTATAACATGCGCTCTTTCTTCCTCTTTCCAACGAAATGTTGAGATATTTATAGGGATGGAAATTGACCGGTCAAATACTTTTTGGGTCAATTGACCGGTCAATTGACGTCAAATGACCGGTCAAATACAAAAATCGCAAAAACTGTAATTTTTTTATACTCGGGAAGTATTTTATTGAGAACTTGCTTTTTCAATTTAATACACATTTTTGAGCACCTAGGTACTTTGTTTGATTAAGTATCCATATTATCATTGAAATATTATTGATTTCCTGTATCAAGTTGAGTGACAAGTGTGATATCAGTATCATCCGATGAAGCCAAATCAAAAACTTCATCATTTTCTTCTTCCTATTCTTCTTCTTAACACAAGTTTGAGCCATGTTAGCCATTTTCAACATGTTTAAATTCAAATTTATACAATTTGGGGACGAAAAACATATTTATATTTTCGGTCAATTGACCTCGTACATCCCTAGATATTAATTATATCCACTATTATGAATGTAATGGTTAAATGAACCGCACTTGGTTTTGACAGTCTTCACACGCGTACTTATACACGATATTTGTGTTGTTTTTATTATAAAACCACTGCAAAATTAAATAATATTGACTGCAAATATTGATAATCTCCAGTATGCAGTGAATTTCCTTCATAAATCACCTTGGATTACTCAACATGAACGATGTAAGGTATGTACTCATAGGTAACTATTTCTTCTGATCGGATGTAGAGAAATAAAGTCACGTGATATACAGCCACCTTAATGTCTAATGTGTAAGGAGGGCCACATTAGGTTCTTATTTCAACTGCAGGAGCGCTAATGTCTCTGTGAAATTCATGACATTTCCAGAGCCTTCTGAAGTTTAACCGCCTTTATTTCAAACAAAAGTCTGCTGACAGCAAAATTAAGTGTTCACAAATTCATTTCCATATTCATTTCCAGCATCAAAAGTATAAATATCTTCCTCAATGTTGTTATTGCAAGTTCTGGATTTCGTCACGATGCGGCAGCACTAAAGTTTGTTCACGTTAAGAATATTTCTGACGTTTCGTCGTTCATTGGTCGTTCACTTGAACACTGCCTTGTCAATGGCAAGACTTTCTTCTTTGTATTATTGAAATTGTATAAATTATGTCAAATACACAATTTTTAATTAGTAAGTACCTAACCTAGTAAATATTATAAAAATTCAATAAAATTGTTTTATTTTTATCTACAGCCGTATTATCACATTTTTTGATTATTATATTGATATTTACATGTTTATGTATACGTTCACTTGACTACGGTAGTACACGGCCGCCATTACGGCTTGCTATTCTAATCATAATCGTGAATGAACTTTAGTAGCAAGTCTATTCTGATTGGCTTGTCGTATATTGATATTTACATGTTTAGTATGCATGTTTTTAGATTATTTTCACGATTCATAATATATTATTGAAATGAAATGGGTTATTATCGTGTATGAAACAGTATACGTTCACTTAGTATACTTAGTATACTTAGTTCACGTATACGTTCACTTGACTACGGTAGTACACGGCCGCCATTACGGCTTGCTATTCTAATCGTAATCGTGAATGAACTTTAGTAGCAAGTCTATTCTGATTGGCTTGTCGTAAGGTTTTTGTTGTAAGAAATGAATTTTATTCAAATCTTATACCACTGTGACTAAACACTAATCACTATAACATATTGTGGCCAAATCACATAAACCCTATCATCCATTTTTCTTAAGTGGGTAATTACACTATACAATTGTATTGACAATTAATTGGACAATTTCAATCATAAGCCAATTGCATTTCAGAGTTTCATGCAAAACATTGGCTAGAATTTCAAATTGCCCAACTTGAATTGTATAGTGTAAAGGCCTACCCACGATTGGTATAGCATAGCATAGCATAGCATAGCACAGCACATGAATATCGCACAAGCAACAGCACAAGAAAACTTCAAACCATGATTGACTTTAGCACAAGCAAGCATAAGGAATCCACTGCTTCCTATATATGAACCTTGAAACATCCACCGCCTTTTAAATTGTACTCAAGTGACACTTCATTATTTGTTAATTTTGTTTATTCGTAATTTATGAGTGAATTAAATTATATAAACAATTAAAATGTAATATAATAAGTATGAAACAACCATATTACAGGTAAATACAATAATTGTTCAACTATTTACAACACTGGCTTGGATTATGAAGTCATCTGACGTCATTGTTTGACGCAGCGCATAAGGAAAATATAAATTATAACCAATTTCTTATGCCGAGTTACGTTTGTTGTGCGCCGCTGTGCCAATCATGGTCACTTCGCATCTTGCATAGAGATTCATATTTGTTGTGCGCTATTCATGTGCACCTTATGCTATGCTATGACAATCGTGGGTAGGCCTTTATACCCACTTTACTCTTTAGACATTAAACATTAAACATTATGCATTAGGACAATTGTGGCCTAGCCTTTAGTAAACAATATTAGAAATATTCAATAAAATTGATTTATTTTTATCTACAGTGGTATTATAGGTACATTTTTTTTATTATTGTATTGATATTTACATGTAGGTATACGTTCTCTTGACTATAACTTAGTACACGGCCGCCATTAAGGTTCATTATTCTTACCGTGAACGAACTTCAATAATCTTATGGACGGAATCCAGTAGGCCTAGACTCTGAGCACTTGCGTCGATAAATCTGGACATTCTTTTGAGCATGAGGCTGTTAACATACATTTTTCAGTTCAGTGTAAAGTTTATAGGTGTAGGTTACCTCAACTTTTAGCTTCTTATCTAGTTACGTATGTAGGTATCAATAACTGATCAGTTAATTTAATAATGATAATAATAATAATGTAATTTATTGGCACTTCAAAATAGCCACAATTAATCAATTGAATCGTTGATCTTCCACATCCATTTCTCTTCACTCCTTCTCTTCATCATCATTTTTCTAAAAAGACATCTTCTTAATATCAGTGGTAATATTGGAAGAACATCCTAGCATTGCTTTTCTTATAGCGATGGGAAAACACTGAAAAACCATCAGCAGGATGTGTGTGATCTTGATTGTTGTCTTCCAATGCACATTACCTCTTGTTCTTGAATTCTTGTTCTTGAATTAGCGTGAGTTAGCGTGAGCTATCAGTAGGTAACGTTAACGTAGGTAGGACCTATCTTATTTTGCAATTTTTAACAAGGGAATATGATTGACAGGAGGTTTCCCAAAGTCCCTTAAACAATTTAATAAATATCTGATAAAGTATGGTTGTACCTACAATGTATCGTTCAAGTTATCAGTATGATTCTTCATGGTAAGCATGCATGACAAAGATCACAGCCTCTTAGAGGGCTAAAGTCCTACCCCATTTACACACTTTAGGGCCGTTATAACCAAAGTTAAATTATGCCGGATTTACTAAATATTGGACTCAATTGGCAATCAGATTCTTCAAAATTATTAAAACAGTTGTATTTTTTAATCCAAAAAACCTATTATAATCCATCGAGCACAATTTAGCTTGGGCCCTAAGGGATCATGTTGCCTTCCACTTGAAATGCACCGTTAGGTGCATTGGGATTGGGTGCTAGATTGGGTAATCTAGCACCCATACATTTTAATCCGGGTCGCAGTGGCGGACTGACTGGGATGGTGGGAATGGGATGCAAGGCAATTATATCCCCGGCCCCTGTCATTTGCAGGCCTTTATATTTTACGATCATTTTCATTCATTACTATACATTTTCATTCATTTCTACTCCTACTTAAATAAACCTTCACGGACCCTTACACATGTTTATCCGGACCCTTGCCTCCCGCATCCCGGGTCTTTTCATCCCCGTCCACCACTGACAGCTGTCATTTGAACATACTATTCACTTCACTATTCAAGTGACTGAAGGTATTAGGCTCGCTCGAGTCAACATTATCTCAAGTTAACGGGACATTGTAGGTGCAACCGGCCCTATACGGCACGTATAGGGCACGTGCCGGGTTAGGTAATGTGAAACAATAAGCAGGTGGCTGGGTGTCAGGGGAAAACGTTTTATTATATGTGTTTTGACTTGGGTTGTTCTGAAAGCAAATTAGGTAGGTAGGAAAAATTTGATTGAAATTCATTTCATCTCATTTGTTCTTCATTTTGACTACTGTAAGTTTGGAAGTTTATGTACATTGTTTACTTTGCAGGATAATCCTCCGTTCAACAAAGGTGCCTTCAGAATCGAAATCAATTTTCCTGCTGAATACCCATTTAAACCGCCAAAGATTAACTTCAAAACCAAAATTTATCATCCGAATATAGACGAGAAGGGTCAAGTTTGTCTACCAATCATCAGTGCGGAGAACTGGAAGCCTGCAACGAAGACAGATCAAGGTACGAGTATATGTTTTCCCAGTCTGCTTCTAACTTACGAAACAAGTTGGCTATGGTAGCAAGACTCTGGATTTGCAATCCTGAGGTTCTGGGTTTGATTCCCAAGACCGTTCTACGCCTTACTGAGTTTTTTGTGGTGTCCCTCAATCAATGTAAATGCTAGGAGAGTTTGGTACTAACATGCCATGATCACCTCCTTCCCACTGTTCATGTTCATCTTTCATGTTCATAATCATTGTTCTATGTCAAACTTTTAAACTTCCTCGTTACTGGAACATGTCTTCGTGGTGTAGCAATAAATCAAATGTTTCAATGATTAATTTGGAGGGACTTTTTCACTGTAGCATACTAACAATCATTTCATAGATAATTCTTTATTTATTGCATTTATTCTTCGGGAAGGGACTATAAAGACGCCTTGAAGATATTTTCAAAAACCTACATCGACTAATTGAGCATAATGATTTAAAATTAAAATACAAAGAGAGAAATTCATTTAAGAATACTTTTATAACTAAGTAGGTAATAATGATTGTGATTTTATTAGCCTTAATAATGTTGTATTGTGTTTGTTTGCAGTAATTCAAGCGCTAGTAGCTCTAGTCAACGATCCAGAGCCCGAACATCCACTTAGAGCAGACTTGGCAGAAGAATACCTTAAGGACAAAAAGAAATTCATTAAGAATGCAGAAGAGTTCACCAAGAAACACAGCGAAAAACGGCCGTCAGATTAACCTCACCTCTATTTTCTCTCGATCAAATCTAATACGATCGATTTCTCATTATGCTTGGTCCAATCAGAGTGTTTAAATTATGTGAATTACCTTGTTTTCGATTCAATCTAAAACGTTCAACTAAGCTCTCGGCTCCTTTATTTATTTGCACTTTGTGTCTTGCTGCTGTCATAAATTAAATAAAGTGACATATTTTTCTTATTAATACATTTCCGATTCAAGTCTAGGAATTGATTTTTTGTAAATTCCCGTCTTCTAATTGGATTTCCAAGCTTTTACTAAGTAATATTTAAATCGCTACTTAATGAACGATTGAATAAGTGTTCATTAACATGGCTTGAACAAAAGACTTGAGTAAATATGATGACTATTTGACGCTGCTTTATTATATTGTGTGGTATTCAATAATTTTATGTTGGCCCGATCACTAGATTAACTAGAATTACTATAAGATCAAGAAGATGCTGGCTGTTTCAATTATGTAGGTAGAACCTACGTAATACAGATCTACCTTTGAGTTGTGTTGATAGATTTCTTTGGGAGCCCAAGTTTTAAAAAAACGGTACCTATGGCTCGGAAATCTAAAACTTTAGCTCCAATCAAAGGAAGCCACATAATTAACTTAAATTTTGTCCTTGCACCCAAATATACCTAATAACCTGCATACGGTAGGTAGGTAATTTAATTTTTATGCAGTTTCCTTAGGGTTGAGGCTGTCTAATGTTTTTCAAGGCAAGACTTTGTCAATATAATTAAATAATGTGAAAGTAAGCAATTTAAAAAAGGTGCCTGCTTTAATGTAATTCCACGAGATGATAAACTTGATTTAGAATAAAATATTGGGCACCGTGTTTTATTCTGGAAGCTATGCTATCTATCTAGTAATTAACATTTATGCAACTAGCATTTTCACAGAAATTGCTATACAATAATTAATAATATATAATTTATTGTTGCCATTGAACATTGCATTTAATTTCATGTTTGCCTTTGCAATGAGTATTGGCATTTATAAATTTAATTATACAAGCTGTACTTGACGACGGCTTGGTATAGCATAATGCCGTAGTGTAATAAATCATTAATAAAATATGGTGAAATTATATAACTTAGTTATTTCTTTAAGTATACGAGGTCTGTTCAAAAAGTATCCGACCTTTAGCCATAAAAAATACAATTATATGCTTTGAGGTGTCCAATCCTAATCCCCTTCAAAGTACTTCCCTTGGGATCGCACATACTTCTTCCAGCGATCCTGCCATTGTTGGAAGCATTTTTGGAATGCCATTTTGGGAATGGAGATCAGCTGGGCCGTCGAATTCTTCATAATCTCTTCTCGCGACTCAAATCGGGTCCTTTCAGTGGCAGTTTCAACTTAAGGGAACAACCAAAAATCACATGGAGCCATGTAGGAAGAGTTGGGAGCTTGACGAACCACAGGAGGGCTGTGTTTGACCAAAAAGGTCTGAATCAGATGCAAGGAATGAGCCTTGCAGACAGTTCTTTCTGCTCCATCGTCAGCAACTTTGGCAAGAAATGGGCAGACCCGCTCCGCAAGCAGTGGTTAATTTGTAAAATAACAAGTGGACGGACGCTCGGGAATGTCAGGGAAACATATTTGCTTACAAAAACAATGGGGGGTTTGGAAGGAGGGCTCCCCAGCATTATGCGGGTCAGGGGTGTACAGCCCCGGGAATATTTTGAATATCAGGACCAAATTTGGTGCCTTTCTACGCAATTTGTACACAATTTTAAGACAATTTTTACTTCTATGAAAAATAAGTGGGCGGCCGGCGTCCACCCTGAAAAAAGAGTGAGGGGACGCGTCCACCCCCAAATTAACCACTGTCCGCAAGGCCAAATTCGCGATCAAATTGGAGTTTACCGATCTTGTGCTTAATCCCACTTATCCTCAAGTTCTTGGAGAGTGAGTCGACGATTCTGCTATTCTATCAATATAGCTATTCTATCTGCGATAACCTATTACAGCACACTTATTTTGGGTAAAGACTATGGCATCGTCGCCGAAGACCTGATTTGATTAGTCTTCCGAATGGTTTCTACTTTAGTATCACCAAGCTTGACGCAAAATTTCGTACAATATCGCTGTTCATTGCATTTTACAGAAAATGAAATCCGATGAACAATGTAGAGGTTTCCTCACTCACTCATAGGCTGCCGCTGACTGATGCACTAAGCGAACGGGAAAAAATTCACGCATACTCATGATCATGAAGGTACTCTCCAACTATACCAGCAGAGGGCACCGCTCGTTCTTCATTGTTATACGCTAAAAGAATTAAGGTCGGATACTTTTTGAACAGACCTCTTACATTCCTGGCTGCTGAAAACAATAGGAAAAAAATAAAATGGGTAAGTTGGAATCTGAATACATAATATGCTGAAAAATTTATATGGCTTAGGGAGCTTACTCATATATTGACAGCTATGAAATCTAAATGTTGTTTTTAATAGGCACCTACATACTGGAAAGATTTTAATAATTCAAATCAGTAGGTAGTGGTAAATGAAAAATCATAATTTATTGCCACAAAAAACGTAGATATTAAAATCTTCAGATTTAATTAGAATCAAGTAAAGCACTGTATAAATTCAGTTAGCATTTTGGTTGAAGTTGATGGAGTATCCTCCGCTGCCGCTGGGATCGGGTGTCATCTGGAAGTTGTTTGTCGACAGACCGAATGGTCGGAGAATCATATTGCCCAGGTCCTTCAGTTTACCTGTGACAAGGACACAATCAAATTCAGTGTCAGGAAACAGTTGGATCATCCTGGCTGGAGGTCTGGGTTCGATCCCAAGGCAAACATTGTGCGAGGGGGAGGGGGGGGGGGGGGGGGGTAAAAATTAAAATTAAAATCACAGCTTCAACAACATAGAAGGTTGATATAAAACAACACAGTTTAAAATAGCACTAATTTATTTAAAAAAAAAAAAAAATCTTGAATTTCCTTGTGCTTTAAATATTTTTGGCAATCTTAGGTCGATTTAAAATGTGATAATTGGTGGTCTACACCTTTCTCTCAAAATTTAGGACATTTGGTGACATGAAAAAATTCTGTTATCATTCCTTGACAATTCAAACACAATTTAAAATAGCATTAGGTAGGTAATCTATTTCCAAAAAAATATATAAAATTGAGATTTCTTGAATTTCCTTGTGCTTTAAATATTTTTGGCACACTTAGGTCGATTTAAAATGTATAGTACCTACCTACCACTTTTTCTCAAAATGTAGGACATTTGGTGACAAGAAAAAATTCTGTCATAGGTAGTTCCTTGATAATAATTTAGACAAAAAGAAGTTTACCTACCTAGTAGTACACTAAAAAAATACAAATTGTATAATAAATAGATAAATATTATGGTTTATTGCGCTCAACAGCGAAGTCTGCAAACTTACCTAACATCTCTGTCTTCATCTTTTCATTCCTCATCTCGATTTCTTTGGGTAATTTGTGGCAGGCAGCTAGTGCTTCTTGGTGAGTTGGATTTAGTTCCAAGATCTTTTTGTAATCAGCAAACGCTTCATCAAGCTTGTCCGACTCAATCTCGTATAATTGAGCTCTTCTATAATATGCTTTCAAATATTTAGAATCCAGTTCTATTGCTTTCGTGCAGTCCTCTATAGCCGAGGCATTGATGGATAGTTTCATCTTTGCAGCTGCCCGATTACAATACATGACTGAACGCTGCTTTTCATTGGCTAACGGACACGTTCGCAGAGCTAGAGTGTAGCACTCGGCGGACTCGCGATATTCTCCAGACTTGAAGAGCTCATTGCCTCTTAACTTGTGATCATCAGCTTCTTTTTGCCGCAGCTAAAAGCCAATTACAAAAAAAATACAGTACTGTCATTATTATAAATAATACAAAATTCTGTGTAGGTACTCTGTTCAGTTCAAACTTCAAAGCCCAGCCATCAGAAATCCTACAATTATTTATTAAACCCGATTAAACCTCAGATTGAATGTTAATTATAAAAATTATACCAATAAAAGTAGTAGGACCTAGGTAAGAAATGAAATAGAAATACCTAAAGTCGGCCGTATCCTATCTGTGATTGGGATTTTCTTGAAAAACAGGTATTTTACGAACCCCTTAGCGAGCTCAACCCAAGAGAAAGCTCGGCATAACAATGGGGCATGGTACGCACGTAGATAAAAGTAGGGGACGGGAAAGTAAAATGACTCTTTTCCAATCCACAGATCGGATGCGGCCGACTTTAGGATGGCATAAGGTGGTGACATAACCTTACAATTCATGTGTCATGATTGGGAATGGCCAGAAATGAACACTGAAAAAGATAGGTAGGCCTAGGTACCTTAAGTTCCTCTTCTGTAAAATTTGACTCTTCAATTTTTAATGCATCTTCATCAATGAAGTCATCCTCTTTATGCGTGGAATCTGACTCACTTGCAGCAGTGTCAAAATCTTCAGGAATGTCATCATCATGTTCACTATCAATTACATTACACGAATCTGCGTCCGAAAGAAGTCTAGTTGGCTGACTTTCTAAACTAATTTCATCTATGTCTTTTGTGACTTCAGCGATAATTTCTTCGTTGCACATACGTCGAAAACTTTCATCTTTGACATTTTCAGATTGATCACATTTTCCTGTCACTTGTTCGGCAGCCATGACTGATTTTGTATGTACCTACAAAGTCAAAATAATAATGTTTATAATAATATATTAATGCGTTTTAAAAAATATTTATAATATTTATATCATAGTTTTATTTATAAAATGTTGAAAAGAATATAAAACTAAAAGAATTATGGCCTCATATAACTAATATATGATTATTATAATATGTTTAGTGGTTGACTGATTGACTCATGTTATAGGTTATGGGCGAAAAGCTGGGATGTGGAGGTGAATTTCTAGCTCTGACAAATTTTATCAATGAATCTATAAATGTTATATATTTGTGTCCAGAATCATCAAAAGGGGAACCTAAAATCCTACATTTTATTTGGGTAAGTATGACTTTACCTTTTTACTCTATGTTCAATGCATTATCAACGCTAGCGTTTTCGTTGTGAGGTGCTATTCATAATGCAAGAATGAACGCGGGTCCAAACCTGTGTTTACCAGTTTAAGTGACAATTTGACATTCTAGACACTGAAGTCATTCAAGAGTATTTATCACATATTTATCTACTTTACCATATAAATGCTACAACAATGTTTGCACTTACTTTTATTATCATTGTAACATTTTAAAGTTAGTTAGTATTGTTAGAATTGAATGAGGTGTCTATTTGGCCTGTTGTTCAGCTTACCTAGTAGGTTTGTTTACTGTACCCAACCTTCCTGTCAACAACTTTATGTACGAATAAGCTTGAGTAATGTTTTATATGATCTTTTCACAGGCATGAATGGTATGATGGAGCAATCTTCTCACTCCAGTCGATCCCATCACCATCATCATAAGCCTCGGAACTACAAACTGTTGGTGGACCCGTTTCTTCAAAACCAAAAAGGCGCTCAAAAGATATATCGCTATGACGGGATTATACCTAGTGATCCAGGAGCACCACCTACCATAGTTAGAGATCCTCGATCCATTCTTACTAGAAGATGGATGCGACTGGAGCCATTAGACATTCCTGTTCCAAAGTTTAAGGTTAGGTTTGTTTTGTTGAACCTTACCCTTTACTAATTTAGACACTCCTGATGCAAGAGAATAGATTATTTTTACAATTAACAAAGTTTACAACATAATTAGTCAAGCCTTTCATTGCACAAGTATCAAGTCTTAGCAACTTCTTTTAATTTGGATGCGTTTTACGACTTTTGTGTCACTTGTGTGTGACGCATTGTGAATTGATTATCTTAAAGAATCTTGGGAGTGTCTGAATTTGACTAAGGTTTTTATCTATCTACCTATTGTTGATTTGTATTAAAGAGATGTTTTGTTGTTTAGATCGACTCCAACTATGTTGGTGAACCGCCCGCTTTGGAAGTAACGATTTGCAATCTGAATGATAACATCGATAAAACATTTCTATCAGATATGGTAAGACTAAACGTAATATTAATATTACTTGTTTAATATGAAATATTTCATTAATTTCAGTTAGGTAGCCTACCTATTTTGCCACTGTTGTCGACAATAAAATCTATCACATAAAAAGTTACTCGAATGACTTTAACACTTCAAGCTCAATATTATATTTCATTTTATATTTTGAATGCAATTTAAAGACCATCTGAAAGAGATCCTGGTAATCTTATACCTACTATTGTAGTAATGAAGTCAAGTTCTATCATTTGCAATACACTGAAGTCCACATACAGTTTCGTGGAAGTTCCCTTTCACATGACTGCTGTCACACTAACACCACTACAAATAAGATTGGAGAAAGTCAGCAATCCTAGTTTTTGAGGTCCTTAAAATTATTGAAAAGTAATTCCTCCGCCCTTCAACCTCTATGGTACAGATGTGATCAGTGGACTCTTTGACTCTGCAGATATCCAAGTTTGGCGTCTACGAGGAACTGTTCATCTACTATCATCCGATCACAAATAAGCATCTTGGCTTGGCTCGTGTTGTCTTCGAAACTGTGAAGTCATCTCGAGCCTGCGTAGAGAAACTCAACAACACCTCGGTGATGGGAAAAGTGCTCAACGTATTCCTCGACGCGTTCGGTGACGAGTGTCGAAAGATCTTCGAAGAGAAAACCGTTGTTGTGGAGAAGAAAGTGGAAAGAGAACCTCCCGTCATTCAAGAAGAAGAAACATCGTCTTCAATTGACAAAGATGACGGGAAGAAGAAGAACTTGAGCGTAGACCGGGAGAACAAAGCCGACGAGGAACGGCCTCGGGAGAAAGACTCAACCAATCACCAAGCAGGATATTCTCGGCATCGAGACTTCTCGACTCCGACGTCGACGAGCGACTACGGCACCCAATCCGATCTCTATTCCGAGCGAAGTTACGCCAGCGGGACTTATCATTCATCCAATCAGACTACCCCTCTGAGCTACGACTATTACCCTCCGTACCACCCTCCTCCCAGCTTTCCCCCCATGAACATGCCTCCGCCGGCAGTACAGTGGCAACCAGCATGGGATCCCCTGTGGGAACAACCCCGGAGCATGCATCCCATGGGATCGGTCGCGACTCTTCCTCCAGCCAACGCCACGCCAGCCTGGATCCCGGAACAGAAGGCGGAAGAGAAAGAGGAGCCCAAAGTGTTGGACCTCGACACCCGGATAGAACTCCTGCTGAAGGGCAAAGGTGCCCTCGGAGCCCCGCCCTTCCTCCAGCTCGGCATCAGTTCAGATTCCGACAACGAGGAGACGGAGAAGAAGAAGAAGTCTCGACGGAAAACCAAGAGTCCTCCTCCCCCACCCGCGGAGAAAGCTCCGACTCCTCCGCCTCCTCCGGCCGACAACGACGACGAGCCTCTGTCCATGCCTCCCTCGCCCTTCCTATCGCTGGAGACGTACCTGGCGAGCGTGCGCGCCGGCGTGGAGCAGAGGGAGCGGGCGCGGAAGGAGATGCTGGGACTGATGCTGCTGGAATCCGTGCGCAAGAGGGTGCTGGACGATGACATCCACAGCGAGATCAGCAGCAGCGAGGACGAGCTGCTGACGGGAGTGAAGACTCCGGTGCAGGAGCAGGACGATCGGATGTCACTGTCCAGTCTCAGCTCGGGTGATGAGAAGATAGAAGTACCGGTGGTGAGTGTACCAGCAATATACTTGATCTAATTTTCAACTATAGGCAGCGTGTTTAGACAACAGATGGCACTGAAAAAAGTACAGACAGAGCCACCTAATCTGTGGGAAGGAAGCTTACCTTTTGGCAAGGCGTCCAAGTCGCTGCAGTTATATGTTATGTTGCTGCACATATTACGCATTATCAATTCTTAAAATTTACACATGTTTATCTAATGTTTATTCGCCTACAAAATATTAATAATAAAGTGTTCACAATTTCACTGAATCTCATCACAATATTAATTTGCGCGACTTAGTTTGATTCCGAAATATTTTGAGTACATTTGTTGACATCTGATCGGTTGCTAGGTCACGGCCAATGAGAAATAAAACAGTTGACGATCTTCCCACAAAAGTTGCTAATTTCTCTCACTCGTGGCGAACACTCGGTGCCTATACCTAAGTAACATATCGTAAACAAGTTCAAATCGAACATAGCAAGATGTCACTCCTGACTGAACTGACGGACAAATGAGTAATTATTTGGATCTAATTGTCTTGTTGTTTGTACCAGGTGCCTGCAGCATACGGCTACTCCCCCTACTACCCCCCACAACAGGCTCTCCAGGGGCTGTACGCCCCTGGAGATCCGTACAGCTGGTGTCGGGCGTATCCTGCGCCCATGTACATGCCCCAGTACCCCCAGTACCCCGCCTACCCCCAGCAGAGGGCGTATCTTAGACCACCGGTGGCACAGGAGGCCAGCGATCCACAAGCACCTACTATCAAGTGAGTCCTTAAATTCAATAAATTTCAAATTGGTAAAGAAAAAGGTGAACATTCATCATGCAATAATTGACACATGAGTCAGGGGCAACATCACAAAACACTGTAATTTTTTAAGGTCTTGGTAGTATTTGGAATATGGTTTCAAATTCACAAACCAACCATAAACCTAAATTTACCTATTCAATTCATTAATCATTATCAACCAAGCAACTTAGAAATCGCTTCACTTCGGTGGTTCCTGTCTAGCTTCTAAGTAGCTACCTAAATACTGTCCCATCATGACAATTTACACTTACAAATAAATTTATTGGGCACATTATTTGATACCAATTAAATGCCTAATTTTAAAAAATCTTATCCCCATAACCTAGTTTCGAAATTGTGTAGTACCTACACACAAATTCTGTGAATGTGCTGTAACATGTGACTGATGTCTAGTGGCGTGGTGGATCGAGTTACGACCGAGCTCAAGCAGATCTTGAAGCGAGATTTCAACCGCAAGATGATCGAAAACACGGCGTTCAAATCGTTTGAGAAGTGGTGGGACGAACAGGAGAGCAACCAGAACAAGGAGAGCAAACAGACGGACGAGACAGGCTCGTCGGTTACAACACCAGGTACTTACTCCGCCAAGAGTAGCCCACTTATCCACGTCCAAAAACAGCATAAATAGAATGACGAAAGATTGTCAAATGAGAATGACTTCCGAATCGTTTTAATATTTTGATTTCTTTGTAAGATCCGAACGGTAACCGTGCATGGATAGGTATTGTATCGTACATATTTGTAAAATATATTTACTCACTTTATTTTTCACATAATATCAGATTTTTGTCTCTACCTACCTCATTTTCTTAATAGAAATGTCGGTAGGTTCCTACCAAGTAAAAGTTGGTAGGTAATCTGTAATTATTAAAATCAAATCAAACTTCACATCTCATTGATCCACACATCGATTTAGGTGGATTCTCCTTATAGATGAGTTTAATACACCTTATATTGTACCTCATATTGTAATCTATGAATGTTGTTGGGTATTGAAACTGGTATGGAAGTGAGTACTAACGAAATGTTGTTATCACTCAGCCGCCGGCAAGTCCGAGAACCTGCTCAGCCAGCTGCTGGAAAGCGGTCGGGACAGTCTCGGACTGGACGGACTCGGCGGCTTCGGCCTCGGTTTCCGAGCGGCGATTCCCAAGATGCCGTCGTTCAGACGCAAGCGCAAGGCTCCGTCTCCGCCTCCCATGGACGAAGAGGACTCGAGGAAGGAGCTGGTGGAGAGCGACCACGAGGACATCGTTCAACCCTCGGAAGCAGATGTGGTGAGACAATACTTCAGTGTAACTGCTAATACTGCTTACAGACGGATAACTTCGCACATTATGTCATTTACTTAGATGGACGTGTAATTCTTCCCCTTATTAATGGGAAACTCTGAGTAAATAAAATGGCTTGATCTATTGTGTTTTCTGCAGCGGTATCAACGCAAGCGCAAGATATCGTACACGTCCAGCAGTTCTTCATCGAGTTCCTCCTCCTCGAGTTCATCGTCTAGTTCGTCGTCGAGTTCTTCCAGCTCCTCGGACAGTTCTTCGGACAGCGAGTCCGAGACCGAGACGGCCGACCGCAAGTTGACGAGAGACGAGATGAACGAGAGACTCATGGCCATGGATATTGAGGAACTGGAGGCTCTTCGCAGGTCAATAAACAATATATTTTTCTATAATCGTACTGTTGTTGAGCAAAGTTTAGGTACTTGTAGTAGGTACCTTCTACTTCTACTCCTTCGTTCCTTTAACTAATGTACAGACTTATTTTCTTTACCAAAATTCCTTGGTATTTGGTGTGTAATGAGCATTGACCTTATTACTATCAATATTTTAAAATACAATTGAATTGAGTTAAACCAGCGTGAAACAGTTTGTGACCGATAGATAGGGCGACTGAGATCCAATATGTTTGGTGCTGTGATTATTTATTTTTTAAAGCTGATCCTGTTCTTCTAAACTTGTTTAATCTTTTTTATTCCAAGAAAAATTTATAAATAAATTTGCATTCAATTATGTACATACTAATCATTAAAACTAGGGTTGGGATTCGATTTGCTTTTCTAAATCGATGTCAAAGTGAAAATTTCGACATCAAATCGAAACAATTTCGACATTGAAATAATTTCGACATCGTAAAAATAGCCAACAAAAATAGGCACTCGACATCGAAATTACGGTGAAATATTGCAATATTGCAGTTTGCGCCTGGCCAAAGCCAAGGCCATGCGTCTAGAGCGAGAGAAATCCCTTTCCCACCCCCTTGAGGCAACAAAAGGACAAGGAAATGATTAAAGTGAAGTATTTTTTAGTTTGGAATATCCTGCAAGCATTTCTTTATGTAAAATTGAACAATTAATGTCATATTTCGTCTCAAATCCATTTGCAAATTTGTGGCTTTAGAACACTTTTTGCCGTAATATATTCCGCGAAGCAAAACATTGTCTGCTTTACTGTTAACACCTAAAAACAAACACTTTCCAGTAAAATCCATTCGACATCGATGTCAAATCGAAATATCGATGTCAAGTCCCAACCCTAATTAAAACTAACCCCAGTATTGATCTTTTAGGCCGGGTAGGACCAAGTTTGGATTAAGTTAATCAATGACTAGTGGAATTTAGTGAATCCTTATTGGCTGTGGAATTCTCTCCAACTGGATTCTTTGGATATTTCCCTACTAAGTATCGATAGTTAGCTAATCCGAAGTTGGTCCTACCCGGCCTGAGCTATGTGAATGTGATTCATTAGTTTGTTTTTAAAATACGCTAAGTGGTGGGGAGGGAGAGATTCTAAGTCTTTATTAAAAAATTGGGATGACCTATAGTAAGGTAATTAATTTTAAGGAAGAAGCCCGAGTGTTTGTGACAACCTGGTAAGGAGGGAAAAAGTGGCTGGAGAATTTATTTTAAGAAGTGGAGGAACTTCCCAGATTCTTTAGAACATGTAGTCTGATGTACCTGTCATTCGTGTCGTACAGGCCGGAGTCCGAACCCCCAGACCGAAGCCCGACTCCGATCCCGAGCGACGCGGAAGAAGAAGAAGCTCCGAGTGTGAAGCCGCCACCGACACCTCCGCCGGCTCCGGAGTTGCCCGCCGAGCCAGCGAGAAGTACCAGTCCAGACGAAGAGTCGCTGCTGGCTCGCTCCATGAAGATGCTGAGTCAGGAGAAAGAGAGGTAAAGAGTCTTTGTCACTATCAAAACCGTCACTCACTATTTATTTCAATCTCCTTAAATCTCTCAATCTCCTTCATCAGGCATATAGAAAGTTGTAAGATCAAATCAATACCAATAAACAATGACAATAATAGTCATTTAAATTCAACACAAATTTGGCCATAGGTATATCTACTCTTACAGTAGGTACAGTACAGTAGTAGTAGTCTTACATTAGTTGTTTCAACAAAACTTAGTAAAAAGTTCAGTAATATCGTATTCGTAACAATGTCAATAAATGTAATGATAGAGAAATTTTTTTTATTTTAAAATAGTAGGTATAATTGCTTGTTAAATTATTGCTGGTAAAAGTGTGAATTGTTTAATCATTAGTTGCAGTGTATAGTAATAAAAACATTCTTGCCTAGAATATGAACACAAGAAATGTCGAAAAACCTTAAAATAACCATAATGTAACATATTACATAATAACATCTCTTTATTAAATATTACAATACACTGCCAGTAAATGCATGTATAATATGTATCTCATGTATGTGTTATATATGTGTTTTAAAATAAATAATAATAATAATAATAATAATTAACAAGTTTGAAATGTTGTAGACTGCCGGTGGTGGCCGAGAAGTTCAACGGCTCCGCAAAGCCGGCGGAAACCTCGGAGCCTGCGCCTCAGATCGCGCTGGAGCACTCTTACAGCAAGCGCCCCGCAGCGCCTACACCCGCGCCGGCGCAACCACCTACGCCACCGGCGCCGCTGCCTCTCACCGACGTCAGCGCGTACAACCACGATCACGGCTACGTGCGGTCTCGAACGCCCCCGCCCCTGCCTCAGCCCCTGCCCGAGCGCAAGACCAAGACCTACGGCAAGAGAGACCTCATCGCAGAGATGAGCGTGCTGTACGAGTTCCTCACGCAGGGCATCGACGCGGAGGACATCTCGTTCATCAAGAGGAGCTACGAGGCGTTGCTGTCCGACGATGTGCAAGGATATTGGCTCAATGACACGCATTGGGTCGACCACTCAAATATCCTTTACTACTCAAACAATAGGGCTTATCAGAGATGGAAGGATTCATCCGCTGTATGTGTGATGAATGATAAGTGGCAAGGGTGTTTTGATGGCCTTTTGTTAGTTTTGAGAATTTTTAATGATCTTGTGTAACATCTAATTTGGCACATTCATATTTGATTTATGTGCATTTTAGAAATAAATGAACTTGGTATAGATGGATAGATAGATCTAGTGGAGCGGTCGCTCCACCCAGCCAAGTCGTACTGTACACTCACACTCACTCAACATACCGTAAATGCATAATAAAATGAGGAGCAGACCAAACACTTTTACTGTAAGCAACAACATGGCATTTTCGGCCTACTGGATCTCAACATTGGGAAATCTCACATTGTTGCGAAATATCTTATTTTCGAGCTATGGCCCACCTGACAACATATACCAAATTTGGGAACAATAGGTTATGTCATTTGCGTGCTAGAGGGCCGTGAAAACAGTGAAATTACACCACTTTGATCTTTAGATGATGATGATGATGATGATGATGATAATGATATCAGGAAACACCGCAATCACCGCCACAGCCTAAACGGCTGAGCCGCTCGATCTGAAATTTTCACCACATGTGCACTTTTTGCGTCTGAGGTGCCTTTTTATAAAACCAACCGGAAGCCGCCATTTTGAAACCGGAAGTGACATCATATCTCAAAAATTGCTTGCCCGATCGGAATGAATCTAGCACCAAATGATTCAGACGGTCATCTATATGGAATATCAAAAGTTAAAGTAGAAATATACTTTACCGAAACCGGAAATGACGTCATAAAAATAAGGATTTAGACTTTAATCACCTCTTACTACAATAACTACATTATTCAGAAGGCTTATAATATTACAAAACATTTATAGAATAAAATTCTAGGTGGCAGTAATTTCAGCCGCCATTTTAAAAACAGGTAGAGACGCCAAACTTGAAAACGGCTGGACCGATTGGAACGATGCTTTCGCAATTCTTCATGGTATATCACTTTAAACTTATATTTAGCACCAAACACAATGTTTCTTAGTAACCAATTCGGAAATGGCGTAATTTTTTTAAAGGAATTAGTCATTGTTGCTCCGATATGTGTTACAAGTTGTGTAAACAAACTAAAAAAATTAGTGATATCCCCATAAAAAACACTCCGTGTAAAAATACCAGCCAAGTCTCATCAACTATAAAAAAATAAGAGAAATCTAAAAATTCAGCACTGAAAAGTAGTGATATCATAAAATATGCCAAGTCAAAACTTAATTTTAAAAACCAAAATATACTTGGCGCATCGTTTTTAAGGGCATTTTAGGTTTATTATATATGTTTAGGTACATTTAATTTTTGGCATATGCTTCTTACTATTTATATATGAAGCGCCAAGTATATTTTGGTTTTTAAAATTAAGTTTTGACTTGGCCTATTTTTTGATATCACTACTTTTCAGTGCTGAATTTTTAGATTTCTCCTATTTTTTATAGGTAGTTGAAGAGACTTGGCTGGTATTTTTACACGGAGTGTTTTTTATGGGTACATTTTATTTCCAAACAGTACATTTTTACATGTATGTATAGACTCCTAAAGATTAAACTTTAAATTGGAGTATATAGAAAGAGTAATATTAATTATAATTAAGCAATAATCTATAAACAATCTAAAATCTAAAAAATAATAAACACTAAATGAAATTAAAGTCAGTACCTAAATGAAATTTTACTTATCTAACTTGTCCATTGAAAATTCTTCTATTGAAAAATATGCCTTTTTTACTAATAACATTTTTAATTTTTTTTTAATTTCTGAGTGTTAAGCTTGATTTACTCAGGTCAATGTATTGATCAATACATTGAATTCAAGAGGCTGTGCACATGAGCAGAGCCACTTTTGATATGATAAAGTGACTCTGCTCATGTGCACAGCCTCTTGAATTCCATGTATTGATCAATACATTGACCCGTGTAAATCAAGCTTTAATCCTACAAATTGAAATTTAACCACTTTCAGAAGGCCTCAATAAACTCTTTCCAAATTGTGGCTGATAGTGAAAGGGTTGGGTTCAATGTTATTTTTTTTTAGGTATACTTTTCATTTCAATATGCCAAAACTCAATAATTTTTTTTGTATTTTTTCGTGTTGATATCAAGGTAAAGTTCATTCACGATTAGAATTGCAACCCGTAATGGCGGCGTGTACTACCGTAGTCAAGTGAACGTAAACCTTAACATGTAAATATCAATATAATAATACAAAAATGTGTATAATACGGCTGTAGATAAAAATAAATCAATTTTATTGAATTTTTATAATATTTACTACTGTTAAAAATTGTGTATTTGACATAATTTATACAATTTCAATAATACAAAGAAGAAAGTCTTGCCATTGACTGGGTAGTGTTCAAGTGACTGACCAATGAACGACGTGATCGACTAAAACGTCAGTGATATTCTTATCGTGAACGAACTTTAGTTATATTTTAATAATTTTTTATGTTTTTTTTTAATTTTAGGTAGATGGTAGTGGTACATTGATGTTATTTACCTTTTTTGTGTTTTTTTAGATGTACTCTCAAGAGTATTACTTTTTTACGTAATATTTTGGGGGATTTTGGAATTTATTTTTATTTTGAAGATCCGTATTGTTTCTTTGTGCTCATGCTCGTGTTTGTCCTTAACCACTTGCACTTTCTCGCATCCCGTCACCCGTGAAGAAGAGAAGGAGAGAAGAGACGAGGGTCCATGCGACAGGTTGCGCCAGGACAGAGGGATTCTACAAAGTGGACCTCAAAGAGAAACTCAAAACCAAGGTAACAATCAATCCAACGTTTCTCAACGTATTGGGCCCTTGTCTCACCGAGACAAGGAATTTAAGACCTATTTAAATAAATTTTTTTACCCGCATTGAAGTTTGTAACGTGACAATAATAGCCCTACTAAACAATCTGTGTCAGAGAGCCCTCTTTCTCACAATAAGAAATGTATTACCTAACTATATAAATCACATTCATGAACTTTCCATAATTTCCTGTAGGTATCAGAGAGATTTTGTCAAGTTTTCCAACTTGTTTTTGCAGCACCATTACGGACAGACCATCCGGCAGGCGGCTCTAGAGAGCGGTGGGTTGGTTGACTTGCCGCGCTCGCTCAGCGTCAAGGTTCAGGCGTCGATGAGAGAAGCGCGCAGCAATCAGCGCCGACTGTTGACAGCTTTCAGCGCCGTCACGGACTCGGATCTACTCAAGTTCAACCAGCTCAAGGTTATTACGAACACTTTTAGTATTAACAGGAACTGTTTTACCGAAACACAAGAAAATGCGAATCTTTGAATAGTAGTACCGTATTAACTCGTGTATTAGACGCACTCGTGTATAAGATGTACCCTTGTTTTGAGAAGTCTATTTTAAGAAAACACTTAGCATGCGTGTATAAGACGCAGTAAAATGATGAAAAACATTGTGTGTTCGTATACATAATATCCATCTAAATGTTGGTTTTCCAGCTAACTGAGCTATTTGAATGAAAATCACTGCCAACTTGTTGTAAACAAACAGTAATTTCCTGCTTCTGAGAAAGGGGGGAGGGGAGTCTCTTCCCAGCAGCTGTTGCTTGCTCTAACAAGCACGCACCTGCCTTTCCTCTGCATTCCAAAACAAGCCAAACTCCCCTCCTCCCCTTCCATTAAGATCGCATTCAACAGTGCTTAGTCTATTTTATGTCTGTCAGAGTAATGTTTTTCAGACGTAAACATATATTTTGTCTCCTGATCTAAATGCAAGAGAAAACATTTTGTTGCACACATTTAATATGTTAATAGTGTTGTGTCTAGACACAGTATGAGTAGTCCAGACAGAGTGAGAGGGAAAGGCAGAGATAGACAACATGTGGCAGTCTAACACAGCTCTGTTTACAAACATCCACCTTGGATTTACTGGGAAAAAAGCTTGGTATGCGTGTATAAGACGCAGGGCTGTTTTCAGAATCGAAATATTGACATATAATTGCGTCTTATACACGAGTTAATACGGTATTATTTTTATTTTTTACATGTAAAAATTGTGCAGGCACATATTACATTAATTCTAGAGACAATGATTTATTGCATTTTTAAGAGTTCAGTTTACGTTCAATTTCAACGTCTTTTAGGACTTTTTGCAACCGCCGAATTGTTGAATTCGAAGTGTATTCAAATGAAATAAATAAATAAATTTAATTGTCAAATTATTTGTATTTGATAAGTATTAGGTAGAACTGGAAAAGCATTAGAAAATTATTAACACTAAATTGCTGGTCAACATCAAGCCATCACAAATTAATAATTATGCAATTTTTTGTGACACTTGCAGAAAATTTACAAATTGTTCAGTTGATTGGAGATTGGAGATAAACTCAGGAGCAGTTCAACCTCCATTCTACGTCATATCTGTACATTTTTTTTCTTCTTATTGAAGATATATAGGTATTGGTATTGATTGTGTACTAATGAGTACCTATTATTGTTTAGTTCCGCAAGAAGCAGTTGAAGTTTGCGAAGTCTGCGATCCACGACTGGGGCCTGTTCGCGATGGAGCCGATCGCCGCGGACGAGATGGTGATCGAATACGTCGGACAGATGGTCCGACCAGTGCTGGCCGACGCCAGAGAGAGGAAGTACGAGGCAACGGGTATTGGCAGTTCGTACCTCTTCCGTATTGACGTGGACACCATCATCGACGCGACCAAGTGCGGGAATCTCGCCCGATTCATCAACCACAGCTGCAATGTGAGTGTCTAATCATTCCCACAGTTTTAATCCATCATTCGTCAGTACTCATAAGCCTAGTTGCAGGGCAATGCTAAATCACTATGTATAAATGGTAGGGTTGGGCGAACCGGTTCGTTTTCGAACCGAACCGAACCGGCTAGCTAGGTTCAAAAAACGAACCTCTAAGGTTCGTTTTCGAACCTTTTTCGAACCTCCCGCCTTTTTTTCCCGCCTTGTTTCATTCAAATAATGCGACCAACCTCTTGTCACTGGTCCAACCTATTGTCTTTACGGGTACAGTAAAATGGTAAAACCTTGGTAAATAGAGCCGAAAGCCGAATGATGGTAAGCCGAAATCCATCATAAATCAAAGAAAACTCAAATCCTGCCACACTATAGGGTGTTCCATGTTCAAATAAATGTTGAACCGAATTTTTCATGCCGTAATTCGAAGTGCTATTTGGTCACAAGTAGCAAAGTAGCATTGATTTCAGTTTATAGTGACCCGCAGTCGATCTGTGGATTGGGATTTTCTTGAAAAACAGGTATTTTACGAAACCCTTAGCAAGCTCAACCCAAGAGAAGGCTCGGCATGAACAATGAGGCATGGTGCGCACGCAGGTAAAGTAGGGGACGGGAAAGTAAAAAGACCCTTTTCCAATCCACAGATCGACTGCGGATGACTATAGAAGTCGAAGTAATTTCCTTGTTGCGTAAAATTTTCGAAAAAAACGAAATAATATGATTGTTGCGATCAAAACTGTGCTATACTTTTGGAACAGAGTGTACTTTTGGGTCCTGCATCTGCTAGCCAGCAGGTACCTGACCCTTGCGGAAGGGAGGATTGTTTTGTTGTCTCTGTTGAATGGTCTGCGAACTCGCAGTAATCCAGATGACAAATAACTTGACTTGACGGCATATTTTATTTTATTTTGATGATATTGTATGTTTATGGTATTTGAATAAATAATAGTGGTCATTTAGAAAACTAGGGGTGTGCGAAGGTGGATTTTTGATTTCGAAGTCGAAGTCGAAGATTTGACCTCCTAAAATTCCGAAGTCGAAGTCGAAGTCGAAGATTTTGATTTCACTCAAAAAAATCAGAATTTGGAACAAAACAATAAACTTGAACTGAATTACTACCTTCCTCCACTAGTAGGCCTACTTCATCTTCGTTTTCGTCGGATAAATCCATTATATTTCTAAAATCTCCGAAAATAAACACGGCACATAACCTTTTCAAGTAAGCACAGCGTGACAGCAAGCGTCAACGTTAAAACCAAGATGGCCGACCGCAAAAACTTCTCGACTTCGGAAGTACCAACTACACGAAAATATATTTACCTCGAAAGACGCGCCAAGTTTGAAGACGCAAATCGAAGCTTCGAACATTTTCGAAGCTTCGTTTTTTGGAAAAAAGGGTTTCGAAGTCGAAGTCGAAGCTTCGACTTCGACTTCGAAGCTTCGATTATTTCGAAGCTTCGCACACCCCTATAGAAAACCATTCGCGATCTAATGAAGTGAAGATTATCACGCAAAAGTTAAAATATAATGGTGTATATTTGAGCTTTCCAAACTTCATTGTAACACAATGCAAAATCAAAAATAGTGTGACGATGACGAGATAATTTTTGAAGAATATTGAACTTTTATTTTCGCGTAAAAATGTTATGGAGTATACAATCACAGGATTACCATCTCTCAACTGGGGCAAGTATTTTCGAAATGAAATTCCATTATGGCGTTGAAGAGAGGAAGAAAAGTGTTGAAATATATTTAAATTTCGAGCAGTTTATTTCGCGTTTTTGTTCCAATTATATTATTAAGTCAATGTCTCTGTATAGGTACGAATAAAAATAATATCTGAGTAACAAACACCCCATTAAACAGCTGTTTTCAAGTGTCTAACCACTTGACTTGCGAGAGGGAGGGAGGAGAATGGTGACTGGTGCTTATGCGTGCTTATCTTTACTACACATCTGGAAAACATCATTTTCTGAAAAAAAGGTTCGGTTCCGAAAGGTTCGGAACCTTTTGAAAAGGTTCGGTTCGAGGTTCGGTTTGAAAAAAATGAGGTTCGCCCAACCCTAATAAATGGCACAAAAGACCAGCAGCATTTGTGTAACTTTAATTTTGAGATGTACCTATACCATAACATTTCGTATTTAACCAATGCCATGAGAGTCTGTCTTTCACCTTTGCTTGCCATTGGCTACATGCAAAATGTTTGGGTATACACTCTACATCTCAAAATGTAAGTTACACAATCAAACTTCTGTAAGCACAGTAGATCCATAAAATTTTGGGGAGACACTGTCTATTGTATCTCCCCAGAGGCTTCAACCTTGGCAACATAATTTGTCCCTGCCCTGTCAACATAATGATATGTAATTATTTATTGTCTTTCTTGTAACTATGTAGGTATTTATTTATCATTATTTAGTCAAATGACAATCAGTGTGGTCCTGACATTTAGTTTACCCTAGTCTTTTCCATGAATGCTGGTGGAAAGAAAAGAACAGATAGGTTACTATGAGTAAATCTTTTGTTTCAGCCCAATTGCTATGCGAAGATCATCACTATCGAGAGTCAGAAGAAGATTGTGATCTATTCGAAGCAGCCAATAAACGTCGACGAAGAGATAACGTACGACTACAAGTTCCCGCTCGAAGACGAGAAGATAGCGTGTTTGTGCGGGAACGCTCAGTGCAGAGGTTTCCTTAACTAGACAACCCATCTCACATTACCTAAGGACTGTATAGCCTATGTCATGTAATATATTCTTAGTTTATTAAGTTTATCGTACCATTTAGTGTCTGTGAGACCAGATTTTTATTACTTCTTTGAGAGATGTCCTTAGATTGGTTATAAGTAACTAAGAGAGTATTTATCTTGCTGCATTTTTTTGCTGATAACAATATGATAATCATTCATCCAAATGCAGACTTCTGAAAAATATTTATTTTATATATCTCCCTGGACTATAAATTCTTTCAGTGGATTGAACATTATAATTTGAGCGTACATATTACCGTATTGACACGCATGTAAGACTCGCCCCTATTTTGATTGTTCAAATTTTAAAAAAATCACATTCAAGACAGGTTTAAGAATGGAAAAACATCATATGTTATTCAGTATGCAACTTTTAATTTGTTATACGAACATTGTAATGTTATTTTTTTCCGTGAAACCCCAAACCCCAGCTTAGGCCAAAGGAGCTAAGTCTAAAGTCGCATTTACATAAAGCGCAGAAAGCGTTTTTTTTATCTGATCTAACCAATCGGAAGTCAGAAACCACTCGCGGAAGACTTGTGATTTGTTAATAGAAAAAAGCGCAAAATCCTCTACCGTGCTTATGTAAATGCAGCCTGAGTCGACAAATGACAATCATTCTAAAAGGTATCTAGAATGTTTTGGCTTTGAGCGCAATGAAAGATGCATGTGCTTTTTCCTTCTTTTAAATTAATAATTTGTAATAAGTTGTGTCTACACGCAAGTAATTACCTACAGCGTTAGTGCCAAGTTCAAATTCTCTATAAAGGAATTTCAGACTCCCCATTTAAAACAGAAGATACGTACCGATACTAAGATTTTGATTCAATGCACAATTAAACCAATTGTTTGATGAAAGGGAAAACATGTCCAACTAGACAGGAAGGACTGTCTCTGATTACGACACCTTGTAAAATTATCGCCATGGCAACAACCATTGAAGTACCTGTAATTACCACATTAAAACTCTGTTCGTTAATCATACCGAGTTTGAAAAACTGAGCCTGAATGAGGTCAATAAGATTGGTTGTTTTTGTATATTCGTCTGTAACTGTCTGTTCAAGTGTTTACCTACTTATGCCTCTCGAGGGGGGAGGCCAGCAGATACAAATATATTATATTGACATTTTCGTTTGTCCCCACTTTTCATTACTTTCCCACCCAAATGGTAAAGCAGTTCACAATTTCATTACAGTTTTGAACTGCTATAACATTTTGGTGGAGTTGCCGAAAAGTGGTGACTGGCAAACAGACCTAAGAAGGGCAATTGATTACGAATATCAATTTCCTCCAACTGTGTTTTTGTCTCTTGGAATAACTGTTAAAATCCGAGGAAAGTAATTCAGAACAGAACATAGCCAAAGCTGATTTGGAGATTTATAGTATCTACTTGTCGTAAGTTAACGAAATTAGTTTTTGACTTGATTGTTTTTTAAACAGTTTATTGAACAAAATATTGCCCAATTTGTAAAATTAATCTGGAAACTGGCTTCTGTATGAGTTAAAAATGTTATTTATGTAAGCTAGCTATACCTATAAACTTACCAATGATGTACCTACCAGAAACTTGTACCTATCTATCAAATCTATTCGATGCAGTGGTGTAAAATGCAGCAGTTAATTGACTCAACCGAACAATTTTAATAATTGATTGAATTGAAGACACAAATGGCTCTTAGAGTTAAAGGTCAAATAAGTGATGAATGTCTTTATCACCATACTCTTGTGTAAAGTTACATTAAATTATTCTTAGTCATGTGACCAAGTCTCTTCTTTAATTCCACTCCTAGAGTTTTCTGCATAATGCCAACTTTTGATTATTAAACTTCTTACGATTTCAGAACACATTATAATTTGATTAACTTATTGTCAAGGAAATTTTTCAATAATTACAGTAGTACCTACTACGCATCATTTGAGAAACTGCTATCTAAATTACGTAATTGGGTTAACTAATAGTTAATCAATTAATTGTAGTAATACTTGCTACTCATTAGGTACCAATTATAATGAATTTAATAATAATAAATAATAAATGTCTCCCCCACCCCCCAAAAGTTGTGTCAGGTAGAGGGAGATACATAATGTATACTTGGCCAAAGTAAAAAATGGCATTAAGGCCAATACATATCACGTGACTTTATTGCTCTACATCCGATCAAAAGAAATAGTTACCTATGAGTACATACCTTACATCGTTCATGTTGAGTAATCCAAGGTGATTTATGAAGGAAATTCACTGCATACTGGAGCTTATCAATATTTTTAGTCAATAATATTTATTTTTGCAGTGGTTTCAGAATAAAATAAATGAAAATCGTGTGTATCCGTACGCGTTTGAAAGCTGTCAAAACCCAGTGCTGTTATTTTAAATATTACATTCATAATAGTGGATATAATTAATATCTCAACATTTCGTTGGAAAGATGAAGAAAGAGCGCATGTTTTGTTGGCAAAATTGTGTCAGGTTTGTGATGCATATGTGCCCTTTTATTAGATTAAAGTTTGCTGTTCTTGGCAACTCATAGGATTTCCTTAAACTTCAGGTCTTGATTTGAGAATATTTAGGTGCAAGGAAGTAAAATCATCTAATAAGTTATTTTCGCAGTTCTTTTCTGCGTAGATAAGTTCCAACAGATGTGTCCTAACTTATCTGATGAGTGAGAAGTATTTGCTAAACTGAACCCTTCCAAATGAAAATGTGTAGCTTTTTGGTTGAAAAGTCACGCGATATGCAGCCACCTTAAACAAAATGATAGGGCTGTTCTGGTTCTTTGACAATCAATCCTTATTATCATCAATGAAAACAGAGCTCACCTACTAGAGTTAGATGCCAAATAAACATAGACTTCATCAGATGATGCCATCAAATTCTATTGAATAAAGTTCATTCACGATTAGAATTGCAAGCCGTAATGGCGGCGTGTACTACCGTAGTCAAGTGAACGTATACCTAAACATGTAAATCAATATAATAATCAAAAAATGTGTATAATACGGCTGTAGATAAAATAAATCAATTTTATTGAATTTTTATAATATTTACTACTATTAAAAATTGTGTATTTGACATAATTTATACAATTTCAATAATACAAAGAAGAAAGTCTTGCCATTGACAGGGCAGTGTTCAAGTGACTGACCAATGAACGACGTGATCGACTAAAACGTCAGTGATATTCTTATCGTGAACGAACTTTACCATTTTTACTTTGACCAAGAAGTTTACCTACTGGCTGCACATTTCAAGGCTTGCAGACGAATACCTGAAGCGGAATTTTATTTACATTAAATTACCAATTCCTCACAGTAGTTGTAAAACTGTCCAATAAGTTGTTAAATCTCTCATAAATAATGAGAGAATAATTAAATCTCTCATGAATAAACTACGGGGCTTTAGGTAAATAATTGAATTTAAAATTTTTTGTTAAGCGAAGAGGTTTATTTTTTTGTACATTATGTAAGTTCAAATTAGAATGACGAGTTTTCAGATGTTTGGGTTTTGATAGTTGAGGAATCGGTCTGAAGGTGTTGCATATCCAGTTGGCTTTGTGCGATGTCGGCTAACGCATCTTGTATTTGTTCGAGAAGAGATTCACCACGCTGCACCACCTCCTCTAGTCGTTCGCTCGCCTTCTTGTTATCCTGCTCCAGCTGCCGCAGACTCGCAACTTGCAATTCCGTCGACGAGTCGTCGTTCGGAAGAGATTCGATGAGAACGTCAATGTCTTTTGCGCATCGCGCGATTAGGGTTGCAAATAGGTGAGCATAGTCTTCTTGTTGCTGCTGCTGTGATGGCGTTTGTGAACCACTCCGATCAAACCCAGAAAATTTACTAGGCGTGGAGAATTGTTGCAGAATTCCAATACTGTTGCAGAAATGATCTGCTTGCTGAAATAAAGAGAGCAAAATGAGCTAATAAGTGCATAGAAAGGGGTATTATTAGGTACAGAGACCAATCAATTTCAAATTGGAGATAAAATAACAGGGTATAAATCAGAGGACACCAAAAATTAAAACAATTCCTGGGGCTATGAGCCTCCAACACTTTACAATTATGGGTGGCTCAGGTTACGGCCAGCTGTGAGCTGTTCATCATGTACATTTTTTATAACATTGACCGGCGAACCGAAAAGGTTTGACATCTCAGGCTCGACTTGTCATGGCTAAACTTAAGAAAATGCTGGGCTATAACAACCATGGGTAATACATAATCTACGATCACCACACTTTACAGGGATCGGAAACTGTCTGCGTATAGTGACGTCACTCCCATAAGACCAATGCTAAATGATGGCGGCCCAGTGCTTGGGCCGCCGATTTGCACCTGATGACTTCCTGCACCCGTTTACTTCCGGCCGGTGACCCGCGAAATTTAAAAAAAGTACGATTTTGGAGTGTTTTAATTTGATTCACACAATTGCCGCCAGGTTCGAAAGAGCTTCTCAAACTTGCCGCTGCTAAAGATGATAGCGCATTGTCGAATATTTGAATTCTGTTCTGGCGGGAGATAAAGACATGTGTCACGTGAGCGACATCACAGCCGCTTGTTCTATGCTTGTTGTGTTCAAGGTGACCAAGCACATGGCCAGCTAGTCAGACAGTTTCCGATCCCTGTAAAGTGTGGTGATCGTAGACATAATCGCTTGGTTGCAACCAAACACAAAGGGAAAGCACCCTTACACCCCATTTTTAAGAGTCCTACCTACATTGCTGTCAAACACTATGCACCACTAAGAAGAACGACTAAACTATCAATAAAAAACTGCTATATTCTGCAATCTGCTTAGCGTACGGAGTAGAGACCAATATGGTATTAGTTGCAATAGATGGCAAAAGTCAATGGTTGAAGAAACAGTATTTAAAGATATTTGATAGCTGTCACTGACAAGTGAAACATGCACTCGACTTTTATTCATAGATGCCACAGAAACGAATACCTATACTTGAAGCTTATATATACATTCAGACAGTAAATAGTAATTAGATTAGTTCATAGTACTGTTTTCATATTATCTGTATCCCAGGTTCAGTAGTTTTAATGAATTTACCTGATTTATTGTATCTTGCAACTGTGTCAAACGGTCGGCCATTTTTGTATTTTGTTATTTGTTTTGTTGTGTTACCAACCTCGAAATATCATATATTTGTACGTCACTTCCGTTACAACTCCATCTTCAGCCGCCTCGCCTGAACTCCGTCAACTTCCGGCGAGTCCACAAGCAAGTGCAAGTTTCTTGGTTTGTGTGCATCACGTTTCGTGTCTAGAAGACTTAAAGTAAGTAATAAACGAAAAAAATCAAGTCTACATGATTTGGAATTACTCTCGTCATATATAGTGACAAATTTTAGAAATTGTAGTGAGATAATTTACCTCATTCAACGTTTTTCTGTTCCTTGACCAATGCCAGCCATGTGGCACAGTAGTCTGAGAACTCCATTCATGTTCATCACCACCATGCTGCATAATTTTATTTTTTAATCTATAAAATTAGTGACTGTTTACGCACGTAGTCCTCAAATTGTGGGATAACGAAGAATTGCATGGTAAACCCGGCCCTAGTAAGATACTGATTCAAGAGCACTTCGAAGCAGCATTTACCCTTGTGCTAGGTACTACCTAGGTTTGTTCATTATGGAGCTTGGCTTATTATGACACAATGTATTTCATTACAGTATGCGTTACGTTGCCGCTTACCTCTTGGCCGTCCTCGGTGGAAAGGAGAGCCCATCGTCGGCCGATATTGAGAAGATCCTCAGCTCGGTTGGTATTGAGGCTGATGGAGAGAAGTTGAAGCTCGTCATTGGTCAGCTTGGAGGGAAGAATGTGGAGGAGCTGATTGCAGCAGGTAAATATCCGTCTACTAATTCGGTATTATATAAAAATGTATCGGGGGAAATTTTTAAAACGAGGAACAGTATAAAACAGTGGAGAGCAATCAACATACAATTTTCAACCCAAGTGACACACACTGAATTGGTTTTATCGCGTAATTACTGTGACTTCTTATACGGCGACTCATTACTCCTAGCTACTGGAGGCCAAGTCTTGAAACTTACGCTTTCAGGACGCAAACGCTCTCGGACGTCATAAAGTCCCATTTACTGTAAGAGTGATCGACATTGAAACATAAAGTCAAGCCGCTTATTTGATTGTCATCCAGCAATCTATTGGAAACAATTTATTAACATTATAATTATTATTACAGATATTATACAGTCATAAAACCTTATTCAAAATTAAGCTTAACAGTTAAAGGTGGATTCAATGTCGATCACTCTTACAGTAAATGGGACTTTATGACGTCCGAGAGCGTTTGCGTCCTGAAAGCGTAAGTTTCAAGACTTGGCCTCCTGGTGCATTTTAACAGTCTCTTCATTGGTTCTTCCATCTAGTGATCACTGATCAGCAAAGCATGTTTTTCGTCTCTAATTTCACGAGTACTAATTTAGTTGATAAGTGTCACGTAACGTAAATTCAAAGAAGGAAAATGTTTGTGTGTGAGGTAAAGAATTAAACTAGTAAAATGAAGTAAAAATAAAAAATTTAACTTGTTGCATTGTCGTCATGTCAAAAATTATCTTTTGATTTGAAAATACAAATAGGTACAAATAAAATGATTACATTTTCAATCAGTCCAAGTAGTAGGACTTGTATTCATAGTTAGCACATGATGTCATCTCATTGTTGCCTGCCGCCATCTTAATGGCACGCAGAATAGCTGTGATTCTCTGCTTTTTTGACGATATTTTGGCTACCTGGGAAATTGTACAGGCTCCGGAGATGTCTTTAGTACGAAGATAAATAATTCACATTACAAAAATACATCGATTTACCTCAATACAGTTATAATCTGGCCAGTCAACGTGTCAACGTAATGTCCGTTCTCAGGTGGAAAATTCAATAATTTTGCCTTACTACTGATATAAAACAAAAGATATGTGCAAAGCTATGAATTAGCTACAAGCGTTTCATACTAAACTCATCATAATTCACTACGTATTAATCTTCTTGATTAATTTTTCTTTATTGGAAAGTGCAAAGGAGTAAAGAAAAATCATTTGAATACAAATATGATTTTTCTTACTTCTACTGAAAAGAAAATAATTGCATTAACCTAGACACTGGTTGCATTGTATTCATCATTATTATGCTGCAAGCAATTCAATTATACATTAGTACTTATCTTCTTCAATGTTGTAGAGCTACTGAGTATAATTGCCACTTGGAGACCAAGCTCCACATAAAGCTTACAATATTACAGCTCCGAGATGTAAGATAATTACATGTAACTTTTATTGCCTAGATCCAGATAAATATTAATTGCTATTTTCCAATCTCACAAACGCTTCTTTATTTGGAATTCATAACTGTATTGAGATTATCTTACCGACATTTTATCAAATTGCTGGAAAACCTGACACGGTTCAACAATATTCTTCTTATGTAGGTACCTACCTATGTTGTCATGTTTAAAATATCGAGACAGGACGTGATTGTAAACAAAATTAATAAATTCTAAAAAGCTTAATCTGGTCAAGATGTGTGGCCTACGACATCGACAAAAGCTTCAAATGCTGACGTTACATAATAGCAGTAGTCAGTACAGTAACGAATACCAACATAGAGTGGATGTCATATCATTGATCTCTTCTGGTCATCTGATTGGCTTCAATCAGATTTTAAGGTACATTGCATACATCCAATTACCTACATGGATTTGTGTTATTCCCTTTTTCCTCTAGTACATAGACAGCGAACCAAATTTAGGTATACTCATTGCCTGCATAAAGTTTTATCTTCGTTCATTGTGAATTTATGATGATCATTCAATTACCATCTTTCGGCTGAGATGCTGTGATGAGAATTCTGTATCTGATGACAAATCTTCAGCTCTGATTGGTTTTGGACATTTCCCCTGCTCTTTCTAATCGAGACTTTTGTTTCAGGCAAAGAGAAGCTGGCTTCCATGCCAACTGGTGGCGGAGCTGCAGCAGCCCCAGCGGCAGCTGGAGCGGCACCCGCTGCTAAGGGTAAGCATTATGCCGCTTCACGCATTCCTCTGTACCTAAAAGCTTGCATTACATGATGCTAATCAATTACCATCTTTCGACTGAGATTCATGCTGTGAAAACGTGATCTGATGATGCAAACAAATGGAAGACTTGCTGTCTGTTGGGTATTTCATTGTGTGTTAACTCTATTCATTGTTTTTACAGAAGAGAAGAAGGTGGAGAAGAAGGTCGAGAGTGAGGAAGAAGAAGATGATGATATGGGATTCGGTCTCTTCGATTAAACATTCTAATTTTGCATTCTTTTATACCAAAATATGGAGAATTACGATAATTCTTGTATTTGACACTATTTTTCTGTATTCTGTGTAAAAGATGTGTTATTAAAAAGTTGTCTGACTAAATGATCTTAAATTTGGTTTCCTTTTTTTGCCTATATTTTCTTGGAACTAGTCCAAGTTCAGTTTGTGGACAAGTTGTGTGAAGATAGATGATGAGATGGTTCAATAATTTCCGGCGCCAGCGCAGGTTGTTCATGTGGCAGCCTCATCACGACTATAGACGAAAAGTAGATCGTTGCTCTAAATCGATAATAATATGATATATTAATTATGTTGAGAGAAGTCGTATTAAGGAAATCTTAAATTGAAGACTTTTACATTTCCTCATTGTTTATGCAGTACTCTATTTCTTAAAATCATCCAGAGAATTCAGCTGTCAAAATTCCCTGCTGTCAGGTATTTCAGGAATGCCAACATGCTGGAAATGTTAGGGTCTTAGCCGGTCTAAAAGACGCTTTTGCAGTAAAATATCTCTAATTTTAAGTATCTTGGTAACGCTTATTTGATGCAAATCAAAATATGTTCTTATTATCACCTGTTCAAATACGTATTACGTATGGCATTTGATTGTTATCATTACCAACTTGACTTACGTCGACGTGATCCGCCAGAGTTGCGCATTGATATGTATGAATTTCTAGAATCAGAACTACTTTATCTGCTCGTCTGGTGGTGGGAAGCCATGTTGGGTGGAAGTGATTGAGAGTTCGAGTCATAAATGTGAAGTTATTCTTGTGAACTAGTGATAAATTAAAGAATACCGGTGCAAATAAAGTGCGTTCACGCTGGAGGTTGATAAACAGTTGTCCACTATGACGACCCAGTTGCTACCAATACGCTTCCAGGAGCATTTACAGGTAAAATTCTACAGATAGACGCCCCCGTTTTGCACTCCAAGGAAGTGCCGAATCTAGAAAAATCAATTATTTTGTACCGAAACCTCAATATGGTATATTTGTTTGTGTGGGTTTCTATCATGAAGTCCAAAATTCAATTATTAATTAGTCCTTCATAGTTACGTTATCTAATATATAAATGCAGCTTTCTTTAACGTTAGGTCATGCCTGACATTTCTACCTGCGTAGCCATAGTCCTTTTTGCTACCTTTGATCTCCTTCCAGACGGTTCATTTACAACAAAAATACCATACATTGGTGCGTGTTTGGATACTAAGAAATTTACCTCAATGATGATTCATCCCTCCTTAGCTATCTGCTTATCACCTGTGTCTCGTGTAGGCTTCGTAATCTGTCAGAATTACGCATTTTTACATTCTTTATCTTGACGTTCATGTGTCAAATTAATAGGCAGCTGCGAAGTGAATAACCTTTCGCCGATGCTGCTGTCGAGTTATTTTAGCTGTACATGATCTAAAGATTTGTGTTTTGTCACATCTCGGATAACATCACCGAAGAAAGTGACACTATTAATGTATTTTCTGTATTTTCTGTCATAATTATTAATTGCGTCACGTTCAAGTATTCAGGTTCAAGGATTGGGTTTGTTCACTGCCATTTGCTCTCACTCGCAGCGCTAGCGGCAATGGAGGTATCTCTCTCTGATTGGTTGGTCTCTGAATCCACGATCTATGAATCAAACTCCCGCTAAGGTTTAAAAACCTTCCATTCCGCTAGATGCATTTTGATTGGCTCTCTCCCGGACGATTAGAACAGCAGCGCCATCTACAATAGTTTTGCGTGAACAACCCCATTTGGCAAGCTACACATTACTTTGTGTGCAACGCCCGAAATAGCAGCGGACGTATCTGTCAGCGTTCAAAATACTGTGGATATCTATCTACTTCTATTGATTTGTTGGTTGGTCGTGCACCAGTCATTTTATCTCTGCATCATGTGTGGGCGTAAATATCATCGTGAGATCTGTCAACAGATTGAAACAATTGAGCCGGGTTCGATCCTCGGTCTCTTGATTTAGGTCACATTGCGTTTTCTTTTCCATCACTGTCTCTCTCTAGTCTCTCGCTCGCTCCTCTTGCTCTGTCTTTGACGTGACGTGGCCTGGCGCAATAATTGTTCGTTCGCTCCAAACATTACCGAAATAACTAATTATTACAATTGGACTTGATAGTACAGTGAAGCATTATGCCGTATTGACCACTGTGTGTCATTGACCTAATTCTGAAACTCTCCGAATGCCTGGATATCTTGAGTATTCCAGTCACGTAATGAATCAAGTGAAACCATGAGTTGACAAAGCAAAGGATGCTTATTGGATGAGCGATTGCCGCCCACGTGATCCGACTAGAATAGAAGGGAGAAGATAGCTCTTGTACTTGGAACGAGTTTGTCACAGCATTTTTGAATAGTTCATACAATTCATACAATTCATAAAACGGTATTTGAAAGAAATGGATTGTCTGAAATTGTCTGAAGAAATGGATTGATAATACCAAGGATAGATTGTCAATGAACCTGACCAGCAGCCAATCCGTTTTGTTTAAATAGTACCGTTTTATTAATTGTCGAGTGTACATACCGGAATATTTTTTTGTATTGATTTTGAATCAACCAGCATTCCGAGTTCTTTTTGCGTAAGCAATTAGCACATTCCCGAGACAGTCTCCAAACAAATCACTTTATTTCTCTCTCTATGATCATGTCCCAGCCAGTCTGATTGACTTTGTTGTTTATAAAGGCGGGTCAACAGCGAGGTTCAGGTTATTGATGCGCCGTTCTTTATTATCGTTCTGCTTCTGTGTTTATTCTTTACTAAAACATGCGTTATTAATAGTTTAATTAATTAGTACTGGTTTTGTAATTATTGTTGTCCCTACACAACAAATCATAAAACTTATTTGAACGAAATGCTGCTTGTCAGGTTCCATGACGATCAATCCTTGTTAACTTATTTTCAATGAAATGAGAGAACATGTTAATGTTATGGGTCAGAGAGGGGCAGAGTATGAACCATCTAGTTTCCCTGACTGTACACTGTACATCAATTTTTTACGTTTTCGATTTCTTTCGATTGTAGACTTGTAAAATTGTTCGGTTTTTACTCAATGAAATTATCAAATCAATTATTTTTAAATTTCCCGAGACACCTGTTGAGTTGCCAGGGTGGGATTCTCCCCAGGATTCTCCCGGCGAGTGAGTGAGCAATGATTCATGAACCTGTTTCCGCCTGTGTGTCTAGCGGCCATGACTGAACAAGCGCGTTGTTATGCTCTGCTGTACGCCGTCAGGCCTGACGAGATGGTATTGTTCAGCAGCACAGACCATGCACGGTGCACCACTAACATAGCTCAGACTGTTTTTGTTTTCACTGTTGATGGAAATGATCATTAATTTAGACATTATTACAACTAGCGAACATACATTCACGCTTGGGCGTCTGAGGGGGAGGGGCCGGTGGCGGCACTTGCCCTCCCCCACCCACTATCTGAAATCATGGATTATTTTTTTAAAAAATCACTGATTGCAAAAAAAAATTATACTACACCATACACAATATCTTCACTTTTCTAGCAAATTAGTCGAGTCAAGCGAGATAACACATAGGAAAGAAAAACGCTGATGTTTTCTTAATGAATTATATTTTAAAATTTATACCAATACATTGCATTTTTCATTTGCAATCATAATAGAGCCGTAGGTAACTTTACGGAGTGACATGACACAATTTAATTGAAAATTGGTGATGTATTTTTAACATTATTTCTCATCTCCTGATCCCTGTATCAGCTAATGTTAAATAGGTATCTTACAAGCTCCTAGGAACGCTTCCGAATTCAGTGGCACCTTCATAAATACTGTACGACATAGTTTAGCTTTTGTTATCAATTGAAGACAAAATAAATGCTAGTCATGTCGTGACATAAGTCCCAAGCCAAGACTAGCATTGATTTCAAATTACAACCTTAAAATAATTTGTTATATATTTCAAGACTGAATATATTGATATTTTGAAGATTGTCAGATAATCAATAATCATAATAGAAACACCTTAAATATATTTTTATTTTTTATTTTTTTACATTTTTTTCTACTTTTAAGTATAAAAGTATTTTTTCAATGGTAAAGATACGATTTATTAAATATTTTGAGTACTACTGCTCCTGTACCTACCTAATTATTATAATCTTCACAATTAAAATTAAAAATACATTTTTTTGGAAAAAGTGAAAAAATTTGATGGACATTCTCTCGTGAACATTTCAACCCACAAAATATAAAATTTAGTGACCCTAATATGTTTCTCAAGTGTTAAAACAACTCGCCAAGATTAACAGAGATTAATAAAATATTACACAAAATTTAGGTACACTCCCCCAAATAATAAACGGTACTTGGTACAAAACGTATTTGCTGCTGGGCCGGTTCCTTGACAATCAATCCTTGTTATTATCAATGAAATCAGAGCTCACTTAAAAGAGTTATAGATAATGCGTTAGCACTGACTTCATGGGATGATGCCATCAAACCTTAATCAGTCAATTCATTTTCTTTCGAGTACCGTTTATTATTTGGGGGAGTGTACATTCCATAATTTTAATCAGGTAGGTAGGTAGGTACAGTACAAAAAAAACGAAAATTAATCTGTAAGCTGAAAGCTCAGTCCTAGATCTAAATATTTCCTCCTTCTAAATTTAAATTATAATTAGTTATATCTACCTTGACCTACAACTAAATACCTAGGTACACCATTTTTTGGAATTAAACACTCCAGGATATGAAACTATCTACTTTATTACATTAATTTTCATATTGCTATGTACACCAATGGGCGTACCCTGGAAGCCTGGATCGTTGCCAGGCACTCACAAAAATTGTAGACCTGGGGCTGGATTCACAAATAATTGGCAGATTATTATGCTAATACTAGTCTACTAACTTTTTAAAAGAAAGATAATACCAACTAGTACAAGTAGGAGATAATACTTAATTTGTGAATCTGGCCCCTGTAAGGTAGGTACACTCCACAAATGACAAAATGGTACCTATTTGAAAGAAATGGATTGGCTGAAAAAATGTGATTGCGTCATCAGATGAAGTAGGCTAACTCGTCATCTACCTACCTCTAGTAGTTGAGCTCTGATTTCATTGATAATAGCATGGTTTGATTGTCAAGGAACCTAACCAGCAGAGCAGCTAATCAGTTTCGTTCAAACCTTTATGATTTGTTGGTGTACAAGACAATGCTGAATTCGAAATTTCATTACTTTGAGGCAATGGTGCTGTGCTGTCCCAGGAAGCACTGTACAAGGGGGTACCTGCAATCTGCATGCCGTTGTGGATAGGTATTTTTAACACTTGAAAAACTAATTTCTAGTAGGGAGGGAACACTAAAATTTACATTTTGTAGGTTGCTGTAAGGAAAGCTGTAGTTTATTGCCTTGTAAAAAAAATAAGTTAAATGGTAGGTAAGTAGGTAGGCTACATTGTTGACTGTCTCACCTGACTTTGCTAGAAAAATTAAGTGATTGTAAGTATAATATTTTGTTTTGTGCTATCCACGATTTTGTTAAAAATCCTGGATTCCAGAAGGGGTGCCACCACCTGCCACTCTCCCTTTAGAACTACCCATGCGTGGGTAAGGAAGGTATGTTCTCTTGTTGCAAACCAATAGAGAACATTATTACCCATGCATGGGGGAAAGCCTAAAGGCAATAAGTAGAGTATACATAGGTACTACCTACTAGGTATGTTTTAAATTTTCTTAAAATTTTCATAACTTTTCTCTGCATGGTCAATTTTAGTATTGAAATTAAATTAATTCCTTGCCATACCATTCATTGACCATTGGATCATTGACAAGTTTATTCAATAGGAAATTTTCAATGAAAAATATTCACAGTTAATAAGTACCTACCTACCTAGAGTTTCCCACCCCTACTCTAGCATGTGTGTGATTGGAAGTAGCCTGGAGTGCGGTATTTTTAAAGTGGTTTTAAGAGTTGCACTGTACCACATTAGGACAATAACAATGAATGATTATCAATCATAAACAACACAAATCGTAGAGAAGAATAAGTATGATGGGTGGTGGGAAGAGGCGGTCATAGCCTATTAGGAAAGCTTGAAAACAACTCAGTGAGAAAGAACTGTCACTTGAATCTGACCCCCCCCCCCCCCCCCCCTCTGGAATCACAGCCAGAGCCAACTTGCTCCGTCCATCGCTGGACCTCGTGTGACGAAACGCCCCGTAATGTTTCAGCTCACCAATGTCGGCATCAACCAAGCGTCGGTCAGCTTCAACACGCTCACGATGGAGTCGGACAAGTTCATCTGCGTGCGGGAGAAGGTGGGCGAGACGTCGCAGGTGGTCATCATCGACCTCGGGGACCCCAACAACCCCATCCGACGGCCCATCTCCGCAGACTCGGCCATCATGAATCCGGCCAGCAAGGTCATCGCTCTCAAGGGCAAGGCTGGCGCCGAGGGATCCGCAGGTACAGTCTCTTACGCGAGTTGGTGGAAAAATGGAAAAAACTAAAATTATCAGTGATGTCAATTCTTTGTACGCGAGTAAGTGGGAAAATAGAAAACATACAATTTATCAGTGATGTCATAGCTTTTAAAAAATCGATTGAGTTGCCGTTGATTATGCAATATGATTTGAACAAAATAATTATTCCCTAAAGGATTGGCATCGGTTAACTTCATGATCTTCATACATGATTTTGCGGCCATTCTTGGCGTTATGGGTCGTAGCAGCCGAAATTATTTTCTGTCTCTGCCATTTATTATTAGAATCAAATTACAGTTAGTACATTGTAAAGAATACATAGGTACATTTAAAAATAATGGGAGTTCTAGTTGTGTTGTACTGGCTTTTACATCAGCAATAATAGTGTGATTTGTCCCACCGCAACGATAGATTGGTCCTTTGGCATTATTTTTAGTTCAACTTTCTTGTAACATTGATGGTACCTATTTGAAGCGAGACCAGCCCGGATGGAAACGACGTGAGATGGATGATGTCTGTTTGATTCCAGCTGCCAAGACTCTGCAGATCTTCAACATCGAGATGAAGAGCAAGATGAAGGCTCACACGATGACCGAGGACGTGATCTTCTGGAAGTGGATTTCACTCAACACTCTGGCCCTCGTGACCGAGACTTCGGTCTATCACTGGAGCATGGAAGGTACGACTCAAATGAGAATAGTATTTGCAGACATTTCCCAGCATGATGCTTGGAAGATCTTAAACCTCTAATTCCCTTCTTTTTGTGACTGTTCTCATTGAAGTTGGCTACTGACTTGGTAAGTGAGTACAAATTTGTAAATAATAAATTGTTCTTGGTGCATCTTAGATGACTTTTTAAAAAATTTCTTCAAGAGCAGTACACTTCAAAATGTTTACGCTTGCTTACCATCCTGGGGGGTGATTCCTGTACGCATTTTCACTCTCTTATCGTAAATTTTAAGACGGTAGCAACCGTTGTTATGGGCATTAAGTCGTTAACATTACAGTAAACAAAATTTACGATACGATCTAGCTAACTTAAGAGACTAAACACGTACAGGAATGACACGACACCGCTTCTTTCCCAAAGAGCACTTCATTCTCTACAGCTTTGTCATTGCAACACTTTCTTGTGCAAGTACGATCCAAAATTGTCACACATTGACATGCATTATCTGACTGACCGAAATGATTGTACCTCATTTTCATGTCCGAATGTCCAGGTGAGTCTGTGCCGACGAAGATGTTCGACCGCCACTCGTCTCTCAACGGCTGCCAGGTGATCAACTACCGCACAGACCCGAAGCAGACGTGGCTGCTTCTTATCGGCATCTCCGCGCAGCAGAACCGCGTGGTCGGCGCCATGCAGCTCTACTCGGTGGAGCGCAAGTGCTCGCAGCCCATTGAGGGCCACGCGGCCAGCTTCGCCCAGTTCAAGATGGAGGGCAACGCGGAGATGTCCACGCTCTTCTGCTTCGCCGTGCGCACGGTGCAAGGCGGCAAGGTAATTACTTCATGCCTACCGTCTTCAATTAGCCAAGTTCTTTTCTTTTTGATTATAATGACGGCTAGTTTATCAAATCAGTTTTTTGCTCTGGGTAGATTTGCATAGGTATTCCGGCTTACGATTTTTTTGTTGTCGTATATTACCTCGCCTATTATAAGACTAATATTTGTATTTTCATTTATCTGTTGACCTGATACACTAATGTGTTGCTTGGAATTCATGACCAAGCGGCAATCATCAGTACTACCTACCTATGTAGTAACTTGTTTTCATTCTTTAGTAAGAACATGTTTTCATATTTAATTAGTGCATGTACTAGTGCAATTTAATTGGAATGCATTATCTTCATTTGACTCTTACAATACTAATCCATATTTATTAATTTTTATGTGAATGTTTACAATCAATTCATGCTGTTTCAGCTGCACATCATCGAGGTTGGCCAACCGCCGGCAGGCAACCAACCATTCACTAAGAAAGCGGTGGACGTTTTCTTCCCTCCGGAGGCGTCCAACGATTTCCCTGTCGCCATGCAGGTAACAATCCTCTTCTTCCTGTTTAATAAATAGGAGATACTGGATGATAGTCAGCTCTTATTAAATTATTTTTTGTATCATTTTCTATAGAATTTTTTGGGAAAAAATCTTAGTGCAGCTACAACTTGAGAGTGTAATTGAGAGTTGAGAGTTGTCATACTTAAATACCAGGATAATTAACTGTTGTGCTTATGGTAGTTTTTCTATTAGGTATATATACATTAAAATTAAAGTATCATTAAATCAAAATATTTGTTTGAATCTAATCTGTATTTGCTTCAACTTGCAATGTTTCAGGTGAGCTCGAAGTACGACGTGCTGTACCTGATCACGAAGTACGGCTACGTGCACCTGTACGACATCGAGACCGCCACGTGCATCTACATGAACCGGATCAGCGGAGACACCATCTTCGTCACGGCGCCGCACGAGGCTTCCGGCGGCATCATCGGAGTCAACCGGAAGGGACAGGTAAACACTCACTCGACCGGTCTGGACTGAGCTTGCAACTCCGATTTTAAGTTTTAACTGAATTTTCAATTTGGGCCTGATTTTTTCAACAGAACATTTCTAGATTTAGAGAGTACATATTTAGAATTAGACACAGTTTTTTCTTGTTCTTTTTTTCTTGAACATAGTATGTACTTTTATGAATAAACATGACAGAATGCAGAAAATTAACTTGTGTTTTCATGTTTTTCTTCCTCCCCTCGCATGAAAGCGTGTTACTTGATTGGTGTTGATGATCGCAGGTGCTCTCTGTCAGCGTGGAGGAGGAGAACATCATTCCCTACATCAACAGCGTGCTGCAGAACCCCGACCTGGCACTGCGCATGGCGGTGCGCAACAACCTGGCTGGCGCCGAGGACCTCTTCGTACGCAAGTTCAACACCACCTTCCAGAGCGGAGCATATTCGGAAGCGGCCAAGGTAATGATTATTCTTTATTTCATTACAATTTACATTTGATTTTTTACCCACTCTTAAAAACCAGGTCAGCCAATGCTCCACTCGGAGATGTATTTTCCCTGGCTTAGTTAACGAATCTGATTGGTACATAATGTAAAGTTCTTATCAATATGCTGGAAACTGTTAAGATTGCAACACTGTTTGTTTGTCTGTAGTAATACAGTTGTAAGAGACTCGGTCATACGACGTTCGGACTAAAAAAAAAAGTTTTTTGTGTGACTTTTTCTCTTTTTTTTTACTGTTTTTACGTTATTTGTTCCAAAAGTAATTTGAATCATGAATTTCTCATCAAGGTCTGCAGATTCGGATTCACAAACCTTTTCAGATAAATGAAAATATTATTTTTATCGAATTCATTTTAATTTGGGATCAAAGTGGTTTTTGGACTTAGCAAAATAATCGTATAAGTGGAGAGTTGTTTTAACTGAGACACGAATCGCCGAGGCTGATTCTGTCGCAACGGATTGCTTCTAATGGTGTTGGTGTGTCCAGATCGCGGCCAACTCTCCCAAGGGCATCCTGCGCACGCCGCAGACGATCCAGAGGTTCCAGCAAGTGCCGGCCCCGCAGGGAGGAACCTCCCCCCTGTTGCAATACTTCGGCATTCTCCTGGACCAGGGCCAGCTCAACAAGTACGAGTCACTCGAGCTCTGTCGGCCCGTCATCCAACAAGGTATGAGCCTACTTTTACGAGATTGTTTTAGATTTGTTGTTTTTGTAATTAAAAGTGTAATTTACAGCAGCAATTTGGTGAAATTGTGATTATTTGTTTGCTAGGAAAACTGATGTTAGTAAGTTCATAAAAAGTTGTCAGTTGTCACATGACTTTACCACGTAGAACATATTATTAATTACATAGTAGTTGTAATTATTCAGATCTTAGTTCACGATAAATTATAAACAAGACAATTCTTTGAACTTGTACGTAAACTTATTTATTATTTATTAGATAATACAATATTTCGTCCTGTTTCACAGGACTTCTTCAGGACTTCTGTAGTTTGAAAAAATGGAAGAAAACAAATTAAAATTGACTAATCCAGGTATCGCTTTGTACAAAGATTCTAAAAATATCAAAAAACAAGATAATAAAGTTACATTTACATAGTACATAGTTGACAATTGACATACAGTAAGATTATTGTGATTTTAAATTGCTGCCTGGTTTCTTACATTGTCCAACCAGCAAGATCATTCAAATATAAGCAAATCTCCAATCCATTTTCCCAGCACTTGAAGCTTTGAGCTTGTCGACTGACATTGTCGTGTATTTGCAGGCCGCAAGCAGCTGCTGGAGAAGTGGCTGAAGGAAGACAAGCTGGAGTGTTCGGAAGAGCTCGGCGACCTGGTGAAGCAGGCCGACCCCACGCTCGCGCTCTCCGTCTACCTCCGCGCCAACGTACCCAACAAGGTGATCCAGTGCTTCGCGGAGACCGGCCAGTTCCAGAAGATCGTGCTCTACGCCAAGAAGGTGGGCTACTCGCCCGACTTCGTGTTCCTGCTGCGCAACGTGATGCGCGTCAATCCCGACCACGGCGTCGGCTTCGCGCAGATGCTGGTCCAGGACGACGAGCCACTGGCCGACATCAACCAGGTCGGTACCAGATTCATTGCCGGTCACACTGTTTGAACCTCTGTCTGATACTGATGTATATGAGACAATTTATAATTCATCTTCTGATACATAGTCTGTCTTGCAAGTGTTATATTGTTTTCTCTATGTAATCATTTCTGCCATGTGATTTAATATGTCCTACAGCAGGTGTTCAAGAACAGTATGGAGTAAACTAACTCTGTGAATGTGTGTCTAGATCGTGGATATCTTCATGGAGCAGAACATGGTCCAGCAATGCACCGCCTTCCTGCTGGACGCTCTGAAGAACAACCGTCCGTCCGAGGGTCCGCTGCAGACCCGGCTGCTGGAGATGAACCTGATGTCGGCGCCGCAGGTGGCCGACGCCATCCTCGGCAACCAGATGTTCACGCACTACGACCGCGCGCACGTCGCGCAGCTGTGCGAGAAGGCCGGCCTGCTGCAGCGCGCTCTCGAGCACTACACCGATCTGTACGACATCAAGCGCGCCGTAGTGCACACGCACCTGCTCACGCCAGAGTGGCTGGTCGGGTACTTCGGTAAGTCACTTGTTTCTGCTGGACATTGAATTTTGGTTCGTTAAATACTATTCTGTAACATAAATAATATTTATCCATTCGTATGAAGGTAACTTTTTTAAATTCATTACTGTTGATTAGGCCTTGTTTTACCAAACTTTAGTTAGAGTTAAGCAAAAAATAATAAATACATTATTGCTTGGCAACAACTAATGAGATGTCTGGAATTGTAACTGTAACACTGCGTTAGTTGATCAATACTTCATGACAACGTACATATTTAGAATCTGGCCCTTCATGAACTAAGTTTCATAATTTAACACTTTCACCAAGTTCCCTAAATTTATAAAGAAATTTTTTACCTAACTGACAAGAGTATTTAAGCCATCCAACATCGTTTTAGTTGGTTTAATCTATCCTGTACCACATGGTTGTAACTAGTCTATGAGGAAGAGCGAGCCAGAACTGATGGCGGATGCTACGACTTGCAGGCACGCTCTCCGTGGAGGACTCGCTGGAGTGCATCAAGGCCATGCTAACGGCCAACATCCGACAGAACCTAACGATCTGCGTGCAGATAGCGACCAAGTACCACGAGCAGCTGACCACCAAGTCGCTCATCGACTTGTTTGAGAGCTTCAAGAGCTACGAGGGGCTCTTCTACTTCCTCGGGTCCATCGTCAACTTCAGCCAGGACCAGGAGGTGCACTTCAAGTACATTCAGGTAAGCATCGAGTGTCATGAGGTCTTCACACACCCTTGAGGGATAATGATAAATTCGATCTGATCTTCGAAAATGTTGTACCTATTCGATCAACATTTGAGAAGATTCTTGGGTTCAGAGCTCGCAATCATCACGATTATGTTGGGTTATTTTCACTATGTCTTTTGAAGTGAATCACAGGTTAAAAAAATAGAGTCCTTTAGTTCTCTTGATCATTCTTCAATCTTGCAATTCCAAGATAATTCAGTTGCTAACTGGTTTTATTCTTTGATATTGCATACCATTTCCTCCGAATCTAGTTTCCCCTTTTATTTAATTCGAAATATGAGTTGATTTGTCAATTAGGTAGACCTATGTATTGATTTTCAAATGGAAAAAAAAAGTTTTTAATAATAAATTAATAGTTTCTCCAGTGTGTTTATTGTTTACAAATGTGTTTGTCTGTGCGACGCAGGCAGCTTGCAAGACGGGACAGATCAAGGAGGTGGAGCGGATCTGCCGGGAGTCCAACTGCTACAATGCCGACCGCGTCAAGAACTTCCTCAAGGAGGCTAAACTCACCGACCAACTGCCCCTCATCATCGTGTGCGACCGGTTCGACTTCGTGCACGATCTGGTGCTCTATCTCTACCGGAACAGCCTGCAGAAGTACATTGAGATCTACGTGCAGAAGGTATGTCTTCCGGAACATATGCCGACGTAACTGGCGCCTGATCGGTGATAGACATGGCTATTTTCTGTCTAGGTACTTATATCTACTCAAAATTTTGACTTTTTTTGTTTCGTTGATAAACCTTTGATTTCCGATCCAAAAACTGTTCTTGTCTCGGTGACTGTAGGTAGCGCATGTCAGATATTCTCCCGCTTCATGCTTGATAAACGAGATGTGGTCAAAAGTGTTTCATTGTTTTACTTCAGCAATGCTAAAATTTGAATTTTCAACCATGGACGAACAAAGGATGACTCTGGCTTTGACAGATGCACATGCAATTTTGATATTCTAGCCAATATTAGTTCGTTGAAGTTTTGAAACCAGATCCACGTTGATCTTTGAAAATCGTATATTGTGTACATAGGTACTGCTGGAGAAACATGTTTTGATTTGTCAGGAATACAGATTAGATCATACATTTTTATTCAAATCTAATGATAACATTAGGTTACCATGAAAACAAGTGTTGAGTATGATATATAAAAATAAAAAGGTCTGCCTCCTGCCTTGTATCACAAAGCATGCCTGAATGCACGCAGGTGAACCCCTCTCGGCTGCCGGTGGTGATCGGAGGTCTGCTGGACGTGGACTGCTCCGAGGACATCATCAAGAACCTGATCCTGGTGGTGCGCGGACAGTTCTCCACCGACGAACTTGTCGAGGAGGTGGAGAAGAGGAACCGGCTGAAACTTCTGCTGCCGTGGCTGGAGAGTCGAGTGCACGAGGGCTGCGTCGAGCCGGCCACTCACAACGCTCTGGCCAAGGTAGTGTTTACATTCCTTTGCAAGCCAACTGCAGAATGTATTGTCAACTAGTGTAATTGAGGCATTTGCATCATGTGTACTATAATGTACACTGTATGCTGCAGAAACAATGTTATACTACAGTTTCAGAAAAAATAAAAATGTATTTCATATGTTACCTAATATAATTGAAACTGTTTCAATATTTAGAATGACATAATGTCGAGATCATCAAAGAGAAATATTACTATTTACGTACAACAAAGTAATATGCAAGGTTGTTGAAATTTAAAATATTATGTTTGTATGTATCCTGTTACAAACAATCTGACATGCAATAATATGTACCTTACAATCTACTAGTACCTAACCATTTTCATTGAATTAGCCAACATCCAACCCAACCTTTGGAACTAAGAGAAGGATTGTTATTACAAAAAATGGTAAAATGGTATGATGGGAAGTTAATAGTTATTAATAATCTATCTATTAGAAGAGACCAGTGCACTGAAGGCAGTGTTGAGCAGTAGTGTTGATTCTACGATGTAATGTCGCAGATCTACATCGACTCCAACAACAATCCCGAGAGGTTCCTCAAGGAGAACGCGTTCTACGACAGCCGCGTGGTCGGCAAGTACTGCGAGAAGCGGGACCCCCATCTGGCGTGCGTCGCCTACGAGCGGGGCGCGTGCGACCGGGAACTCATCGCCGTCTGCAATGAGAACTCGCTGTTCAAGTCCGAAGCCAGGTACATTCATACATTCACTTCCACGATAAAAATAAATATCCAGATCCTTCAGTTCGTAATTTATAAGCAAACAAGAGCTGAATGTACAGCAGCTGAATGTAGGTACCTGCTGGAAAAAAAAAATACAAATATAATCATTGATTTCATTTCATACATCAACCAGCACATGATTCATTATTATACCTGATTAGAATGCAAAAAATTAATACCTACATGCTAAAAAGTTAATTTAAAGATAATTTGATACCAACAAACATGCAAACAGTTTTTAATTCAGCCTCTGAAATGTTCTGTTTGTTTGTGCTAGAATTAGAATGGGACTTGACTTGATGATGTGGAAATATTCTAGAATGAAATGTTGTCCCTCAGGTATCTTGTCCGACGTCGCGACTCTGAACTCTGGGCCGAGGTCCTCAACGAGTCGAACCCGTTCAAGCGGCCGCTGATCGACCAGGTGGTTCAGACAGCGCTGTCCGAGACCCAAGACCCCGAGGACATCTCTGTGACGGTCAAGGCCTTCATGACGGCGGATCTGCCCAACGAGCTCATTGAGCTTCTGGAGAAGATTGTGCTCGACAGTTCCGTGTTCTCAGACCATCGGTGAGTTCCTCTGTACCTGTTAATTTATCACACCTCTTCTTGTAGCTCGACTACATAGTTCTTGAAGTAATCCGGGACCTTTTTAGCTTCCCATTTACTTGATACTTTATTTATTACGTAATAATTTAATTATTTTCATGATATTCTTTCTTCTTCCTCCTTCCTAACTTAAAAGCTTGTTCATCATTGAATTGTATCCTTTCACCTTTTCCTTGGCCTTTTCAATTTTCATTTCTATCTGGACTCGCGTATTTTGCACTCTTCACAATTCGTTTTACCTACTTTTGAGTACACATTTTTGGCATTGTGTAGATTCTTCCCTAATCAAGCCGTTGCTTCGCAAGAGTCAACACTGGTGATTGGTGAATGTGAGAGCTTGAAACGAAGCCCAGACTACCCTGGGGCCCGCTCTTTAATAGCGGCACCCCTTCCTTTCACCTGGGAGACGAATAAGTGGTCGGCACAGTTATCTCCTCGGTTCACTGTTGCGCACGGTCGTGCGGTGCGAGGTGCGCAACTTCTCGTGGAGCCGAGAGAAAACTCTCGCTTACAATTTCACATAGTGATGCGAATGCTAAGGAACCTGTTGCGGAGTGATGTACTTGACACTGAAATGCTCTTTCACAGGAACCTGCAGAACCTGTTGATTTTGACAGCAATCAAGGCGGACCGGACACGAGTCATGGAGTACATCAACCGTCTGGACAACTACGACGCTCCCGACATTGCCAACATCGCAATCAACAACCAGCTGTTCGAAGAGGCCTTCGCAATATTCAAGAAGTTCGACGTCAACACCTCTGCCATTCAGGTCAGTCCAGATTACTTGAATTAACCAGCCCAACTAATATATGGACAATATAGTTGATAATAGTAATGGCAAATCCGAAAAGACAATTGAGGTTGAAAACTTGTTAATTTCATATTGCCAAGTAGGTAGTTTTAATGATTTATATTTAGTTTTCTGATCTTCAAGCTAAAAGTGTAATTTGCTACTGACATTAAAGTGTGACGTCTGCGCTTTATACAAATCTGATGTTAAAAACTTCCTCATGACTTGACTACTAGTTTTTTAGTCATACAAACCTGGATAATTGACTGTTACGTAACGGCAAGTTTCCTGCTCTTGCATCCGTGGAAATGTAGCTCTAACGTGAAATCTTTCCGTCCAGGTGCTAATCGAACACATTGCCAACTTGGACCGGGCTTACGAGTTTGCCGAGCGCTGCAACGAGCCGGCCGTGTGGAGCCAACTGGCCAAGGCCCAGCTGCGTCAGGGCCTCGTCAAGGAGGCCATCGACTCGTTCATCAAGGCTGACGACCCCTCGGCGTACATGGATGTGGTGGAGACCGCTCATAAGACAGGTCGGAACACGATCATTCCTTCTTGCGTTCACGTAATGGGACCAAGTCACAGCATCCGTAACTTCAGTATTCGAGAGTTTTCGTAGATTTGAAATCATGCTTTTTTTTTTTTATTGGGTTGTTTTCTAGTGTCTTATTGTTACTACCTAAATAAAAGAAATCTAGGAATGTATTCCAAATTTTATAAAGCTCTTGAAGTGTGTGATCACTTTGGAATTTGGAGATTTAATTTTTGAAAAATCATGTTTGAGAAATTCAATTTAAAAAAAAAAATTAAAAATGTATTTTTTGGTGCATGTCTATGTTTCCTGGGACTTGGAGAGTGGTTTTGCTGTGAGTACTAAGTGAAGTTGACCTTGCAGAGAGCTGGGAGGATTTGGTGCGCTACTTGCAAATGAGCCGCAAGAAGGCTCGAGAGTCGTACATCGAGTCTGAGCTGATCTACGCCTACGCTCGAACCAACCGCCTGGCCGACCTCGAGGAGTTCATCTCCAGTCCGAACCACGCCGACATTCAGAAGGTACACTCTCAAACCCTCGTACAAATTTACATTTCATGATTTCATATGGGTTGATTTACATTTTTTATCGCTGATGCAAGGTACTGTCATCTTTTGAAATTTGATATGGCTTAGGCTTAGCTTCTAATTATACAATTACCTAGTTGTAAGTAGCTGCTGAAATAAGTTGAAAACTAATTTTTGCGATTAGAGTGTCATTTCGAGGATCGACGGCAGAGTGTAGCATTGTTTAGTTGGCGAGCAGTGAGGCTGGAAAATTTATTTTTCACATCTATAAACCATGAGTAGAGCCCCGTGAAAATGGGTTTATTATTTTACCAATTTCGTTTTTAAAACCCAAATTTCGTTTTTTAGCGGTTTTATAGAATACCTATAGTGGCAAATCAATAAATTAATATTTCTGTCAAAAATTATATAGTAACCAAGAACGCCTCGGTCGTTTCAAGAATAAATTCTTCCCTGTCGTCTTTCGCCTTTTTAGCACTCGTGAAAGTTTCAGCCACGGAAAGCTGCCGCTTTTTTCTTGGAAGTGATATGGCGTTCACATGCGACGTGTTTCATCAGTGTGTCCTTGCGCTCGAGTTCTAGTCTGCAGTTGCAAAACCGTCACTCCTGAACTCTGAAGCCCTAGACGCGGCTGTAACTGTTGGTTTCGGCATTGTGTACAAAGTAAAAACACAAGTAAAATTGTTTTGTGCACAATAACGATAATAATAATTTAATAATACAGTGGCACTAAAACTAAAATGGCCGCCCACCGCCGTATCGCTGCCTCGCGCAATGGGAACAGAACAGCCGATTCCTAGCGCCTAGGCGAATACCTAGGCGCCGAATACCTAATACCTAGGCGCCTAGGCGCTAGGAACCAGCTGTTCCCATTGCGCGAGGCAGCGATACGGCGGTGGGCGGCCATTTTAGTTTTAGTGCCACTGTATTATTAAATTATTATTATCGTTATTGTGCACAAAACAATTTTACTTGTGTTTTTACTGCGCAGTTACCAAATGTATATGCGCAGGGAAATGGGTTTAACCTTGACCAATGTCACCTAACAAGCGCGCAATTGCTTTCTCTGCGGAATGTGGATATTTCCATGAATTATGCGTGAAATAGGAAGTTTTAGGTTGAGTTTCAACATTTTCTGTAATCATTTCTGAAAACTGAACAACATTTGTGGGATTTCGCGATGAATTACAAAAATATAGTCGATTTCGGTGTTATTTCGCAATAATGGCATATTTCGTTTTTTTTCGCGATTCAAATCTTGCAGAATTGGGTTTAGAATGACGTAATTCGTGCTCATATTCCAAGAAAATACAAGATATAAAGAAATTGCGTTATCGCGATGTGCGAAATATACGGAGCTCTAACCATGAGATTGAACATAAAGAGTGCTTGGAAATTTTTTTGAAAAATTGGTTTGGCCTTTGTTCTGGGGTGTTGTGAGAGTTAATGACCGCCTTCTGTGATTGGTCCAGATCGGCGACCGGTGCTTCGACGACCGCATGTTCGAGGCCGCCAAGCTGCTCTACAACAACGTGTCGAACTTCGCGCGGCTCGCCATCACGCTGGTGCACCTGCGCGAGTTCCAGGGCGCGGTGGACGGCGCGCGCAAGGCCAACAGCACGCGCACGTGGAAGGAGGTGTGCTTCGCGTGCGTGGACAGCGAGGAGTTCCGGCTGGCGCAGATGTGCGGCCTGCACATCGTCGTGCACGCGGACGAGCTCGAGGACCTCATCAACTACTACCAGGTCAGTTGAGTCTGCTCTTGCGTCTCGACTAGTTGATATTCCTGTGATTTGAAAAGTATTTTGCAAGAGCATAGCAAGCAGATGAATGGATCGAACACCCTCTAACTTGCAATTTGTTTGGATTGTCACCATGTCATTGAAGATAAGACAATGTAAAAGCAGCAAAGTTATTCCTAGTAAGCTCTTGGCGCATTATTGAGGACTAATTTAAATTTTATTTTTAGTTACGGGCAATTTCCAAACTTGTCAATTCAATAATTTTTGCAATTTGTTTTATTAATTTTTGTACAAGATAAAATACTTCTAGGCATTAGACAATTAGGTATCTAAAACCAACATAAGATGCCTTTTTTACCAATATAATTTCATATTTTTTTATGTAATTTTTATTAACTGTTCTATTTAGGCAACTTTATAAATTTTTGTAATTTGTTATGTTGGTTCGTAGAAAGTAGAGGTTAAATGTCAAACCTTCAATATTTCAACATTCTCTTCTATCAAAATCAAGTGACCGTTACAAACGAAGATTTAGTGTGTACGTGCTAACTGGCTGTTGTTTTTGCGCTGCGCAGGACCGCGGCTACTTCGAGGAGCTGATCAACCTGCTGGAGGCGGCGCTGGGTCTGGAGCGCGCGCACATGGGCATGTTCACCGAGCTGGCCATCCTCTACTCCAAGTACAAGACCGCCAAGATGAGGGAACATCTCGAGCTCTTCTGGTCCAGAGTCAACATTCCCAAGGTCATTACACTCGTGGCTCCATTTTGTTTACTGTCTTTGGGGTCTTTGAGTTAGGAAAAATATAAACTCATCAATTTTTGGCTCGAAGAAACATTTTAATTTTTAACAGCTATAAAGTAGGTAATGTGAAAAGATTACTTTAAAGCTACGTAAACTGATGGTTGAGTATTCATTCCATAAATGGACTTTTGACTTCGTATTTATATTAAAAACTTTTACTATTCAAGGTTGGCTGTACTAAACAAGACAATTTTGTACCCAAACTTGTGGAAATCTGAATAAATTGAGAAATTTCAGTTTTTGTACAAGTTTTGTTCAGCACAAATATTGTATCTAAGGTCAACTAAAAAATTATCTTCACTCATTATTTTTCACATCTTTCGTAAATTGAAAGGTACAATAGTTATGACAATATTTGGGAAATATTATCTCCAATATTTACTTTGGATGACACCAACTCTAGCGAACAACACACCCACATATTTTACATACTTGTATAATTTACCCTTGTCCTTGACTCTTACGTGCTCCTGTGTGCACAGGTCTTGCGCGCTGCCGAGCAAGCGCACCTGTGGGCCGAGCTGGTGTTCCTGTACGACAAGTACGAGGAGTACGACAACGCGGTGATCGCGATGATGTCGCACCCGAGCGAGGCGTGGCGCGAGGGCCACTTCAAGGACATCGTCACCAAGGTGGCCAACATCGAGCTCTACTACCGCGCCATCCAGTTCTACCTGGACTTCAAGCCCCTGCTGCTCAACGACGTGCTGCTCGTGCTCGCGCCGCGCATGGACCACACGCGCGCCGTCGCCTTCTTCACCAAGGTGAGGAGACGCGCGGAACTGGTAAAGCACAAGAGATACTCAATTTAAGATACTTGCTTCGAACAACTTATTATTTTTGAATGAAGGTACTATTTTGCCGCTCAAGGGTATAATAAAAGAATATGTATTGAAGTTTCACCCAGTTTTTGAGGTTACACAGCATCATGATACCAGCAATGCTAGAATCTTGATTTCCATATTTGCTACATTTCTAATGTTTCTGCCAGGGTTGGGTCAGTAGAATATTCCGCGTAGAAAATGGGTATTCTACGCGTATATTCTACCGTAGAATATGTAATGTAGAATATTGATGTAGATGACATATTCTACACGTAGAATATTATTTTTAAGAAAAACTTTGATTTGGATTACAATGATCATTCTATTGATTTGTTTTCAATATAACAGCATTTTACTTTACTTTGAGTACCTAGTACATAACAACTCTACCAAATTGTTGATACGAGAGGACCAACTACAATTTCTTTCTTCTAAATTTAATATTAACATAAAAACGCAAAGTGATACTCAATCATCTCATTCGGACTTTGGTAGTTGCTAGCTGTAATGCTGGATGCTGTAATCTAGATTCAATTATCCAAATTCCAAACATGATGAATATGCACACAAATTTTAAGTAGAAATTACGTTCCATTCTACATGGTTATGTCTCTTCAATTAGGAATTATTTTGAAATGTTGTTTTAATTACCATTTTTTACAATCTTGCTTATGGCTTTTCCTGCAATATATATTCAAATTATCGAGTGTTCCCTATTGTAGATATGTAGGGGAAGTGTGCTATGAATGGGCTTATTAAAATTAAGAGGTAGGACCGTAGGATTGCTCTCTAATTTGCCAAAATTAAGGTTGTGACCGTCTCATACAAGATAGAATATGAGTAGAATAAATAGAAAAGATTTGAACTCGACCGCTCTAAAGATAAGTAAAAAATAGGGCAACTAATAAGGGAAAATAATATATTTTGGTCTATGCTAACTTTTCCAAATTTTACCACTGTCAATCCACTGGCACTAAAAAAAAATTCTACAATAATATTCTACATATTCTACATATTCTACGTGTTACTCTACGTGTATGTAGAAAATTAATACTCTAAGCGTAATGACCCAACCCTGGTTTCTGCACACAAATGTGATCAATTTACTTATGAAACTAAGCCCCAGTTGTACAATGTCACGATAAGTAAGATAAAATTCACTTGAGCGATCTAGATTATGTTTCATTGACTGTAGTCACAGTTTCAACCTATAAATCCTGCCGATTACTTTAGCGGGACATTGTACAACCACGGCTAAGTAAATAATGTACAGGAGTACCTAAAAATTTATAATGCTGTACAATATGTAATTTTTATTAACAGGGACCCGAACCTTTATGAATAAAGGTTCGGGTTCCAGTTCCGGTTCCACAATTTTATTTTATAAAGGTTCGGGTTCCGGTTCCGGTTCTGAAACAAATATTCTTAAAGGTTCGGTTCCGGTTCCTGCATAAAGGTTCCGGGTTCCGGTTCTAAAGTTTTAAATCAAACTATATTAAAAAACTTCAGTATTACCAATGTCAAATTGAATGGAATTATTGGATTTGGATTTTCCTATAAATGCAAACACCAGTGTAGGCAGTGTCTGTATAAAATTCACAGGATGGTGCGCAGAGTACATATCAGAGGAGACAGTATAGTGGCTGCAAATTTCTCCATAAGACAACGTAAACATTCATTTTTCCTGAGCTATCATATTCAAATTGTCGGCAATGCAGTTCTCATCGCAGTAGTCAGATTCAAAAATTGAATACTCAAGCAGCGTTTGCAATGGATTGCATTTAATGAAGAATCATTATTTCTTATCAAGAATTAAAAATGTCTACAAAAAATACATTTTGGAAATTTTATCAAAAAGTTAACTTTATACAACTTTGTGAATAATATTATGTCCAAGTGATATACATGATTTTTTTATTAAAAGAAGGAACCTTAAAGAACCTTTAAGAACCTAATTGATTATAAAGGTTCGGGTTCCGGTTCCGGTTCGGTTCCGGTTCCGGTTCTGGTTCCGAAATTATAAAGGTTCATACCGGTTCTAGGTTCCGGTTCCGGTTCGGGTCCCTGATTATTAAATCTAACGGCAAACTGAACTGTTTTAACACCTGTGGGATACGAACCAACTATCTTCTGTTCATCCATCCACTAACCGGCCCTCGTGACCGATGTCTTTGCTCCAGGTGAACCAGCTGCAGCTGGTGAAGCCGTACCTGCGCTCGGTGCAGTCGCTGAACAACAAGGCGATCAACGAGTCCCTGAACCAGCTGCTGATCGAGGAGGAGGACTACACCGGCCTGCGCACCTCCATCGACGCCTTCGACAACTTCGACAACATCGCGCTGGCGCAGAAGCTGGAGCGACACGAGCTGATCGAATTCAGGCGCATCGCCGCATACCTCTACAAGGGAAACAACCGCTGGAAGCAGTCGGTGGAGCTCTGCAAGAAGGACAGGCTCTTCAAGGTAAGCCGTTTCTCTCCTCAGTAGCGTATTTAAATCTATTGGAGAAATATCTTCTAATTAACGGATTTTCACCTACGTTTCAAAACATCACAATATCATTTTGTTTTTTCACACGCATTTGTGTAATAAATTCATGATGTTCCAATTTATTTCACCCATTTGGACAATGCTTTTATGCAAAAACGATTCTGGGTTCTCCCACCCATGCAAAATACTGCAATGATTTTCAGCTCATATTTGTATCCTTAATCATGTCTCCCACAAAATTGGTTTGGTATGGCCGGGTTTGAACTTCAAGTCATTACATTACTCATCTTTCCCTCAATTCACGGAGAAAGAAAACGTGGCATACGCAAGTTTATGCATGTTATTTTCATAAGAATTGTGTATAAAAGTCAAGTATCGCCATTCACCTCTAATCAGAACCTCCAGAGAAGGGGGTTGATAATCAATATGAAGTAGGTATTTATTTTGTTTCTACGGCTTTATAAAGTTATCTAAACACATTTAAATATCCCAATAAAGTAGCCTGTTTGTGTGAACTGATGCCAATGACCCATGCAACGCAGGACGCGATGGAGTACGCCGCGGAGAGCAAGGCGGCGGAGGTGGCGGAGGAGCTGCTGGCGTGGTTCCTGGAGAAAGGCAGCCACGACTGCTTCGCCGCCTGCCTCTTCCAGTGCTACGACCTGCTGCACCCCGACGTGATCATGGAGCTGGCCTGGAGGCACAACATCATGGACTTCGCCATGCCGTACCTGATCCAGGTGACGCGCGAGTACATCGGCAAGGTGGACAAGCTCCAGGAGATGGAGACGCAGCGGTTAGAGGAACACAGCAGCCAGGAGCACAAGCCCATCATGATACGTGAGTCCATCATTAGTTACCTTGCATCTAGCCCATCATCATATCGGACAGGACGGGACTTCTTCCACTTGCTATAGATCTTTAATACTTACAATGTTTTTATATTTTTTTTTTAAATTGAGAAACCCATGTCAATTCAACCAATTCTTATTTTCAAATGTTTCCACAAATAAATTTCTCTCCCTGTGTGAATATCTTCTGCTTCCCAAGTTCAAGCTGGTTAAAGTAGCGTCGTTAGAGAATATTTTTAAACCTGTTCCTTTTTGTCTTCTTCTCCTCAGAGCCTTATACATCACCTAATACATTTGATTTCATCAATGAACAAATATTACTTCCAGTCTTCCTTGACACAGAGCGAGTTGCATGACCGTCTCCATCCTACCGTTCATCTATTATTCATTATCTCGCTATTATTATTCATCCATCACCATTAGACTAGTTGCAGAAAGTACGACATTAAACGTGACTAAAATAAAAGAATCTCGATAGAAGTCCTAAAAGATGTGGTTTCTGTTTCAGCCGAACCGCAGCTGATGCTCACCGCGGGTCCAGGAATGCCGGGCTATCCGGGAGGAGGGTATCCCATTCCCAACGCATACGGCACTCCCAACATGCCCTACCAAACATACGGCATGTAGTGTTCATAGGCTCGACAGAAGACAAATAATAATCTAACTTATGCGAGCGAGTGAAGTGTGACAGATTAGAGTAAAGCAGGTCAAATCTATCCATAGGAAGTTAATATATTGTACAGACAATTCATGTTGCAAGGGAAATATGAGTGCATCCGCGTTTTGTTTGTGAACTCTTAATTTGTAGAATACTAAACAAACCATTCCAAATGATTCAGAGTAGACTGCGCTGTTTTCAATCTAGGACTGCGTTGTTTAAGGCCTGAGCAGAGTTTAGGTATTATTGACTAACTGGAAATGTCATGTTCCATACTATTATAAAACATGTATGTAAATTATTATTGTTATGCTGTACATCAAAATCCTTGAGCATTTTGCAATGTAAGAATGTCAAGTATGTATTTTCATGTTTGTTTTCCAATTTATATTTTATTGGAAAAGTTGGGGCCGATTGCAAATTAGTCCCGAAACATTATTTCTCTAATCCATATTTTGTCAAGTGACACAGTAACTAAAGATTACATATGTCAAATAATTATTAAGTAATTATAGGTAAAGGCACATTCTGACTTTTTTGCCAAAATGTGCAACACATAACATTAAATTATTATTACCTTTCTAGGTACATATTATTAAAAGTTAAGTTGTCTTATTTCTCAAATTAATGTAATTAATAATTTAGAGAGATATATTGTATTGTGGGGAGAAAATAATATGTATAACAACATTGCAAACCTGTTTCTTACTTTAGAAGTACCTATGATCTTTCCTCCTTTCCTACTGAAAATTTGTCCCAATCTTCACATTTTGATAATTTAATTTAAAATAGGACTATTATATAAAATAATCAGTTTTTTAACATATAAAATATGTATGCAGTTATGACATTAAGGCACTACCTACTCCAAGAGTCCAAAGTGAGGGTGTTTTGATTGTATACAAAGCGACAAGCGTGTTTTATCGATTACTGCTGTACACTCAACAAAAATTTGAACTACCTGGATTGGCTCCTTGTCGGCTTCCTGGACAATCTGAGCTCTTCTACCAGAGTTAAATGACGTGTCGGCTTATTATGACGTTTGCGACTGGCCGCACTTAGGTATGCACTCTGCTCGAAATTTGCATCGTGTTTTATATGGTAACGTCACTTCAGTGCAAACTTAGTGCAGCCGAGTGATGCCAGTGGAAATTGCCAATTTGACTTCATCGGATGTTGCCATCAAAACTTTTCCGCCAATCCGCTTCTTTCGAATTTGTCTTTAGTTCAGTAGACATGAATCATCAATCACCTTATCTTCCGAGGTCATTCCCATTTATCTTCCAAATTAAAAAAACTCAATAACAATGATATTTGAATTGAAGGGGTACATACAAGAGATACACCAAGAGGGAGATGATGACATGGTTATGGATTGTGAAAATAATAATGGATGTACCTCAAGAGGTAGAAGGTGGAAGGTCCATTTCAGTTATTTTTGAGTATAGCTCATAAACCAAAACCAATACCTAATTCTAACTTCATCCAATTTTGAAATGAGTCATTGTGTAAGAGAATACATACATGAATATGACTGTATTTGTTGACAATTCAGTCAATTTGCAATTATACGCGATTCCTAAAGTGAGCAATGCAAAATGAAGAAATGGACTTCCGGTCTTCTACCTCTGAGGAACAGGTAACTTCGTCATAAGTTGTTGCACTAAATGTTTTATTATTTATTACACAAATGTAACTATAAACATTAAAAATTTAAACTTTCCAACTTGCCCACCAGATTGGAAAGATGGGACTTCTTATACATCATCGTACTACCTACGATGTATAATCACTAATCAGATATCTTTCTCTTTTAAACAACAGCAGATAGTCTGCCTTCGCCCCTGCTGTCGTTAGCTAAGTGAAAAATGTAGATCTACATCTCAAAATGACAGTTTCACAATTGCACTGCTGACCCATGACACTTTTGAATTTATTTTTATTTTATTTATTTATTTATTGAGCTGTTTGTATACATTACATTACATAATGTGAAAACATTTATACTAAATACTAAATCCTTACGATGACACATTCTAAGACTGAAGCACGGAATTAGTCCGAGTCGGAGAAGCGTTGGTAGACCTGCTCGTTGCTTTTGTATGCCACATGATGGGTAGTCAGTGATGCTAACTGGCAAACAGACAAAAACAAAAAATATAAAGTAATTTCCATTTTGTAAATTACCATCTTAAAAATAAATCTCTTGATATGAATTTTCTATTTTATAACTAACTTATAAGTATGTAGGCAGGGTTGGGCAAAATACTCTGAAAAAGTATTTGAAATACAAGTATCAAAATACTTTCAAAAAAGTATTTAAAATACAAATAGTAAAATACTTTCATTTCAGAGTATTTTAAAATACTCAAAATACTCAAATACTGTCGAAAGCACTACCCTACAAACACTGGGAGGTCCCTGGACGCGTCCTAGGCCGTCCCAGATGGGCGTACGGGCCTGCCCAGGGACCTCCCGTCTTATGGGTGATTAGCATGGAGTGAGACTCCCGGGGCCTGCCACTGGGAATAAGCCCGGGCGGCGGCCTGGGCCGTCCCATGACGCCCGCGCGGGAGGTATGGGCCGTCCCTGGACCCTCCCGGGCGGCCCGCGCGGGAGCAGCTGCTCGCTCTGTAGCCCCCTCCCCCTACGCACATTCCATAACGGTCACGTGCTAGCTTGCTAGGTACACTCTCATTCAAAATGCAGTACCTACAAAACTTGCCTCTGATCCAGACACGTGCATATAGGCACTAATTTTGAATGCGAATGTACCTGGAAAAAATACATTTCATTAAGACATAATTAATTGCAAACGTGAGTGACACGAGAAACGGGATTTTTTCACAATTTCGGAGAGTGGGCGTTGCCATACGAAAAAAATAATCCAGGTATTTTCTTCCAGGGTCAATGTATTAGTTCACAGTTCACGGAATATTTCACAACAGTTGTAATTTGTTATGTCAACTAGAAGAACAGTAGGTACCTACTCAAACACATTAGAAATGCATTTAAATGGTCAAATATTAATAAAAAAAAATAGCCGGTATATTATAAAGTTAATCAGTGGTTATTGGAAGTTATTTTATCTCGCCATGTTTCCCTATTGTTTGAAAGCTGTTCCACTGACCTGACACATTACCTAAGGTACCTCCTACTGTTTTTATTTTTAACGCATTTTTATTTGGAGGAAATATTTTGGGATCATTTGAAATCCTCAACTTGACTGTCACATAATGGGGAAGTCTCGTGAAATTCAGATTTCAGAATAATAGACTATTATTTTATGAAAGTTGATTATGTTGCTGAACACAGATGTGATTTTATTTTTGCTGTGGGATGAATAGTTTTCAAGGAATGAATTTACAAAGTTTGATTACTTTTAACAGGAAAATTTACAGAAAATTGACAGATGATCCACAATGGTAACACATTAGTGTAAGTGGATTCTTGTAATACGTCGTTTTTCCCGCCAAAAGTCCCATTATAATTGAATTTCATTTGCATGAATTAATTTTTAACATTTCGCGGGTGACAAATGTCAGTAATTATTTGCGTTGATATTTAAAAACTTACTGGAACAAAATTTCTAGAGACTTAAGTATTACCTACCTTATTCATACAAAAATGAAGAAGGATAAAAAGATCCATAATTTTTGTTTATGAATCGGTTGTTGGATTTTGAAATTAGCAATTATTTTTTGATAATCTCTTACAGGACGATTGAATCGTTTCAATAATAATTTTTTCACGTACTATTCCCTACTTACTTAGGTACTATATTGTTTTGATAAATTACAAAAAATAAAATGCTACACATAGGAGATTCACTGCAATTGAATTTTAGGAATAATAAAGAGCAGGAAAACACACGAAAATTAAAAAAAAAACAGTTTCATATAATATAAACGTATATTATTGTAAAAGATTATACTACCACATCACTTAAAATTTTTAAATGTCCTTCACCCTTCACACGTCACATAGTATCAAAACATTCTGAGGTAGGTACTACCTGGCAGTGAGTCTGGCACGCTGTCTCTTTATCGACAAGACACAATTCGGATTTTACTTCACTCACGGATATGTTGGCACAATTTTTCATCTTCAGTTTTTCAAGAAAATGAATGCTATTGAATACGTATTTCTTTCATCTGAAAAAATTAAATTGCAAAGTATTTAGGTAATGTAGGTACCTTGTACTAATAATGTTCGCAAGATATTTGCAATTATTTATTATTGTAGGTACAGATTCTAACCTAAACAAGATTTATACAAGATCTTGAAAAGTTTAGCAAGATCATGCAGCGTAAAAAATTTACACAAAAAATAAAAAACACTTCTAAGTGTTTTTTATTTTTTATTTTATGTTGGACTTTCATTGGTCTCACCGAATAAAAATTTACACAAAAAATAAAAAACACTTAGAAGTGTTTGTTATCAGTAAGATCTTGTTAATTTTGTCAATATTTAACACTATTATTATGCTATGCTCAAAAGAATTTGCCGATTTAATGGCCAGATACTGGATTCCATCCATAAATTATTAGCACACGGTCTTGTGGTGTCGAGGACTGACATCCGCAATCTACGTGGATGCAACTTCTTTTGAGCATGAGGCTGCCTAGCAAATAGTTTCTACCTACTACACAAGAACTATTTATGTAAATAACTGCAATAGCAGATAGCTGCAAATAACAGTCTTTACAAAAATTTTAAAAATTGAATTTTTGGCACAGAGTGATCCCTAAAAAAAAGAAAGATAGATTCAATGAAGAATTTGTAAATTGATAGGATAAACTTCTTGGCAATGAATAATACAAAAATCACTTTTGTGTTGTGTGACCTGCCACAATTCGAGAAAATAAGGAACCCAACTGACCTCTGGTGGATTTTGTGGTACTAGTTAAATGGCGGCTATCAAGGGCGCATTTGCATAAATATAAATACAAATATTTGATATAGTTGTTTGTTATGGCCAAGAAAGTAAATTTATAGCTAAATATCAATTTAATTTGTTTTTTGTTTTTTCACTGCTTTATGGAAACACGAAATGTAAAAACAAACAAATTAATATGTGGACCTGATAGTAGCCATCTTGCCAGAAGTGGCTCCATCACGTATCACTTATTTGTGGGAATAATCACTTGAGGTAAAATTATTACCATTAGGTACACTATTTATTTAAAACCCCAATAAAAATTTGAAACATTCTATATTGCATAAATGTGATTTATAGGTAAGGTTAGAGGAAATACTACACATATAAAATACTAAAATGTGGCTTACCATCAGAGAGTTCTGAATCATTACATCTGTAGGGTAGGTAACATTTAATCCATTAACTCGATGAAGTCCCAAGTCCTGTGCATCTTCAGAATTCTCGCTAATTTGCCAAGAAGTAAATTTACTTTTTAATTGAAGTAGGTAGGCAATTAAATCGACTCTAGAATAAGAGCAGGGCAAGTTCACGGTGAATCTGTAGAACCTACAAAAAGTAAGGTGAAAGTTAGCAACTCAAATTAATTTCCTCTCAGCCATTCCGTGTTACGGGTGTACGGGTGTAAGATGCTATGTTCAGCATCTTATTCATCAAAATAAAAATAGTTAGGATCATTGTGCAGCCTTCTAAATTTTTTATGTAATTTACATGGTTCGACACGAAATTTAAATTTAAATGCGGTCCCACAATTTTACTGATAACAAAATAACTATTCAAACTTAAAAAAAAACTGATTACATATTTGGAATCAGCAAGAAAATACCATGAATTTAATATAAAAACATGCTGATTTATTTACATTTAATAATTCAGCAGTCATATGTATTATGTGGCATATGTCTGCATTCGCATGGAATGGCTGCTCTCTTACCACCGGCGCGTTAGAGGAAATTCAAAAGGTGCGGTTTATTTTTTTGGATGACAACATTCAATCTCAAAAATTTTACTACGTATTTGAATGAAGCGGGACCACCATTCAATGTATGTATCTACTACCTCCGACAAGAATGTAATTTCCATGCAACATAATTTTTACTTTCGGATCACAGCAAAAATGTTTGTTATTGGCCTTGTAAGGTACCTACATAAACAAAAATAATTGATCTATATCTAAAATCCTTGATAAAGTTAAATAATTAAAAATAATGAAAATATTTACCACTCTGCTCGGTTCGGTTCTTAATGTTTCGGCTCGGTTTGACGATACAGCTTGGTTCGCTCGCAGGACGAATACGCGCTTTGTTTCTGGAGTTCAATATCTTAATAGCCTATTTTCTTCCAGAGTAGATTCACCTTTAACAAGTAACATTATTAAAACTGCAGTAGGTACCTTGGTAGGTATGTGGGATGGTTATTGGTTAATGTAGAGGTGAAAATATTCCCAAAATAGGCGGAGGTACGTACTAGGTACTACCTACAGGTAGGGTTCCTACTGACTACTACCACTGATAAGTATAGACTACCACGCCAAGCAAACTGTTTATTGTAATAAAGTAACTGTTTACTTTATTTATTTTATAAATACCTAAACTACCTAGTTGGAAATTTTACTTTGCATAAATTGGCTACATTTCAAAAATTTACATGTGAGGTTAATGTTTACTGAACATTGGTCACACTACCTATTGGTTTATTAGTATCCCCAGCATACAAAACTAAAGTAACAACGATTAATGCCTGGATACTTATGTAGTTGTGATGAAGACTCACCTTCAATGGGTTGTATGGCTCTGTGATGAAAATCCAAACAAAAGAGGCACAACAAAACTGTAATTATTTCACGATTTGTGTCACATTAAATGGTTTGAACTGAGACAAACTATTCAGCAGTGAACACTGCATTCACGGACACAGATAATAATTGAAATCACATTCAAAATCACTCAAAAGGACGTAAACTACGGGTGTGACTACGATCCCGACAGCCGGGACTTTCAGGTTAAAAAAATAGTCCCATAGCGCCATCTGGACGGTCATACTGAAAGCCGTTCTTAACCAGTATATAAATAAACAAGGCCAGTCGGGACTATTTTTTTAACCTGAAAATCCCGGCTGTCGGGATTTTAGTCACTACCGTAAACTACACACTCATGACACTCTGTAAAATATCAACAAACGTCAAACGCCGCGTTTGAAATGAAGAAGGGAGAACGGAAACAAGTTGATTCACGAAGATGGCCGACTGCCGAGTTCATAAAAGAAACTTTACTAATAACGTTTAAAATGGTATGAATACTTTGCTTTGGAATTGTAAACATATTTATTCTTAAATCAATATATCCATGTGAAATGTAGATGTAATTATTATAGAAATGAAGTTATAAATATGAAAAAAATAAGTCATTAGAGCAGCTCAAATTCAAACAGTCGTAGCGCCCGCGCGGGCCGTCCCTAGCCATTCCCGGGCGGGACCAAGACGGGACATTCCTAGAAATTTTACAGCCAGATAAAACGGATCGGTTGGGCTCCGTTGGGCAGGCCCAGGGCATGCCCTAGTAGTTCCCGCCCGGGACGTCCCACTTGGGCGCTAGATGGGCAGAAGCCCGGGCCGCCCAGTGTTTGTAGGGTATTTATATTATTTTTCATTATTTTATTTTATTACTTTCGAAGTGGAAAACACAGAATACTAATAAATAATTATAGAACTTAATAAAGCTACTACAGGTAGCACTAAGACTTGAATGGCAAAAGAAATTGTTCCTACACAACAAACTTTGCAATGGCCACCTTTCATTTTGAAACTGAGGGTGTTTAAGGATATTTGACGAATTGCATTTCCAAGAAATCAACTAATTTTGTGACAATGATGGCTTTGTCGGCTGGTTACAGGAGTGGTTGGGAAGAGAGAGAGCAGAGACTGCCAGCAGGCAGTTTCTGCCATAAATGTTTTTAACCAGTCAAACCACCCCTTTCACCACTTTCAGTCTTGAGTTACAAAAATGTTGGTACCTACCTATCATTCAAATGCAGGCGAGCTTTGTTGAGAAGAAAAGAAGGAAAATAGTACTAAAAAACGTGTTTTTCAACAGAAAATTGAGATTTTTTCCTCCTAAGTATTTTAGGTATTTTGAGTATTTTGAAAATAGTAAAATACTCCAAATAAAGTATTTAAAATACAATACTCAAAATACTTTTAAAAAACTGCTCAAAATACAAGTATTAAAATACTAATGTATTTTGAAATACTATTTTGAAATACTTGTATTTCAAATACTGCCCAACCCTGTATGTAGGTAGTATGTTATTTTGTTTTGCTAGAGCTTCACATTATGAATGTAATTTTGTGTCAAGTGCTCATAATGTCCAAAAATATATAATATACCTAATTTTTCATTTTCCACTATGTTCTGTCTTTCTGCATTTTCAACATCAGTCATATTGTGGAAGTACTCGCCACTGTCATTTTTATGAGTTTAAGTTACATTTTGATGTCGAACTGATTGAACTAGACTTAAGAAATGGAATCACCTCTAGACTCTTTGGTCGACCAATCACAGCCAAGAGTGGACAGTAAAGAAGATTCAAGAACCCGACGCAGCGCATCAACCACGGGAATCCAATCACCTTCACCATCTCTCCACCAATCAGAGGCCCTGTAACGAATAGTAAAGGAAAGTAATCTAAAAGGGTATAGTGTCAATTTATCATACTAATGCTAATTTCATGGAAATGGATAAGTGTGAAAGTAGTGACAGAATGTAGGAAAAGAGTCCAAAAATTACAATTGGTGACAGATGTAGGATAATATTAAAAATAGTGGAAGATTATGGGAAATATTACAAATAGATGTAGGATAATGTTATAGATGTTAAAATGTACACTAATCTAGGATAAAAACATTGGTATTAATTAAAAGGTATATAAAATAATATTCGTACAACGCTTTCGGTCGGCTTCCTCAGGGTTGCGATTCTTTAACTATTTTCGATTGCTGGCGGAATAGCAATCTGTATAAAGCGTATGGCAAAATCTCATAGCTAACGAATTGCTACCACTTTGCAGTTATAGAATCGCTACCCAGGATGCGTATTCTAGAACGTTTTCCCAATTCCTTTACTGATGGAATCCATTCACGGCCATAAGAATTAACATTGAATCAGATTCCATCAGAATTGGGAATTTAAATGTTCTAGAATAATGCCCCAGGCGAGACCCATCCATTTTCTATGGCTTTTAATTTAATACCAGTGTTTTTATCTTAGATTAGTGTACATGTTAACATATTCTTGGAATCAATCTTCTCGTTTTATTAATTAGTTAGAAATGTTGGTACATGTACGATCAAAAAGTGTTGATGTACAATAATACAAATGGTAGCATAATATGTAGGATGTGGTTTTTAATAGAAGGTTCTCTCTTCACTCACCCAGGAAGTAAGCGCTGGCAACTGCTGTTTGTTGGACAGAATACACGTAGCCATATTGTGTTGCGTCGACAAGACTAGCGAGACACGGCACAAGCGATGCGTCCACCACGCCGATACCGAGACCCAGACAGAAGTGCGGCACGGCCAGTTGAAGCACAGCACTGGCGCTGGGCACCTGCGGCGGTAGAGAGAAGGTGGAAATAATATGACGATGAGACGGAAAGCGAATGTAGGTGAGCGAGCACTCACCAGGATCGTAGACAGCGCTACGAGGATCAGAGCCAAGATGGCGACGCGCCAACATCCGTAGCGATATGCGATGCCTCCGAAGAAGTTTGTTCCCACCAAGTAGCCGACACTGTCTGGCACGAATACAGTCCCCAGTTGCCATTTCTACACGATAATAAATATTTGCATTAGTGCAAACTGTAGGTTACCTTTTAAATGTAGCAAACTGAATTTAATAAACTTCGATATTTATAACGATGTAAGGTCAGAGTATCCTGGGATTTGTGTACTTATTCAGGTGAAGGAAAGTGAATTCAAATAAACTCGGTTTTATCCCTAGGCAAATTTTGCGTATATTTATTTGAGATAAGATTACAGATGGTGGCAGATGTAGGTTTGTATTACAAATGGGGACAGATGTAGGATAAAATAACTATTGGTGACAAATAAAGAGTAATATTTGAAAAGATGATAGACAAAGAGTAATACTATGAATGAATGATCTCGATTGATATGTTAATTATATTGAAGTGACAGTAATTTGATTGATTCAAATCCTATGATGCAATTCATGAAAAATCATTTTCATGATTTTTCTCGGGGTCCAGCCGATTGATATCCGATCAGTCGTGTCGTGTGTGTGTTAAGTGTGTCACGAGTGTGTCATGAGTGTGCCATGTATGTGCCATGAAAGTGACATCTATGTCATGAATATATTATGAGTGTGTCATCTGTGTCATGTATGTGTCATCTGTGTCATGTATGTGCACGAGTGTATCATCTGTGCCATGTATGTACCATGAAAGTGACATCTGTGTCATGTATGTGACATGAGTGTGTCATCTGTATCATGTATGTGTCATGAGTGTGTCATCTGTGTCATGTATGTGTCATGAGTGTGTCATCTGTGTCATGTATGTGTCATGAGTGTGTCATCTGTGTCGTGTATGTGTCATGAGTGTGTCATCTGTGTCATGTATGTGCACGAGTGTGTCATCTGTATCATGTATGTGTCACGAGTGTGTCATCTGTGTCATGTATGTGCACGAGTGTGTCATCTGTGTCATGTATGTGTCATGAGTGTGTCATCTGTGTCATGTATGCGTTTTGTGTGTGTCATCTGTGTCATGTCGTGTCATCTCGTGTCAAGAAGAGAGCTAACCTTGGGCTGCAAGTGGTCCATGAGCCAGATGGGTAGACATGGCTCGAGGATCGCCATGGCGGACGTGGACAACAAGATGGCGCCTGCCACAGTGACGACCACGCCATCTGTCAGCAGCGGCCTCCAACTGACACTGGATGGAGGTCTCTGCGGAATGAGGAAGAAAGACTAAGACAATGTATGAAGATTGTTTCAGCTTCACTGACGAGAATTAATTTGTACCACTCACCGTGCTGCGAGTGTTGAGGTCCAGTAGAAACACCTGTAGAACTGATAAAAGCAACTGCATTAGTTAAAGCTACAGGTGACATACTACTACCAATATAATATTTTCCAACCGAACATAATCCGTTTTCTATTAAATTTGGAAAATAATTTGAGAATTATTTTAATATTCTATCTGCGAAATGTTCAAGTGCAGGACTTATAGGTACTGTCTTCAATATATTTCAAACCTCAAGGAAACAATGGACGCCTCTAGTATCTTTTTCGAGGGAGGGGGAGGGGGATAATCATGATAACAATTTGCAGGCAAAGCTGAAACATAATTTAAAAATGTGGAAGGTGCTGGCCCTAAAAAAATGATTCATTCGGCATTAAGGGGGCTGGGGGCAAAACCACCAACATCCCCCCTCAGTTATAGGTTTCATGGATTATTATTACATTATACATTTTATTTACAAAATGCAATCTTGCTAAATTTATTTTTAAAATACTATATTCCAGAGGAGGCAAGTACCCTATCCCTACCCTGACGGCGTCCTTAAAATATTTGTTCTTAATATTATCCAACATCTGTCACCATTTGTAACTCGAATTGTTTTCATTATTTGTTGTTTCTCACCACAGTTGGCCGCCGCGAGCGCTGCTATCGCGATGAACGGCGCCATCTTGCCGACGAAGTCATACGTGAACCCGCCGAATGGATAGCCGAGGAGCACGCCCAGAGCGACGCTGCCCAACACGAACCCCATTACCTTGGACCTAGGAGCCTCTTCTGTGTACAGCTCGGCCACCAGACACATCCCTGACACAACACGGAGGTTCAAACATAGAGTACTGCTTGGGGACGATCCCCTGTTTGCCCCCGTTTGAGAGGTCACTAAAACAGAACTAGGTAGATGAAGAGCTGAAACTTTCACACATTATAGAAGAATATGAATATTTTATGTGTGCCATTTTCAGAAATGTTTTATATGGTTTTATTAATGAGAAAAAGTTACAGTAATTTGAATCAAGATGTACAAAAACAGTGTATACCTGTGTTTTAAAACTTAAACGGAACTTTAACAGCACTGAAAACAAAAATAAAAAATTCCTGCTTACTAATTTCGGTATCACAGATTCAGAAATCTATAATTACAACTTTTGCGCATAGTCCACAAGGAAATTGGTGGACCGAAATAAATTCACCTAATTCCCACGAAGTAACTTCAAATTAATTCTTCTAACAAGTCAACTGGTTTATTCAGCTTTTTCAACTGTAACTTCAACAATATCTAACTTTTTCCTATTCAACAAAAATGTTTGAAACTTGCACATATTAAATTTTGCTATGTTTTCTACGATGTGTACACATTTCAGAACTATTCGATGAAGTGACCTCTCAAACAGTAACAATTGTTTTGCGCCACCTGATAATGTTTGTCTATAAGTTGTTCTGACCTGAGACGCCGATGAAGGCGGAAGCGACGCCCTGCATACTTCTGGCAAGTAAGAGAGAGATGTACTGCTCTCCAAACACAAACACTGAAACACAACACTACATCAGATCAGCACTCTTTCCCGCCGGCCACAGAAGCTCTTGAAGTCATTGAAGTCATTGAATTATAGAGTTAAACTTTCTTAGGTACATTGAGACGAAAATAATATGAACTAAAATCACAAGTAGGTAGGTTTTGAATACTGTTTAGAACCGGTTGTTGGGATGAAAATATAGTCCTATCTAACCTAACCTAACTAACCGATTAAAATTTAGCAGAGCATTTCAGAACTGGCCCTTAAACAAAAAATATTAACCCACAATCCAAAATATACATACAATACAAATATAAAATTGATTTTTAAAATGAAAAACAAAAAATATAAAAAAATAACGTGAAAAAATAAAATAAAAAATAAAATCCTCAATGGAGAATACTTTCACAAATGAAATATTATTTTAAAAAGTCTTACAGAGAGCAGAGGCGAGTAGATGCAGACTGCCAATGAAAAGAGGGACGTGGTATCCCAACACAGCCGTGAGTGTGCCAACCACTGGGTTCACCAGCAGCTGTACCAGCGCTTTGGACGCCAGCAGCGCACCCACGCGGCCGTTCTCTTCTTCAGCCACTTGTCTCGTCGCCTTCACCTTGTTCCCTGTTGTTCCCGTCGTGGCGTTGCCTTGTTCCTTGGTCCCTGGTTGTACCATGCTTCTAGTAGACTGATCCTTGTTCATCGGTTGTTCCACCCTTCTAACAGACTGTTCCTTGTTTAGTTGTTCCACACTTTTATCTAACTGTTCCTTAGTCCCTGGTTGTCCCAAGTTTTTGGCAGGCTTCTCCTGGTTACCTAGTTGTTCCACCCTTCTATGACTTAGTTCCTTGTTCCCGTGTTCCACGCTCATTCTAGAATGGTTATTGTTCCCTCGTTTAACGCCACTAGCAGACAAATCATTGTTCGCCGGTTGTACCAGACTTCCATGAGACTGTTCCTTGTTCCCTTGTTTCTTGTTCCCGGGCTGTTCCTCGCGTGGTGTCTCTGGCACAGGGGTTGTCTCGTTGCTAGGCAACTGCTCCAGAGCGAACAAGTAGTCGGGAATTATGGGAACTGTAAGAGATGTTTCAAAGCGTCTCGTACACGATCAGGAATTCTCAGATTTACAAATAGTATTTCGAGAGAATCCATTCCTAGAGTTACATAAAACGCAAATCTACAGACAACATAAACTTTCCCGACATAACAGTAAGTTTTTTAAAATTTTATCAGTCAGGCATGTTTTCATAATGAACTTGTAAACAATTTGAGGAGATTAAAATCAAAACGCAACATGGCAAAAATCGATTTTGAGAAAATATTTTGAGATACGCTCTTTATTTAAAAAAAATATTTGATTTGAAAATTATTATTTATTTGAAACTAAAATTCTTATTCAATTCTTACATTGCTACTTCGGATCAAAACTGCTAAGGAAGATAGGCCACTTCACTCGAGTCGACTGAATAGCGCCAACTGGAATAACGCCAACGGAATAACGCCAACATTTTGTTGGCGTTGTTCCAGTGGAATAACGCCAACATTTTGTTGGCGTTATTCCACTGGAACAACGACAACAAAATGTTGGCGTTATTCCAGTGGTAAGAAGTAATTCTGTCGTCCCCGGAATAACGCCAACAAAACGTTGGTGTTATTCCAGTGAAACAACGTCAACTTTATGTTGGCGTTGTTCCAGTGGAATAACGTCAACTTTATGTTGGCGTTGTTCCAGTGGAATAACGCCAACAAAATGTTGGCGTTATTCCAGTGGTAACATGAAATTCTGTCGTCCCCGGAATAACGCCAACATTTTGTTGGCGTTATTCCACTGGAACAACGCCAACAAAATGTTGGCGTTATTCCAGTGGTAAGATGTAATTCTTTCGTCCCCGGAATAACACCAACATTTTGTTGGCGTCGTTCCAGTGGAATAACGCCAACAAAAAGTTGGCGTTATTCCACTGGAACAACGCCAACAAAATGTTGGCGTTAATCCAGTGGTAAGATGTAATTTTGTCGTCCCCGGAATAACGCCTACAAAACGTTGGCGTTGTTCCAGTGGAATAACGTCAACTTAATGTTGGCGTTCTTCCAGTGGAAGACCACCTACAATGAACGCATAAGTTTTGTAGGCTTTATTCCAGTGTCGACGTTGCGATTTTGTCGACACTGGAATAACGCCAACTTACCTCAAACTGGAATAACGGCAACAAAATGTTGGCGTTGTTCTAGTGGAATGACGCCAACAAAGTGTTGGCATTCTTCCAGTGGAATAACGCCAACAAAATGTTGGCGTTATTCCACTGGAACAACGCCAACTTTTTGTAGGCGTTATTCCAGTACTATTGGACACTTTCTTGTTTTGGCAGAACCCTTCCTTGTCCCGTACACTAGCACTGAACTGCGGCAAGTGTATGAACTACGTCGATTTTCTTTGATGTGGTGGGTGCCTACCTATCGGGAGTAAACAGGTGACCATTGCTTTCGAGAAGTTGTATTTCTTCGGCCAGATCCTTGGGTCAGATCAATGTCAATTAACATGAAAATGGTTGACGCATTATTTTGTATTATTATTGTACGTACTGTATTATGTAGAGAGTTCAGTAAAAAAAAAAAAACGACATAACTTTACAGACTGATTTAGCATCAGAACCTCTCTTTTGAGAATCGGCGCTCAATTAAATTAAAATTAACAATTTTTATTTTTAATCAATCAATATGCACTATACTAAAGTATAATTTAATCCAATCATTTGTAACAGATCGTAGAGCGGCATATAAGTGAGTGGAAACTTTTTGGAACATTTAATTAGTGGCCGTGCATAAAGACGTCACATTAAAAATGGGTTATTTGACTCCCCCCTCCTCTTGTCCCACTGTGTCACAGTTTCGAAAGGATGTTACAGAACTATCTCTACCCCCCCCCCCCCCCCCCCCCCCACCCAAAATGGAATTGGTCGGACTGAGACACTTGATCCATTTATGCCGTCCGTTTTCACGAATTATAATGTCAATTTTTGAACCGTCCCTCTGGCTCTAGGCCCCCCTCACCCCTGCAACGCAACATAATGTCGCAACATAATGCCCCCTCACTCGCTCATCAGAAGCGTGATCCCTTATGCACAACCCATTAATGGACTAAAAAATCTGCATTTAATCAGTCTTAGAGGTAGGTACCTAGATGAAATTCAAAATTTACACTCATGACATTTCTATAATTAGGTGAAGCAAATGAAAACGTACGATTTTTTTTCATATGCACTCAAATCATTTTAAACCACTCTAAATTATCAATTAAAATTTTAAGAATCTACTGCGCGGCATTTTTTGGGAGTGGGGGGGGGGGGGGCGGTTAATTTACATTTATTTATCTGGTCTGTTGTTGGGTTTGTACCTAAATAATTACTTGGAGCATGACTAAGATAATTATCCCACATTTGTTATTGTTAAAGACTGTTGCACTCATCAGTCCAATTGGTTCACTTTGTGGTTGTTGTAATCTCTTCTAATCTCTTGTAACCTAACTTTCACACATTAATAAGGTGTCAATTAAAAGAATAGGTAAGTCCAGAATCATCTTTTGCTTGTAGCTGGATAACACCAAAACGTGTAAAAATTTGAATACGCAATTATTTATACCAGTTTCTTTACGATACATTTAAGCTATTTCACGGCGTCATCCGTGAAGTTATATCCGAACACACGGATGTTATTTGGGTTACCTATATCCAGGGGAATCTTCTTCAAGCACAATGCGCCTCCCCATCCGAGTCGGAGAGTGAATGCCCCATCGTCTTTCATCATTTATAGTTTATATTTTCATATACAGAATTGTTTGATTCCTAATTATTTTTTGTTTGTCTTCAAAGATATTCAATTGCCATGATATTTACTTACTTAAATCTGAATGTTTCTGTGCGTTTTGTAAAATATAGAAATGTTATATTATTTTTACAAATGCCAGATTGAGTTTGCATGCTCGGTTGTTTTTGCTTCCATTGAATGCGAAGTGTTTATACCTATTCTCTTTCCATTTCACGCAGTGATGTTCAAATAAGTGTACTACCTACATGATGTTGACCCGAAATGATCATGATTCCTTGGTGCTCAATAAATATAATTTTTTTCAGTTAAAAACAAGTTCAATCATACTTTAATTGCTATAGGATGATCTGGGTCTTTCATTTGCACACAATATTTAATATATTTTTATACCTACTACATAAATTGTTTGATCATTATCTCGGAATACACGGAGCAAAATATTTATATCCTAAATACTAGAAAAATTGCTTAGTAATATTGGTTTATTTCTGCTAAACAAAAACGCTATTAGAAATATCAAAGTATTGAATGTCTTATTCCTGATGATCACAAAAATATTTATTATTTTGTGTCATTGACAAGTGACAACAAGTAATTAGAAACCACACACTGCAATCAGACAGAGTGACCTTCCTAGATCAGACAATCAACTAGATTCGTCGAGGTTTTATTGAAACAGTGGGCGAGGGTAGTGGGTACCCCTGTATGTAGACATCCCAAATAACGTACGTGTGTTCTGGTCTAACTTCACGGATGAAAGCCAAAAAAGGTACCTTAAATGCGAATCAGAAGACTTAAACAAAATCCCCATAAAAAAACACTCCGTGTAAAAGTACCAGCCAAGGTCTCAACAACTAAAAATAAAGATATGAAATCTTAAAATTCTGCACTGAAAAGTAGTGATATCCAAAAATTAGCCAAGTCAAAACTTTATTTGAAAATCCAAAAATACTTGGCGCATCGTGTATATATTTAGTTTAGAAGTATAGTCCAGAGATAAAATATACATATAATATACATTTAATGCCCTAAAAACGATGCGCCAAGTATTTTTTGATTTTCAAATAAGATTTTGACTTGGCTCATTTTTTGATATCACTACTTTTCAGTGCAGAATTTTAAGATTGCAAACCTTTTTTTTAGTTGTAGAGACTTGGCTGGTACTTTTACACGGAGTGTTTTTTTATGTTGATATCACTCCTTTTTTTGTTTATTCTTAAAATTTGTGACACAAATCGAACGAACAATTTCTAAATCCTGTAAAAAAAAGGGCCATTTAAAAATTTGTTACTACTAATGAAATCTGCTATATATTTTGCTTAAATGGTCTTTCATGAAGAATAGCAAAGGTTTCATTCCAATCGGTCAACCCAGTTCCGAGATATGGCAAAATAACTGCTGAACTTACTGCACTGCGACATAGAATTTATATCTTCATTTTAAGCTTTCTGAATATGTATTCATTGTAAAGAATGGGGAATATAATAATTTTTAAATTTGAATGATGTTATTTCCGCTCTCATATTCGCGTTTAACGGCGAAGTGGGTGGCACCTGGCGGTAGACGACTGAACTAGGCAAAACCGTATTGGCACCGCAAGGATGGCAGCTTAGCATGCGTTTTCGTATAGTTTCTACCAGTATTTACTCCACAATAGTTTGTAAAGAACAATTCGAATAGAACGCAATCTTCATGTGTGATTGATAACAGATATTCCCCTGTTCCGCAATGCAAAAATAAAGCTCAGTATAATTTGTTTATGCACTTGTTTCGAAGAATGCCGTTATGCTGTCGAAATGGGCACAATGCCTGCAATATTGGAAAGAAATCATAAAAGTAAATGTTCGTGTGCACTTCCTATTAATGTTACAAGTAAATTAATGAATCATGGCAAATAAGGTTTCATAGGTTACATTATTCTGGATTAATTCTAAGTTCTCAATTCGAATGTTCAGTCCTGTTATTCTTCAATAGTTTCTTAGATAGGTACCTACCTATAGTTTGTTATTTTAAATTCTGAATTTTACTTTCGAAATTTAAATAATTTTTGAATGATCTGTTGTAATTAGGGATGGTAATACTTTTATAATGAATGAAAAATAATAATTGGTGCCTCCCTGTTAATAGTTAATCGTGAGTTCCAGGTCCAGCAAAAAAAAATATCAAAGGACATAGAAAAAGAAGGTTTCATAAGGTCACATAGAAAGCAGTTGTGTTGCATGTAGGATTTTACAAAAATTTTGTAGCATGTGATGTGATAATGTCTACATGGATACTAGACAATTAAAACGCCCTTGATCCTTGCCGTCGATCACATCTGTACTACCTCTACATCAGAAGTTGAATGGCGGAAGTCTCCTTACTCGATTTTGCGTTGCGCACTTTGTTTTGTATTGTATTGTTTATTCAGCCATAAAAAGTACACAACATACGGACATTGTCAACAATGTAATCAAGCTCTATCAATTTCTTACTTAATGGTTCATGTCACCACTACAAATATGATTAGATGAGCCAAGAAATACTGGTTTATGAGCTCACCTGAAGATTTATTAAAATGGACTTCTGCCCTTCTACCTCTGAGCAAGACATTATTTATATAAATATTTATAACGACTTCATGTACAAACAAACAGTACATACAAACTAATATGCAAAATATAAGTTTGCAGCCAGAGGAACACTATTCTAACTGCAGTCTTCTAACACCGCGGTAATATCATCACATTATTAAATGTTTCGCATTTAATATGGCACCACCTTGATATAATAGCTGCTGAAAATTGTAAGCAACATCATAACAGAGTATATTTCTACTGCCGATGCTTTCATAATTCGAGATAATAAATAAAAATAACATTATACGGCAACTTGACACCTGTTAGAAGCAGGCAATCATACGACTTTGAGCGACCATCTTGAGCTGCGCCCCCATCGACACTAGCGCTGCCTATAAGAGGGTCTGTTAAACGCGCATAGGAAAATTCGAGTTTGACTGTTCCTTTTCCAAAGAGATGGCGGCCTTCCGAATTGTTTGGCTCTAGTTTCGTACCGATCAGTCTACCAGTTTTCGAGATACGACGTTACTTCGGGTTTCAAAATGGCGGCTGAAATCTTTGACCCCTTGAATTTCAATTTAAACATGATTACATCTTATTATAACCTGTCTCAAATAGTATTTATTGTATCAAAATGTAAATTTTTTAGATTTTTAAAATGTGTGACGTCATTTCCGGTTTTGGTATAGGAAACTGCAAATATTACTGATGATAATCCATATATTTGACCGTCTTAATAGTTTGCCTCTGGTTTCGTTCCAATCGGTCCAGCCGTTTTCGAGATATTACATCAGTTCCGTTTTCAAAATGGCGGCTTCCGGTTGATTTTGTAACAAGTCAAATGAGATGTCAAAAGCACATACGTTGAATAAATATCAAAATAATCGGATCAATCTTTGTTGCCGAAATGCCAATCGATGTATTTCAAATTTCATGACGTCATTTCCGGTTTCGTTAACAAAATTTTAGGTCTATTGCTACTGATAATCCATATAGATGACCGTCTGAATCGATTGGCGCAAATTTCGTTCCGATCGGTCCAGCCGTTGACGATATTTGACTCACTTCCGGTTTCAAAATGGCGGCACAAAAAAGTAATGGGGGTGATGTAAAATCAGACGCTCACACACGAAGTGCAAACACAACAAAGTGAACATGTGCACGAAGTGCACATGTGGTAAAAATTTCAGATTAATCGGTTCAGCTTTCAGGCTGTGGCCTGTTTACCGAATTTTAGCTCCAGCCTACTACCTTACGCTACTACTAAGATTACTGATTATGAAAACCGCCCTAAAACACGATTTTCACGGCCTTCTAGCTCGCAAAGGCCGTAACCTATTGTTCCCAAATTTGGTATATGTTGTATGGTGGGCCATAGCTCGAAATTAAGATATTTCGCAACAATGTGAGATTTTCCAATTTTAAATGAAATGAGTTGCTCCAGCCTTTTTATATGAGAGTGTGCTCACCGTACGACTTGGCTGGCGTGGAGCGACCGCTCCACTAGATATTTGTATAATAATATGAAAGATATAAAATGATAAAATATGAAATAAAGGAGTCACTTATTCCATCGGGATCGGCATGACTAACGAAAATATTCGAGAAAGAAATTTCATTATGTGAAATACAGGTCCAATAATTTGCATGATTAAAATAAAAAAGTGTCATTCAGGAAATCAGGAAATTAGTCGTAATTTCATATTTGAAAGCTCTTCTCATAGACGACCAAATCCAACTCTGGTCCTATTTAGCTTCTAGGCATGCTAGTGGCTAAATGCGAGGTAGGATAATGCGCGAGAGAGATGGAAGTTGTCTTGTATTATTATGAAGACGAAAAAGATATACGCTTTTGACCGCGATATCCTGCGCTATGTGCTTCATCAGTTCAATGATTCATGAACTGTCTATAGAAATTATTTTTTATAGTTTTGAAATTAAAACATTAATGTCAAATTGAATATCAATGAGATTTTTTTATTTTCGAATTTCGATACTTGTTTGGTTGAGATACATTCTGTTCCAGCAAGGGGATCGTGTAACTTTTGTCAACATTCGATCGAAAATTCTTATGGAAGAATAACATCGACACGTCACAGTCGATCGACTACGAAGTCGAGTCATATCTCTCTCGCGCATTATCCTACCTCGCATTTAGCCACTAGCATGCCTAGAAGCTAAATAGGAATAGGAAATCATAAGAGTTGTCGATCGTTTGTCGAGCTAAGCTATACGATCGCAGTGCAGAGAGGTAGAAATATGTGAAAATAAAACTTTATTTTTATTTAAATATTTCTTACATTTTCTCAATAGTATTGCGAGAAAATGGGTATCAAAACTAACTTCCAAAGTTGCATAACAGTGGAGTCAATAATGAGCTTTCGTATTTTGGGAGAATTTGAGTCAACTGTCGGTTTCCAGCGATCCCCAGAACTCTGCTGCTTGAGTTCTGCTGCAAAATTGATTGACTATTTAGTCAATCAATTTAAATGGTTGAAAATTTTAACATCCTTTACTATAATACGCTTTAAAGAGAAGAACGTCGTCCCCGTAGCAACGTGGCTGAAAATTTGGTTCTTTATACAAATCTTGAATTTTCCACCGATCAAGTTGAAACTCGCCAGTAATGTACAAAATTACGTGACTTGATTTATAGTAACACTTTCGCGACATTCTGTTCAGTATTTACAAAGTTATTCGTGAAAAACATCGCCTTTTCTGATCTCTTAATTTTAAACGTCAATTTCAATTGTGCAGTGAAAATCAATTTTAGTAGGCAGTGAAACTAATTTTCACAAATCGACCTGAACAATATTTGGCCATGGAATCCGGAGATCGGAAGTTGCGTTACGATTCGCGTCTATAGACATCGCGAATTTAGCACAATTTTCAACGAAACATGAATTTTCCTATACATAATTTCAAGCGAACTGGCAAGCAAAAAGTTTCGTTTGAATCCGATAAGTATTTAGAGAGATACTAAATATAAACCAAATTGTCATTGAAAAAGTCACTGTTTTCGACACTTTCCAAATGTAGGAGTGAATCCATTTGGCAGTGAAGAAAATAATGGAATTTCCACTGGAGACCTTGACTAGAATCACGGCAAACCAACATTTCATGCGAATAAATGCTGATTTTTTTGGAGGGGGTTATGGGGGGGGGGGGGGGGGGGCGGCACAAGGGAACATTTCTGTCCAGAGTGTATTTTATTGTTACCTTTTGATATTAGACCTAATTTCCAATATTACGTCTCTCATTTGATATGACTATATAAACAAATATCAAGCAAGCAAGAACATACATTTTCTGCTTACTTCACAACTTAGCATTTTATCAAAAGATTTTAATTGGTACACCTTCATACCTAATACTGAATCGTTCGTTGATGTTTTCATGTGTGCAGAGAATATGCGAACGATTAAATAATCAGGATAAGTTAGAAAGTGGAAACATGCATAAAATTGTATATAGAAAATTTTCGTAATTTTTTAAGTTATTACATAAAAAGTGACGAACTTCGAAATCTCGATACCACTTTTCGTTCATCATAATTGCAAATCAAATCATATTCCATTTTAATATCAATCACGCCTATTTGTTTTAATTCAGTTTCAAATATTTATTCTTATTTTGAACCCCCCCCCCCCCCCCCCCCTTCCCCTCCCCGTGATGGACTTGGCCAGTCGCGTTGATCGGTTGCGGAGAAGAATACCCTAGACTATGATGTACATCTCCTGACACAATAATTCAATTGTAAACAGGATTCGATTAAATAAAATTTTGGACCCTGAATTCGATCATCATATAGATACATTTTATTCTGTTGTGTTTCAAATATTATAAAATCATTTTAATTCTGTATACCATGCAACTGAAGTTTTTGTTTTTATTTAACATTGAGTCGTACTGTTCATATTTTTATAATGCTTAAAATGCTTAAAATAATAATATTGAGTTATTCACGTTATATTTAAATATTTTAAAAATAGTTACACATGGTTTCTTTTTTTCTAATTTACATTGTACACTACAGGTGTGCATTGGGGTTAGTGTGGGGTTAGTATGCACCTTCCACAGATATAACTATAAAAAAACCTTGATTTGCATTTATGATCGGTCATTCTGTGAGTTGAAAAAAACTATCACGAGAGACAATTCTTTGCCAGCATATCAGAGTAGTTTTATTTTAATGGTGGTCCATCTTCAGTTATGCATTGCCTTGCCCAGAAAGAGAGCTTATTGGGTCATGTATTACTTGGCGGGGCTCTCTAGTTATTAGATAAAAGCCAAACTTAAAGTTATCACTTGGTACTTAAATTTAAATTTTTGGCTTAGTTAATTAGTAATAATTAGTTAATTTTTAGTGTAAAATTGTATATTTTCTTGTCTCGCTGGTTGCAGTAAAAAAAAATATTTAAAAAATGTGCCTAGTGATAGCCCTTTGTTTGTCTTTTATCTAATCATGATTAAAATGTGAGGCTCGTCTCTAATCGTATCGGAAATTTCATAGTTTTTAGCGGTTGTGTTGAATAACCGGCGCCTAGGCAGGCCATTTATTTTTTCCCGCCAACGCGCGGTTTGGAGCGGTGGTAGAAGGAAATACAAAATATAAATTGCCATATTTGGCAAACGGTTATGAATATCGAAAAATTAAGACTTAGGTGACATGTATTGAACCTTTATCTACAATTTCATCGCTTACTGTCATAACTTTGTTTCTACTATGTCGTCAGAATTTGTCGGGTACAAAGTAGGAGCTAATAAAGGTTCAATACAATATGTCACCTAAGTCTTAATTTTTCGATATTCATAACCGTTTGCCAAATATGGCAATTCATATTTTGTAGGTGGCGCGATTACTCGAGTCATAGTCTCAGATCTTCATAATATTTTGTGTGTACTTATTGATAATCATGCCATACACAATCCATGGAAAAATGAAACACTTCTCGTGTCTAGTTTCTGGGATAATTTGAATTTTATCCCCCAAGTTATCTTATGGCAGCCAAGTAAAACCGTGTAATTTAGTTCTAATTTTTTTGGTATCGTACCGTTCACACGCTTACTTATGAAACAATTTTGTTTCTCAATTTTCTAAAACGGCCGGGCGCTTGTATCACCCGACCGAAAAAAGTCGATATTATTTTTCTTAATAATAAAAACCGGGACGTTAGTATACTACAGTATACTATACTACTATAGTACTACAGTATACTATACTACTATACTACTATAGTACTATATGATACTATAGTATAGTATAGTACTATGGTAGTAACTACTATAGTAGTTTGGCCAATAACGTTCTTTATCTTTTAGAAGCTCGTGGTATTCTTAAGAGTTGTGTGGTCAAGGAATGTTGGCTACGAAACCAGCGAGGATCTCCTGTCTATTGTCCCCCAGACACCAACCATCCGCTTGATTAGCTCCATAGTCCTCAACCTCAACCCTTCCACCTGACTACCTCGAAAGTCAGGCAAAGACGGAAGAGCGCCAAATGTTCCGTTTATAACCAAATTACTAGCGAGATGGTTGAAATTTTCTTTTGTAATTTTATAGGTGTTAAGCCCGTCTTCCATGGTTGCGATGATTTCGCCGCGACGTAGCTTTGCGGCACGATTTTTCAGTCACCGTCTTCCATGGTTGCGATGATTTCGCCGTCGCGTCATGTATTTCCGACTCCCCCATTTGTCCAGAGGTGGTGCAGCGGTAACCGCGCATGCGCACAACGCTGCGATAGAAATTCGCTGCGTTATTATTGAAGTTGGTTCTACTTTCAGCGACGATCCGCAGCGATTCGCGTGACGTCATGCGATGCTGCGATTCGAGCGCTGATTGGCTGAGAAGCTACGGTGCGGCTGCGAATTCGCATTGCGATGAAAAAACGCAATGATGGAAGACGGGCTTTAAGGATGAACCATCGCTTTGAATGACTATATTCATAACATGAGATACATTAATTCAGAAAGGCATGTTTAAACTTTAAAACATAGTTTTATAATGTAATATGTGGAGAATACTACGATATGAGATGATGAGGATTTTTTAACAAAGTTTTCGTAAAATATTTTTGCTAAGAATACAGCAGTGGTTTTGACTAGTTCAGTTGTCCCATGTTAAATGGCCATATATCAAGATTTTCAAACATGTAAATGCCATTATCTCAGAAATTAAGTCGGTGACAAGAGTATTTTAAGTTTTCAATGCATTCAGTATTAGTCGAAGAATATATCAGTATAGTTTTCTGTTGAAATTGTTGGTGCGGATTAAAAATAATTTAGAATAATGTAGGAAATTAATTCGTTCCCCCATAAGAGCCATGTAAAAATCTCGAACTTTGAAATCGTTTTACATAAAAGTTAGGTCGGCAAGGTATAAATTTTTTGATCTTATATTGTAGATAATACTATTAGGAACAAAATAAAATGGTTTGGAAAAAACTGTTGGTAGATGACCTGGCGCTGGTTCATCCTTAAGCAGTATCCTATCCTTCACATTTATAAAAGAATAATAAAATATAATTTAGTGGCTGGTTCATATTCAAAGAGCTAATATTTACATTTTAATTTTGTTTTCAATTATTTCGATTTTTCCTTTTTTAATTAATTGTGTACATAATATTATTCGATTTATATACCTACCAATCATGTCCAAAGAACATCAAATAGGGAAGTCTCGAGAATAATGTTATTAATTCAAATATCATAGAAATTTTTGGCGGGAAAAACGGCCTGTAACAAGAATCAGAACTGTGATGTAATTTCCAAGTCTTCAACAATGTGTTGCCATGGTGATTCCTTTGTTGCCATGGCAATACAGCAAATTGATGTCATTGTCAATTAACCTTGTTGTCGAGCTGTTCTGGTCGACCGATGTCTAACTGTTCGTCCCACAACAAAAAAGCAACATCTCAACTGTCATAAAATAAAAATTATTCTGAAATCTAATCATCACGGACTTCCCCATTGCTTCAAATTGAAATTACATTTAAAAAAAAAGTGCAATGTGTCACATAATTGTTGGGGGGAGGGGAGCTCATCCCGACCCATAATTAGACCATTTCCCTCCACCACCACCCCCTGTCATATATCCTGTGAACGCCAATGTTCATTTCGTAACAGTGGCGCAACTAGAGATTGATGGGCCCCTGGCAAAATATTCTTCTTGTGCCCCCCCCCAAATAAATATATTTTTGTTATAATTGAATATGTTGAATACTGTACAAAAACAATAGGTACTTGTAAAAAGACTACCAAGCACCGTCTCACCTAAAAGTTCGCACTTAGTTCGCACTTAGTTCGCACTTAGTTCATGAAATCAGTCGAAGTATATACTGCATACAAGCACTACACTTAACTTTGTCACTGAATTTGACATAAATAAGCCTCCAAATTTAAAACGTTAGCCGTAAAATAAAATGTAAACAAATTAAAAGTTAAAAAATCGAAATAATAGAAAAAAAGAGATTAATGCGCCTAAAGAAGAAAATGAACTAAAGAATAATACAATATAGAATAGAAGTTCGTGTCCGGTGCAAAATCAATGTGCCAAGTTTTATTTTTTATTTTATTTAAAATTGTTTCGATTTTTAAGCGAGCGGAGCGAGCGTCTCCACTTGACTCTTGCGGCACTTTCTCTGTGTGTGTTTTTTTTTTTTGCTGGTTCAACCCAGGCCGCACCGGTCAACGTATCGATCTGAAATTTTGCACACACCTTCATCTCATACTAACTTAGACCTGTATAGTTTTTGAGAAAGATCCGTTCACAAATAAAAAAAATCGCGTTTTCCCATATAAATAGCATTGTAGGTTCGAGGAGTCCGTTGCGGCCGCCCGATGCGCTCCATTCAAAACAACTCGGAAGCAAGCAGCTGTCTATCTATTATTGTTTGAATACGTAACAATTATTTCTTTGCGGTTAGATAATAGTTAAAGCAATACATGCGAGGTTATACTTAGGGTTTATTTTATTATTTTTGAAGATGTAGTTAATAGGTATAGGTATTTATTGTTTATGAGAGTTTTAACATGCAGTCTTACTTCCAATCTTTTCAAAGGCTGAGCAAATTATTTGTAGACCGATGAAATGTCTGCTTGATTGTAGAAATAGATTGGTTGGTTGATAATAGGGAAGTCTCGTGAAGATTAGAATTCAGAATAATATTTATTTTATGAAAGTTGAGATGTTGCTGAACACAGATGTGGTATTATTTTTGTTGTTGGACGAACAGTTCTCATGTAATTAATTTACAAAGTTTGATAGATCTCCTCTCATTTAAAAACAGGAAAATTGGCAATGACATCACAGTTTGCTATATTGCCATGGTAACAAGGGAATCCCCATGTCAACACAATGTTCAAGACTTGGAAATGACATCACAGTTCAGATTCTTGTTAAAGGCCGTTTTTCCGGCCAAAAATCCTATGATATTTGAACTCGATTTTTATGAATGAAAATTTAAGATTTTACAGGTAATAAATGTATTTGACATTATTATTTGTGTTAATTTATAGAAATTTACTAGAATAAAATTTCAGGAGACTTCGCTATTGAAATTATGTTTATGAAATATTTATTTCATTTGTATCAGATACAATGTGTGAGGTTTGTGTTAGGTAAGCAATGTGCTAGGAGAAATAAGCTCTTTTATACGGAACGGCAAGTAATTGTTTGGATAATGTTTCTTAAATTATGTTTGCTCATATTAGCACTTAGATAATGGCCTATTTTGTGGTTTGAATCTCTGTATTTTTTATTTATAATAATTCCATAATACCTACGTACCTAAATACTGAAATAAATACACATGAGTGTGTATCATGTTGCAATGACTTGCAATAACTGTTGCAATAACTTGCAATGAGAAGCAAATTCAGCTATTTTATATATAATTTAGTGGATCGTGCTTCTAGATTTCAGTTGTTTTAGGTATATTATTGCCGGCTTTTAAGGAATTATGGTTCGAGGTTTTGCACGTATCCGTGCTCGCTTATCAACGCGTTACACAGAGCGATTTCCTAGTGTAATATTTAGTACCTATTCTATTACGGCTAATGTTAGAAATTAGGAGGCTTATTTTATGCCAATCAGATGATTCACACAACATACAAATTATTACTCTACTTTTGGAATCGATGTAAGTATATACCACGTTGAGCAAAGAAAAATATTCGGAAAAATTAAGGAAAGTTAATAAAAATCTACTTTATTTTAAAAGTGCCCGTGGTGCCCACCTACCCCCTAGTGTCTGAGCCACCGGCATTTTGCCGACCCAGCCTCCCGGTAGTTACGCCACTGTTTCGTAAGAAAGAATTCGGTCCAACCTGTTTACTCCCGAGAGGTAGGCACCCACCACATCAAAGAAAATCGACGTAGTTCATACACTTGCCGCAGTTCAGTGCTAGTGTACGGGACAAGGAAGGGTTCTGCCAAAACAAGAAAGTGTCCAATAGTACTGGAATAACGCCTACAAAAAGTTGGCGTTGTTCCAGTGGAAAAACGCCAACATTTTGTTGGCGTTATTCCACTGGAAGAATGCCAACACTTTGTTGGCGTCATTCCACTAGAACAACGCCAACATTTTGTTGGCGTTATTCCAGTTTGAGGTGAGTTGGCGTTATTCCAGTGTCGACAAAATCGCAACGTCGACACTGGAATAAAGCCTTCAAAACGTATGCGTTCATTGAAGGTGGTCTTCCACTGAAAGAACGCCAACATTAAGTTGACGTTATTCCACTGGAACAACGCCAACGTTTTGTAGGCGTTATTCCGGGGACGACAGAATTACATCTTACCACTGGATTAACGCCAACATTTTGTTGGCGTTGTTCCAGTGGAATAACGCCAACAAAATGTTGGCGTTGTTCCAGTGGAAAAACGCCAACATTTTGTTGGCGTCATTCCACTGGAAGAATGCCAACATTTTGTTGGCGTTATTCCACTGGAAGAATGCCAACACTTTGTTGGCGTCATTCCACTAGAACAACGCCAACATTTTGTTGGCGTTATTCCAGTTTGAGGTGAGTTGGCGTTATTCCAGTGTCGACAAAATCGCAACGTCGACACTGGAATAAAGCCTTCAAAACGTATGCGTTCATTGAAGGTGGTCTTCCACTGAAAGAACGCCAACATTAAGTTGACGTTATTCCACGGGAACAACGCCAACAAAATGTTGGTGTTATTCCGGGGACGAAAGAATTACATCTTACCACTGGAATAACGCCAACATTTTGTTGGCGTTGTTCCAGTGGAATAACGCCAACAAAATGTTGGGGTTATTCCACTGGAACAGCGCCAACAAAATGTTGGCGTTATTCCGGGGACGACAGAATTTCATGTTACCACTGGAATAACGCCAACATTTTGTTGGCGTTATTCCACTGGAACAACGCCAACATTAAATTGACGTTGTTTCACTGGAATAACACCAACGTTTTGTTGGCGTTATTCCGGGGACGACAGAATTACTTCTTACCACTGGAATAACGCCAACATTTTGTTGGCGTTGTTCCAGTGGAATAACGCCAACAAAATGTTGGCGTTATTCCACTGGAACAACGCCAACAAAATGTTGGCGTTATTCCAGCACTTTTATTTAACATTGTGTTGGCGTTATTCCTGTTGGCGCTATTCAGCGTCCCCCTTCACTCTGACTTACCGACCACTGTGAGAAGCAGATTGTCCAGGAAGAGAGACAGATAAACCAGCATGACGAGAACTCTCCTGCGATCCATCACAAGTCAACACTGCGCACAGGTGTCTGAATCTAACAGGTGCCTAGCGTCTAGATGCTCATTCCCCAGAGTCCGGATGCCCGAAGTGTCCACCAGCAAGAAGTGCGCGCCGGGAGAGCCACCGCCTCTTATATACCCCCAGCGCCTCCGCATTGTGGTCGGTGTAATGTGATGAGGGAAGTAATTTCACGACTGATCGGGTTTCAGTTGGAGACAGATGCGTCGCAGGTCTTGCCGACGCCGATAACAACGCCACACATACTTGTTCCCCCTTCTAATGCATCCCCCCCTCTCTCTCTTACAAAATTTACAACGAGAGAAGAGGAATAAAATCCACACAAAAAGGTACCATTTATTAGGAGAAGCGTGTTTACAACTTGAAGTCAAATCTATTTTACCTGACTTTAAAGTTGAGCGTTGGTAACATAAAAGCTGTAAAGCCGTCTAAGCGTTCAAGATATGGTGTCTGTTATGTGCTTTCTATTCCCCTTCTCTGATACTCTACGTTGACAAATAGGTGGCATCATCATAGTTGAATAATGTTAAATCAAGGTTGAACACGGTTTCTTTTTCAATGATTTAGTTGCAGTGAAATACAGCAGTTTTTTTGTTCTCTGTCCACCCGATGTTTTTTGTTTAATTTCTTTCCGTAAATTGTCAGTTCATTTATTCTAAATTAATACAATTAGTTCTTTGCTCCATTGAAATCAATTAATTGTCAAGTAATTATGTCTGGAACTCGGCGATGCGCTTCAAATTGCAACAAGAATAATCAGGTAAACACGGGTGACATATTTCCATCATTTCTGTGAGCCAATCATTGGACTGGTACTACATGAATAGTGAAGTAGCAGGTACACGGCGACACTATTTTCATGTTGTTCGCGTCACAGAACAATTTATGTAGAAAACAGATTTGTTGGAAACAGTCTATACGAGCTGGATTTGATGTACGAGAAGGGAAGAGAGAGAGAGTGCATGAAGAAGTGTGTGGTACGAGCATTCTCAAACTGAAGCACATCTTGGAAAGTTCCTACCTAGCTGACGAAACTAACTTATTTATGAGATAGGTAGATTCAAATCTATGTACTATCTATGACATTTATGACATTATCTCCTACTGGTGCAAATACCTACCTATGAGAAAATGTCAAAGTTAACTTTATAAAGTCGCACTTGCCCATCAATAAAATAATAGCATTACCAACAGGTGGTCATTTTGCTGCTTAATCCCAATCTGCCCAATCCACACTAGCAACATTTAGTTATAATATGATCGACTTGTTTTTGCACATTGTGCAGAGTTACTTTATGGGCAACAAAATGACTATGAAAGAACCAAGTTGATCAATAAAAAGTTGCTAGTGGGGATTTTGTTCACTGTTCAGTTACCTGCTGCACCGACAATCCTTCACAAACATTTTAACATTTTAATTTGCAGCTCGCAGAGGGGGATAACGGCTGCAACAATGCAAGTAAGTTAGGCCATTGTTATACTTCGTTGAGTTGTATTCGTACACATTGTACCTAAGTTAATTCTTACTTTACTAACTGTTGTGATTTCATTTGGCAGGCAAATCGTCCAGATTGCCGAATCCGTGTGCAGGAAAATCAACACCCCGACCTCGTAAGTTGCACCACTGTATTGCTCATGCGCAAGAGATCATCCAGCATCATTCCATGACGTGTTGCATACCTATTTCCCTGGAGGCGTATTCTAGAACGTTTCCCAATTCCATTCCTGATGGAATCCGGTCACGGCCATAAGGATTAACATAGCACCGAATCAGATTCCATCAGAATTGGGAATTTAAAAGTTCTAGAATACGGCCCCTGGTTTTAAAATCAAGCGAAATTCTGAATTTGATCCGCTCAAATGCTTCAACTTGAATCAACTTTGTCGACAACCTTATACATGTCTATACATTGGGACTAGAATAGTTGAAATAGGATAGAATCTTGGTTGCTGAGAAAGTGATTGGTGTATTGGTCGCAGCTTACACGCCGCCGCAGAACGTGGGGAGACAATCCCGACCGCTGAGCCCTCAGTCTTACAATCCCGGACACACTTCGAGCACACGACCCACAGCGGAGCGCGCGCAACAAGTACGTAACCATTGACGTAACGGATCGTAAGGGACGGAACGGGAATGGTGACTGTGGGAAGTTCAACAAAGATATGTGTATAGCCAACGCATTTAGTTGTGATAAAACTTACCCCCTATCGCGACTACCAGTCGTACACAGAAGTAGTATAAGTTGCCTAAAATACAGATATTTGTATACAGAGGGGTGATTTGCAAGACTGGTTTTATCATTGGCTTTGATCACGACTTAATGCGTTGGCTGTACTTATGTTAATTATTTTTTCACATTTTTCATAGTTTGAAAGTTTGATAAGTTATGATGATTTAGGAAATAAATAAAATGCAGCCCCTTCATTTGTAGAAATCCTTCCTTTATTATTGCACTTTAGACTTGTAATTGTCAGTGTGATAAAGACGCTTGCGTTTCATGGAAACCTTACTTATATTATGACAGAAAATTGTTCCTCTCTCTCCATTTGCCTCAAGTAACTTGCGAATTTTGGGTGGGCGCGCGGCCACCCAAAATTGTCCGCTCCCCACCCTCTGCCCACCCAATAATAATGAAAGAAAATAATTTTGTTATTGTATTTGAATTTTGAATTTTGTGTATAATGTCAAGTAATCATAACACAGATAGAATATATTTCTAGAATTATAGCGCATTCAAGTTGTAGGCTGAATGGTAGCTTTACAATTCACTGCTATTTTAAATGATATTAAAATCATATTTTACCCCAAAAGTAGTATTTTTAGCGTCCCAAATTCGTTTCTATTGATTTAATAATCCGAAAAACAGCTCTTCGGGGCATGGCTATCTAACCTAACACCTACTTTCAGCGGAAAATTATAATCCCACCCTAAATAAATATCCTCCGCTCACTGCCAACCATAGCAAAAATTCCTGACGCTGTCCATGCCAGCGACCACTTGTTGAAGTTGGTGTCGATTGCTACACAACTGTCAGTGGCAATGTTTCCAAGTTGCTAAACTCTTGTTCAGTTTGTGTGACACCTGTAGCGATGTGGTTGAATAACAATGTTTCAGCGGAGACAGTCGCCCGAGGTGTCGGCGTCGACCAAGTTGCTGGTGGAGATGATGAGTTGTTCAGATTGTATGACACCTGTAGCTCTGTGGTTGAATAACAATGTTTCAGCGGAGACAGTCGCCCGAGGTGTCGGCGTCGACCAAGTTGCTGGTGGAGATGATGAGTTGTTCAGATTGTATGACACCTGTAGCGCTGTGGTTGAATAACAATGTTTCAGCGGAGAGAGTCGCCCGAGGTGTCGGCGTCGACCAAGTTGCTGGTGGAGATGATGAGTTGTTCAGATTGTATGACACCTGTAGCGCTGTGGTTGAATAACAATGTTTCAGCGGAGACAGTCGCCCGAGGTGTCGGCGTCGACCAAGTTGCTGGTGGAGATGATGAGTTGTTCAGATTGTATGACACCTGTAGCTCTGTGGTTGAATAACAATGTTTCAGCGGAGACAGTCGCCCGAGGTGTCGGCGTCGACCAAGTTGCTGGTGGAGATGATGAGTTGTTCAGATTGTATGACACCTGTAGCGCTGTGGTTGAATAACAATGTTTCAGCGGAGAGAGTCGCCCGAGGTGTCGGCGTCGACCAAGTTGCTGGTGGAGATGATGAGTTGTTCAGATTGTATGACACCTGTAGCGCTGTGGTTGAATAACAATGTTTCAGCGGAGACAGTCGCCCGAGGTGTCGGCGTCGACCAAGTTGCTGGTGGAGATGATGAGTTGTTCAGATTGTATGACACCTGTAGCGCTGTGGTTGAATAACAATGTTTCAGCGGAGACAGTCGCCCGAGGTGTCGGCGTCGACCAAGTTGCTGGTGGAGATGATGAGTTGTTCAGATTGTGTGACACCTGTAGCGCTGTGGTTGAATAACAATGTTTCAGCGGAGACAGTCGCCCGAGGTGTCGGCGTCGACCAAGTTGCTGGTGGAGATGATGAGTTGTTCAGATTGTATGACACCTGTAGCGCTGTGGTTGAATAACAATGTTTCAGCGGAGACAGTCACCCGAGGTGTCGGCGTCGACCAAGTTGCTGGTGGAGATGATGAGTTGTTCAGATTGTATGACACCTGTAGCTCTGTGGTTGAATAACAATGTTTCAGCGGAGACAGTCGCCCGAGGTGTCGGCGTCGACCAAGTTGCTGGTGGAGATGATGAGTTGTTCAGATTGTATGACACCTGTAGCTCTGTGGTTGAATAACAATGTTTCAGCGGAGACAGTCGCCCGAGGTGTCGGCGTCGACCAAGTTGCTGGTGGAGATGAGTTGTTCAGATTGTATGACACCTGTAGCGCTGTGGTTGAATAACAATGTTTCAGCGGAGACAGTCGCCCGAGGTGTCGGCGTCGACCAAGTTGCTGGTGGAGATGATGAGTTGTTCAGATTGTATGACACCTGTAGCTCTGTGGTTGAATAACAATGTTTCAGCGGAGACAGTCGCCCGAGGTGTCGGCGTCGACCAAGTTGCTGGTGGAGATGATGAGTTGTTCAGATTGTATGACACCTGTAGCTCTGTGGTTGAATAACAATGTTTCAGCGGAGACAGTCGCCCGAGGTGTCGGCGTCGACCAAGTTGCTGGTGGAGATGAGTTGTTCAGATTGTATGACACCTGTAGCGCTGTGGTTGAATAACAATGTTTCAGCGGAGACAGTCGCCCGAGGTGTCGGCGTCGACCAAGTTGCTGGTGGAGATGATGAGTTGTTCAGATTGTATGACACCTGTAGCGCTTTGGTTGAATAACAATGTTTCAGCGGAGACAGTCGCCCGAGGTGTCGGCGTCGACCAAGTTGCTGGTGGAGATGATGAGTTGTTCAGATTGTATGACACCTGTAGCGCTGTGGTTGAATAACAATGTTTCAGCGGAGACAGTCGCCCGAGGTGTCGGCGTCGACCAAGTTGCTGGTGGAGATGATGAGTTCACTGCGCAAGGGGATCGCGGAGGTCGAGCAGCGGCCGCAAAATGCTTCGTGTGGGGATACAGGTGGGTTCTTCACATGTTCACATTATGTCGCATTAGGTCTGATATATACTGTGCACATACATCGCTTAAGTTCTGATAGATATTCATGTTCACATATGTCGCATAAGGTCTGAGAGATACTGCAATCATTTCATATCAATATTTCGTCAAGTTCATAGCAGGGAAATGATTGATTTCATCTATGGGGCCATATTATTCTATAAATTTTCTAAATTATTTTAGACCGAGTTCATTTAATTGTATAGGCTTCCACAACACATGAAATGAGTTACACAATAACTAATATCTTACATGAAATCATTTCGGTCTGAAATCATTTCAGAGAATTTATAAATAGGTATCATACGAGGACGGCTTTAGAGCATCAAATTTCATCAACGTTTAATGTTTAATTCTACTGTATTTCCACTATAAGATAGTTTTGATACCAATTTTGACACATGTTGATCTGTCAATATATCTAGCGATATTAAATTTACACATCTGGATTTTCTTTATAGAAACAATTCAGTAACAATCTCAAATAACAACATAGGGAAATATGTCGACTGGGATGAGGAAATGTCACTGTTGTAAATCTGTACCTGTTGTACCTATACAACATTGTATTGTATGTTAATATAAATAAATACAAATTTTGAGTTGAATTGAATTGCCCAATTGTTGAAATGTTTCAGGGGACGAATCGCCAGAAGAGACGGACGAATATGACTGCGCATCTGGCTCAGGTCTGGTGAGTCTCGAGTTCGACTCCAGTCCGTGACATCTAAACCATTCTTCTCTCACTGTTCCGACTACTAGAGTTCAAAGTCACATGTTGGGGAATAACCCATAACAAAATTGTATTTAAAATAACAGCTGAAATCATCCACTATAAAAGGTGTTTCAAATTCTAAATACCGACGTTTATAAGGGGACAAAATCGGGGCAGAGTACCCGGGGTCGGGGGCTGTGATTTTATAATTTGTTTCTTCATACACACAATATCATAATTTATGAAAATATGAAAGTTTTTCAACAAAATAGCCAACCAGTGGCAGTGAATTAATCTTGCCTGTGTTTGTTAGGAAGAAGATGAGTACGAGGATGAAGAAGAGGAGGAGGAATGTGGGGAGGTGGAACAGCACGTGTGTGATAGCCAGGTAACTAAACATTCTGTTAGACGCTTTTAGAATCTTCGCCTGTCTGTTCTTGCTTCTGTTCAGATCAGAATGCTCCTCCTATAGAGCTGAACACGAGTGACACGTACCAACAATTGAATCAGGACTAGAGATCAAATCCCGAGTCAAACGTAGAACTAAATATTTAACAACTGTTCATCAAATACATTCCATGACTATAGTCTTCAATACGTCATCCGAAATAATTTTCATTTACTTAGGCCCGGTATTACCAAAGTTAAATATGCTGGAAAAAGGCCCGATATTACCAAAGTTAAAATGTGCTGTATTAACTAAATTTTTAATTAAATTCAACTTTTTCATACATTTTGAAGTCTCTGATTGGCTGTACCGCCAATTTAGTCCAATATTTAGTTAAACCGGCTCAGATAAACTTTGGTAATACCCAGCCCTTAGGCAGTTAAATTTGATGTCCTGATCTTGAGCAAACATTGATCCGAATAATAACAACGAGACTGCGCGAGACCTGTTTGTCTCTCGATGTGTTGGAAACTTGAATAACCGCGACGTTGTTCTGACAGGCCACTGACGACGACGGCTACGACGGCGGATGCGACGACGACGCTCAACAACGTAAGCACTTCATTGTTCGAGCAAGTAGTTGTACAGTCGCATCTATGTGTTGCTCCGGATTATCCCATGAGAGGCGCACGGGTAAAGTAGCGACCACCAGTACAGTTTTGTCTGCGCATGAAATACGGTGCATAAAACGTTCAAGACGCGTCCACACATATAGTTTTCAGCACATTTTTCCCATTCAGTTCCTTCAGAATCCATCTCTGATAACCAGAGAAAGATAGAAAAATGGAGCAAAATTTGAGATATTTTGCTCAGTTATCAAACTCGGTGTTCTGTCTTCATTCAGTTCACGGTTTTACTCTCTTGCACAGTTTTACCTGCGCAGCTAAAACGGACGACAAAACTGAACGTGTGGACAGGGTTAAAGTTCGATCGCAATCGTTGGGTTCGTAAATCGATCCCAGCTTTCCTCTTGATACGCAACCGGGTAGATTCATCATGACCATAAACATGACGTTGATTTTGGTACGAGAAAATTCTAGTTTACTAGATTTTTCTCGTACCAAAGCGATTACAATCGCTTTGACAGAGGATGAAATAGAGGCCATTTCAACTCGATTTTAAATATGACTTTGAAATTATATTTTGTCTTACACAAACAATAAATTAGAAATCGTTTTACCACATTATTTTTTTCTAATTAAAATTAGTGTAACCAATTACGCAAATTTTATGCGGCTAAACGAGATGCTTCCAGGGCTGCGATCGTGTAAAATAACAACTTCTTTGTCACGATGACAAGACCCTTGAAGGCCTTGAATAACATTGAGATGAGAGCTTGTCACTGCGACAAGTAAGTTGTCATTTTACACGATCGCAGCCCAGAAGATCGGCACGGAATCGAAACAAGTTCTCGACTTCGACGGATTCAATCCTGCCATCCGGATAGATTCACGAGCGCAAACACGACTCTGCCTCGAAATGTCGTGATGTTGTTCTGAACGCTCGACAGAGTCGGAGCCGGACGGCGTCGACTTCGACTACATCCAGCAGGAGTTGCTGCGCGAGAAGAGAGACGTTGAGATCGCCGAGGACCTCGCGCAGTCGCGACACAACCAGTCAGGCCTGCCCGTCAAGCCGGACGAGAGGGCAAGTCGACACATTCCATTCCGAGATGATTCAGCTAGCTTCAAACAGACAGAGCAACTGTAGCATTACTAGAGCTAGGATGTTTAGGTCCTATATGAAACCTCCAAAAAGGCAGGCAAATAGTACCTTCAAACTATTAAAAAAGGCCATAAAATCCGGGAAAAGGACCAATGAAATGTTAGGTTTTGTAATATTCGTCATCCTATTTGGTATTCGATTTATTGGTTCAGGAGTTGAATTTGGAGTAAGATATTAAATATGAATGTGTCTATGTGTCAAGTATCGTTGTTGGTATCCAAGTGGAGGATGGAAATTTTGTGAAGACAACAATTTTATTTGTAACTTAAAACATATATTTGATATTATTTTCCCCAATAATTTAAAAAAGGCCAAAAATACCTTAAAATAGCAAGAAAAGGACTGAATTTATAAAAATAAATGAGAAAAAAGGCATTTTATAGCAAAATAAAACACTTATTTTTGAAACCAAGAATACATGAAACATATTTATGTAACTATCACTTTCAGACGTGTCTGAACAAAAAGTTAAAAAATTATATGTCGTAAACATCCTAGCCCCAATCATTACAAAGAAACATTCATATCACTTCGTGTTACTTTGTTTTGTTACATTTTATTTACGTAGATGTAAAATTCAGTAAAGATTTATATACAGTCTGTTTTCAATTAATTCACATCTTACGTGTCACTTTGATTATGATACATGTTTGTCTGACTCGTGGTCGTCTTTGCAGGCTTCGCAGGAACCCGAGTTGACGCCCAAGTTGCTTGCGACGTGGATGTACCTGGAGCAGCGGGGGTTGCCGACGACGGCAGCTCCAAGCCGCATCGTCGACTTCCTGTTTCCCACCGTCAAGCCGCCCTTGTCCGCCATCTCCGCCGTCGTCACTCCAGCCCTAGTGAGTAGTTCACGTCAAACAACCATTGTCCGCGTCGTCACTCCAGCCCTAGTGAGTAGTTCACGTCAAATAGCCCTTGTCCGCGTCGTCACTCCCGCCCTAGCGAGTAGTTCACGACAAACAGCCCTTGTCCGCGTCGTCACTCCCGCCCTAGTGAGTAGTTCACGTCAAATAGCCCTTGTCCGCGTCGTCACTCCCGCCCTAGTGAGTAGTTCACGTCAAACAGCCCTTGTCCGCGTCGCCACTCCCGCCCTAGTGACTAGTTCACGTCAAACAGCCCTTGTCCGCGTCGTCACCCCCGCCCTCGTGAGTAGTTCACGTCAAACAGCCCTTGTCCGCGTCGTCACTCCCGCCCTAGTGAGTAGTTCACGTCAAATAGCCCTTGTCCGCGTCGTCACTCCCGCCCTAGTGAGTAGTTCACGTCAAACAGCCCTTGTCCGCGTCGTCACTCCCGCCCTAGTGAGTAGTTCACGTCAAACAACCCTTGTCCGCGTCGCCACTCCCGCCCTAGTGACTAGTTCACGTCAAACAACCCTTGTCCGCGTCGTCACCCCCGCCCTCGTGAGGAGTTCACGTCAAACAGCCCTTGTCGGCGACGTCACTCCCGTGAGTAGTTCACGTCAAACAGCCCTTGTCCGCGTCGTCACTCCCGTGAGTAGTTCACGTCAAACAGCCCTTGTCCGCGTCGCCACTCCCGCCCTAGTGACTAGTTCACGTCAAACAGCCCTTTTCCGCGTCGTCACTCCCGCCCTCGTGAGTAGTTCACGTCAAACAGCCCTTGTCCGCGTCGTCACTCCCGCCCTCGTGAGTAGTTCACGTCAAACAGCCCTTGTCCGCGTCATCACTCCCGCCCTAGTGAGTAGTTCACGTCGCCGCCGTCCAGGAGTGAACGAGTGTCTTGTGTCTGCCGTCAGGGCGTCGCTGTGCCGGTGACCACCAGGAACGGGATGTCGCCGATCCCCGACCACGTGCTCAACGCCGTCGCGATGCTGGAGGCGTCTGTGCGCGGGTCGCCGGACTTTAAGTTCTTGCCGCCAGAAGTACACGAGAAGATAGTCATTGCCGAGCCAGGTTTGACACAAAGATCTGTATTTTGATATGCAGAGAACACGCAATTATTTTTATTTTTCTCAAATCTTCTGAATGTGTACCTAATCCAGGGCTATGAGTCGTCAAGCTTATCAATAAGCGATTCATGTTTTATTGCCCAATTATGCTTCGAAAAGACAACTTATATCAGAACATTTAATGTATACTTTGGTATATCTCATCAGAATCTTCAGTCATGTAAGATAAGTCTTCAAAAGTAATTGAGCGAGCGAAGCGAGCGTCTCCTTTTGGCTCTTTTGGCACGGACCTCTGCAAACTTCTCTGTTTGCAGACCCAATTTTTTTAAAATCCATTCATTGGTTAAAATTTAAATAAATATCTCCTGATAGGCTGAAAAAATTAAACGGTCTCCCATAATTCTGATCAAATTCATATTTTGGCTATACAGGTCAGAGTTTTTCTTCGATCGAGCTGAAATTTTGCACACATGTAAACCCACCCTTATCTGTTTGCAGGCCCTAATTAAATTTGAATTCCATTCATTGGTTAAAATTTAAATAAATGTCTCCTGATAGGCTGAAAATGAAAACGGTCTTCGATAATTCTGATCAAACTCATATTTTGCATGATCATTAAGACCAACATTGTCTCTTATTTTACAAAATTTCATCCCAATCAGTTAAGAACGTATGAACTTATTGACATTTTTTATATCTGTCAGTAATGAAGTATCGAAAGTAATGTTTTCCAGTGCCACTTGAATTGAATCTGATTTGCTATATTTATACCAGGGTGCTTAGATGCTATTTTCAAGTTTCGATGAAAAGCATAATATACTTTTTTATTGATTGAGTGATCATATTTCAATTAAATATGGATGTGTATGTTTTCTTTGCGTTATGTACGCATTTCCGGTTCGAGAATTTGCACGTACCCGTGCTCGCTCATCAACGCGTTACACTGAGCGTTTTCCTAGTAAGACTGCATGCGGGCAGCAGTAAATGTCAAATTTCCTTTAATTTCCTTAATCACCTAGCTCTATTTTTACAACTTTAGGGGAAGCTTTCATGTATAGTCTCTTGAAATTTATTTAATTTAAACGAATATTCAGAATAATTTCAATGAAAATTTGCTTTTTCTAGTTAGATGTACCTTTGGCACAACTTAAAACGATATTTGAACGAAGCGGATTGGCTGCTGTCAGGTTCCTTGACAATCAATCCTTGATATTATCAATGAAATTAGAAGAAATTAACGAGTTAGCAGCGACGGATGATGCCATCAAAAAGTGTACATAACAATGGCGGCAGCGTGTCTGATGAAGCCATGTTGTGCAGACATCAACAAGATGGCCGCCATCACCGGCGTGCCCGAGACGAATCTACTTCGTCGCGACTCTCTGCAACTTCAGGTCCCGCCCGAGAAGAACTTCAACCTCAGCGCCACCGGTGGTGCGTACAGCACTCGCGTCCAGTTGCGCGGCTCCTGCCTCCCGTGGTGGTTCCCAGGTACTAACCATGTTCAGTTGCGCGGCTCCTCCCTCCCGTGGTGGTTCCCAGGTACTAACCTTGTTCAGCAGCGCGGCTCCTGCCTCCCGTGGTGGTTCCCAGGTACTAACCATGTTCAGTTGCGCGGCTCCTGCCTCCCGTGGTGGTTCCCAGGTACTAACCATGCTCAGTTGCGCAGCTCCTGCCTCCCGTGGTGGTTCCCAGGTAATAACCTTGTCCAGTTGCGCGGCTCCTGCCTCCCGTGGTGGTTCCCAGGTACTAACCTTTAACGCGCTCCTGCCTCCCGTGGTGGTTCCCAGGTACTAACCATGTTCAGTTGCGCGGCTCCTGCCTCCCGTGGTGGTTCCCAGGTACTAACCATGCTCAGTTGCGCAGCTCCTGCCTCCCGTGGTGGTTCCCAGGTACTAACCATGTTCAGTTGCGCGGCTCCTGCCTCCCGTGGTGGTTCCCAGGTACTAACCTTGTTCAGTTGCGCGGCTCCTGCCTCCCGTGGTGGTTGCCAGGTACTAACCTTGTTCAGCAGCGCGCTCCTGCCTCCCGTGGTGGTTCCCAGGTACTAACCTTGTTCAGTTGCGCGGCTCCTGCCTCCCGTGGTGGTTCCCAGGTACTAACCTTGTTCAGCAGCGCGCTCCTGCCTCCCGTGGTGGTTCCCAGGTACTAACCTTGTTCAGTTGCGCGGCTCCTGCCTCCCGTGGTGGTTCCCAGGTAATAACCTTGTCCAGTTGCGCGGCTCCTACCTCCCGTGGTGGTTCCCAGGTACTAACCTTGTTCAGTTGCGCGGCTCCTGCCTCCCGTGGTGGTTCCCAGGTACTAACCATGCTCAGTTGCGCAGCTCCTGCCTCCCGTGGTGGTTCCCAGGTACTAACCATGTTCAGTTGCGCGGCTCCTGCCTCCCGTGGTGGTTCCCAGGTACTAACCATGCTCAGTTGCGCAGCTCCTGCCTCCCGTGGTGGTTCCCAGGTAATAACCTTGTCCAGTTGCGCGGCTCCTGCCTCCCGTGGTGGTTCCCAGGTACTAACCTTGTTCAGTTGCGCGGCTCCTGCCTCCCGTGGTGATTCCCAGGTACTAACCTTGTTCAGTTGCGCGGCTCCTGCCTCCCGTGGTGGTTCCCAGGTACTAACCTTGTTCAGTTGCGCGGCTCCTGCCTCCCGTGGTGGTTCCCAGGTACTAACCTTGTTCAGCAGCGCGCTCCTGCCTCCCGTGGTGGTTCCCAGGTACTAACCTTGTTCAGTTGCGCGGCTCCTGCCTCCCGTGGTGGTTCCCAGGTACTAACCTTGTTCAGCAGCGCGGCTCCTGCCTCCCGTGGTGGTTCCCAGGTACTAACCTTGTTCAGTTGCGCGGCTCCTGCCTCCCGTGGTGGTTCCCAGGTACTAACCTTGTTCAGCAGCGCGGCTCCTGCCTCCCGTGGTGGTTCCCAGGTACTAACCTTGTTCAGCAGCGCGCTCCTGCCTCCCGTGGTGGTTCCCAGGTACTCATGCTCAAAGCAATTTTCAGGATTTTTGGTGGTGCAAGCGCCAGCGATTTTGCCGCTTGTTTCAGTCACTTTTTATTAGATACGATTGGAGAGAAAATGGGTTGACAAAATGATTTGAAATTTTAATCATGATTTGATAAAAGGCAAACTTAGAGTGATCCCTTGGTACATTTTTTAAATTAAATCCGTATGAAATTTAATTTAAAAAATGTATTAAGTGATAACCCTAAGTTTTTCCTTTATCTAATCATAATTAAAATTTGAGATCAATTGGTTCACAGATTTAGTCTCCAATCGTATCGGGAATTTCATAGTTTTGAGCCGTTTTGTTGAATAACCGGCGACTAATTAACAAGGCATGAAGCAAAAATTAAAAAGTGCTACTAATATACAATCAGACTGATCATGTGAACATCCTATCAAAGTTACACCCACTTATGAAACAATTTTTCTCTCAATTTGCTAAAACGGCCGAGCGCTTGCGTCACCTTAAAGATAATCCCAAGGCCTGTAGATCAGCAGCAACTTTCACACACATATTAATTCACGTGCAATACAAATGCTCGCTTATGAACGCGTTACACAGCGAGTTTGAACAGTGTCTCGATGCAAAGTCCTTGTTCTGGCCCAGGGTACTACTCGGCGTTGCCCGGAGGCGACGGCTTCAAGGTGACTAAATCGCCCTCCGCGACGTTCCTCGAAGCCTACAACGCCGTCGAGTCCGACGGCTTCTACCCCGACGACCAGATCAAGGTCAAGACCAACTCGCCCCATGACCTCCACATGCATGATTCCATGTAGTTCCCGAATAGCTGGCATTGTGTTGTAGAGCTCCACTCAACCTGTATCCCTTTCTGTATCTCTGTACAATGTAATAAAACATATACTCTTTCACGTGATTTTAACAGTTGTTTTTCTTTGAGTTGAGAGAGAAATAACAAGTCATATCGAAATTCTATTACATCGAAATTCGCTGTGATAAGCTTTCCAGCCGTTGTGAAAACTCAAACTGTAAACATTGACGAGAGCTGTAGCTTTCGATGCTCCATGTCTGATAATGAACGTAAGATTCTTAGTTCTCGCATTACGAAGCTACAGGTGGATGCAAAGTTTCCTCGAACAATTTATTTTCCTTGTGTTTTAGAAAGTTATTCCACTTTCAATCAGCGGAAATGAACTAATTATATGGAGAGCTTTCATTCCATCTGTTTGGCGAACAACACAGAAACGCAAGAGCCGCCAAGCCCGACGCTCCCTCTTTGTCAATTACTTGCAGGAGATATTCAATTTACTGACTCAAGTAGGAATAACAGTCACGGAAACGAAATATTTTAACCAACCTTTGGGCTATCCAAAAATGTATTATTTTAGACATAATATATTCGCTTCCTTTTATAATAAATGAAAATCTAATTAAATTACAACACTCTCATTGGACATTTCGTGATTGGACGTTTAAAATTGAAAATAAAAAAATACAAAGGCTGTGGTACGTCCAAAGAGAGTGTTTTTAATCCAAACTTATTACAAACATTTAAAATTGTATTCATCAATCAAATACTGTGATCATAATAGTAATGTTTTATTGTACGATTAATATGTACATAATTTTACTCGTAATATGTCATGTGCATGCAAAATTATCTACAGAGAACAATGACTTAGAAGTCTATTTATATCAACTAAGTAATAGAACATCATATTTATATAAGTAGCATTAAAGTTAAAAACATTCACACAAATAAATACGCGCAGACATTCAAGTATTAACAGATGTATAAACTAACACGTTGATGGCTGGCATCTTCTAACACAGTAAGCTTTATCGAAACACCGACTTATCCAATCCACGTTTCGCTTTACTTGAACATTGATCACAATGGAATTTCATAGTCATGGTAACAGGAATATAGATTTTTATAATTATTTTGTTAAAAAATATAATGTAGTGCTTATATTTACTCTATTTGTTATTTTGAAGTTAGGTAAACTCTGACCTTGTAAATACATTTTATTTCAAAATGTTTGAATGATCCTCAGAAAAGTATTCTCTACACAGAAAGACGATGGTATAAATAATATTCGATGATGTTGAATGTGAATGATGGTAGCTGCTTGTTTCGGTGGGGTTTGTTTATTTGAGGCCGAATGCCGGGTCTGTGGGACGGCGGGGTCCTGAACAATGGCGGAAAGTCAGCCTCCAGAAGGCGATTCGGAAGTCGGGACTGTAGAAGGCGTAGATGAATGGATTTATAGCCGAGTTGATCCAGCCTGGAGACAAAACACAGAGTTCAGATTTCACAGCAGTGGCAGATGTCGAACATTCTTCCAGAGTGCGGGGAAAGCGAGCGAAACATAAAAAATAAAAAAAAATATCTCAGCATATTTTCTCAATCGGACACAAAGGAGACTTTGTCCTACCCTCAATTTTCAATAGTATAACCTTAGACTAAGTATAACTTACCAGCTACGCTACTTCAACTTGGACTAAAGTCCTTACTGAATGAGTTATATTTGAATGAAATATAATGTACGTTCATATCTTTTCTCTTATGATTGTACAAAAAGTTAAAAAACGGTGACACTTTTTAACGACACATAATTATGAATAATCAAACACTCAATTCATCTCTATACGCTCTGATATTCGGTTATATCAATTCCTTTGAAGAAGTAACATGCAGTTGTCACATTAGATGTGGCATAGTGTGTCCGTTGACGCCGCCAAAACCTGGCGCAAGCAGCTACGTTCTACACATTCCTGATGAGGTGTAGCTTTAGGAAAGTTGTGACAGGTTCTGGGATCGTAAGCGAAAAACCTATTGTACCTACCAGCTCAGACTTTGACAGGCTAAACGCCCAAACCTCCGAATAAATGAAGACTTTGCGTGGATTCTTACGTTTATCTTGCTGTAATACTTAAGTCAAGCTACATATTAATTGTATACTTCTGTATCGCTCCAGAACTTACCTAGCCATGTGAGGAAGTCGACGAGGAGTGGCGGCATATTCAAGAACGGCGTCAACAGATAACAAATGAAGAACGGCAGCCAACACGCCACGAAACCTCCGACGACAATCGACAGCGTCTGCGCCGTCTTGCTCTCACGTCGGAAGCTGGACACTCTGCTGGACGTCTCGACGACGACGGTGGGGATGGGGGCGCCGTGCTCCATGGAATGTAGATCGAGAGGTAGGGACTCGGGGCGGGCGGCGCCGGGGCGGCCGTAGTAGCTGGCGCCAGTGGGGAACGGGTTGCCGACGTGCTTCTGCTGATCCTTGCACGGGGACGTGGAGTAGGCCGTGTAATGGGAGCGGATAGAGCGGGGGTGGTGGTTGTTGGAGGTGTAGTGGAGCACATCGCTAGGGAGGCTGTGGAAGAGAGAAGCGAGCGTTTCAGTTGTACTCTTGCGGCCCATACTAAACTGTAGTTTTTTTGTCTGCACATCCCAAGTCACTCCGTTTCACCAATCGATCTGAAATTTTGCACTCAAGCTAAGAGCGTACCAGTGGTCTTGTGTAAAGTTTTTGATCAAAATCCTCTGATTGGTGTTAAAAAGCGAAAATTAACCGTTTGTCAAATCAAGTTGAAATTCTAAATGGTCATTAAAATCAAAATTCCATCAGATTTTAAAAATGTTAGTCAAAACAGTAATTTTTGAACATATTGATATTTTTAATGTTTAAACCATCTGTTTTACTGAGAATTAATTATGCACCGCCCCTTGATAAATTGCAAATGATTGGGGTTAATCTCCTTGGCCTACAGAGCATCAACTTTCACAGGTATATTTATTCGAATGCAATCCAAAGGCACGCTTATCACCGCTTACACAGATCTTCATTGTAGGTAATCCACTTAATTCTTCCTTTTAATTTGCTACGTTTAATTTGAACGTTTCTTAAAGGTTACGATACTCTAATCTCTAATTCCAAAGATAAAAGAAGACAAGAAATGAAGCGGATCGTTTTTTTTACAGTTAATTATATACCTTCTTCGGATTCAAATCTCAAGTTCAAACATGAGATGTCAAGTGGAATTATATTAACTTTTCAATCTCGCGAAACTTTTTTCTCTTACTTTTTAGAAATTGGATTTTTATGACATTGCAATTAGAAATCAGAAATTGAGCCAAATTTCATTTAAAAGAAAACAATTCTTTTCTTATTCACGATTTGCATGAACTTTCTGTGATCTACGTTCTAGTTTGATTATAAAATAATAAAAAAATCATTGCATGTAAACTTTATAAACTTACATTAGTATACTGTAAAGCAATAATCTTTGCTACAAGCGAATTCAATAATTGAAACCATATGACTTATTGAAAATATAGAAAACAATCCGAATCAAGGTCTGTTTCAGTGACAGCGTAGTGTATGAAAAAGCAATTTCTAAAATAGAATTACTTGAAATAAATCTCCGACCAAATGGAACTGTTTGTATGCAATCAATTCTCTTGATGCAGTTAACATATGAAGAAAGTCGAATTGAAATATCTCATTGCTGCATCTGACTTCAACTCGATAAATCTATTTCCTCTGATTTCAATGCTGCATCACAAATAAAGGAAATCGACAACGATCTAGTTGATTCTATCCTACGTTTGTCAGTAGAGTCAGCAATTTGCAGATCGTCAAATAAAACTGTCTGCGATATTGGAAAATGTTTTATTCAAACACAAAATCTATGATCCTCTCTGAATAGTTTCAAGGTCGGTTGAATCGGAAGTAATGATTCAATCAGGATTCTTTGAGGAGACAAAAGACTACTCAGATCGATGTTTGATGTCGTTTCTGTGATTGGCTGATCTCGTTGATTGTTTGCGAACTCACTCCACTGTTGCCAGATTGACGAATGCTCAAGGGATTGTGGGAAACTGTTCTGTTTCTTTTGGCTCGGTTTTGCACCGATGTGGTTTCAACTGGATCATCTCTCAAAGAGTCAATCAGAAATGTGTACTTTAAAGTTAAACGGATTGAGTTTAAATTGTTCAGTGATTTCATCAGCTAAAGATAATTTTGTTCTACTCTATTATTCTTTGAATTCAACTTTTAATGCTACTTTAATTAGACTTTGTTTCCGCCAATATTATGTTGGTAACACTTTAACTGTAAAATCATAACAGAGAATGGACTTTTCTCCGGGGAAGAAAACGATGTAGAACTTAAAAGTACTTTTTATCCATTATTAAAGTTTTCCCGAAGAAGAAGAAAATCACCGAGGAGAAAAATTCCTTCAAATCTGATGTAATGTTAGCTGTTAAGAGGCAAACGGAAGCGAACGGGAATAGCACGGTTCGTCAGAGCGTTTTTTTTGAAATTTTGTCTTCCCACTAAATAGTTTTAAAAAATCAGATAGTATAACGACCCATAACAGCCTAATAGACTAAATAATGCCGCACACTGTAGTACTTTATGACTTCTGGTACGACTTCAAAGTGTTAAATACGATATTTTTAGTAAAATAATAATAAATAATCGTATTTAACACTTTGAGATCGTACCAGAGGTCATAAAGTACTCCAGTGTGCGGCATTATTTAGTCTATTAGGCTGTTATGGGTCGTTACTATCTGATTTTTTAAAATTATTTAGTGGGAAGACTAAATTTCAAAAAAACGCTCTGACGAACCGTGCGATTCCCGTTCGCTTCCGTTTGCCTCTTAAATATCAAATATGGACGTTAATTATTTTTCCATATGCTTGACGATAGAACAGTTTTCTGGGTGTCTTTAGAATATCTCAATATAACTTATCATGTGAGTAATCGGCTAATAACTTTTATGCCCGTCTTTCAGTGCTCTATTAAATTTAAAGTTCATTAGGACTCGAATTACAATGGCAAAACAACTAGTGACATTCCTAAAATGTGAATGTATGCCCTGAAACTCATAGAAAAAAATCTTAATTTTTTTTTCTGTTAAAGTTAACGAACTTATCTAGCAGAGCTTTGGAAAAAATCCCTTATTGTTATGAACACATTATACTACTGAAATATTTAGGCAGATGGTAGAAGAAGCTATTGCCTGCCTGCTTGATGACCTGTACTGACCTCGTGCACCTCGTGACCCCAAGATGGCCGTCCTCGCCCTCTGACGACAAGCCGCGGTCGACGTCGGACTCCTCCGCCCCCACAAGTTTCACGGACTTCTGCAAACAAGAAGGCGGTGAGGGTCTTCTGGTGGTTCACCGAATGGGGGTCACGTGATTGATTGTTACTGCGGAATACGTGTCACTGTAGACAGCAAATCAGATACTCGTTCCTCGAGTCTCCAGGGAATATGAAAATACTTTCGAATCCCTGTGCATTTCAAAACAAAGGCAATTTGAGATGACATAATTCTTGAACTTGCTAAGTGATAATTTCTATTTGGAAAGAAGATGGTTGTGTCACAACATTTATTTTAGAAGACACGAAGCAGCCCTTTGTCCTTGATCTTCGAAACAGACAGAAGAAAACTGATTTGTAGAATTATGTTCTCACAAAACTATCTACTATGATTCAAAAGCGTCTTAATAAATATGATGGGAAGCATTCATAAACGACCTTAGCGATTCACTATTGGTACTCTAATGCCACTTCCACTGTTTATTTCTTTCGTATGCACTGCCCAGGTCATAGTTCAACCGATCTACTTGAAAATTTGATCACACACTAATGTCATGAGCGGTCACGTGTAATTTTATAACGAGATCCTTTGAGTGTACAACTTAAAATTGTTCATGGTCGTTGTTGGTATTCTCCGCGTTTTTTACATTGTTAATACAAATCTGTCAAAAACGTCATATTTATGATATTTATTTGAAATCAAAGACAAAATTATCACTGCTCCTTTGACGCACTCGATCAGATCTTTAGGTATTTCCAAGTTCATAGAGCAGCAATTTCACACGAATATTAAATCTCATGCGATACTAAGATTTGCTTATCAAGGCGTTACACAAAGCGAGTTCCTAGTATCTGTGTTGATTACAACAGAAATCTGTGTAAGAAACCAGATTCCCGATATTTCCCAGTCTTCCCGTTCACTTCCAGCGTGGGCTGCTTGGGTAGAACTCTGCTTCCACTGCGTTGATTGAAGATCGATACGAATCTACTCGCCCGTTTTTGTGCTTATATTACCAATTTTCTCTTTCTACATCATTAGCTTTAGACTTCGATATTTATGATAATCACATACTTGTAATCGGCTTTTCTCTAAACCAAGAACTGAGAAAAATGCAAAGAGCTGTTCATAAATCAAGTTGTAATCAACTTATTTGCATAATGGAAAACAACGTTTTGAGCGTCAGATGATACTTCATGATGAAAGGCAAATTATTTGCGATGAAGTTTACTATGCAAGAGGAAGGAAGCTTGTATAGCCAATAAGTTCCGTTCCAACTAACGCTACTATAAATGTACTGATAAACCTTCTCCTTAATTAAAATAATTCTCTAATACTGTTGCGATTTGATAGCCGTTTGGTGCGCGTGTTTTACTGTACCTACGTGTTTTACTCTCTGTTGCCTCATTCGGATTATAAACAAATTCTCTCAAAATCTATCTTCGACAATTCGATTGCTTTTATTCTCTACAATCTGTGAATTACAGCGGAAGCTTGATTTTATGAGATAAAGAGATTACTTTACCCTCTACTGCAAGTAGGTTATGAAAATTATTTCGTGTTTCAGTTTTTATACAAAGCTATCAGTTCAAAAATATACATCATCAAAGGTACAAAGGGATATTTTTAAACACTTTCATAAAATTAGGTCGGGTAGGACCAACTTTGGATTATGTTAACTATCGATGGTAAGTGGAAATTAGTGAATCTTATTGGCTGTGGAATTCGCGCCAACTTGATTCATTGGTTAACTTTGATTCATTGGCCCACTAACTAATTCAAATTAGTTAGCTAATTCAAACTTGGTCCTCCGAACGTAGTAGAACAAAACAAAAACTGTAATTAAAGCCCATTCTCCACACTTGGATGTTTCATACCTATTCAGCCTTCAACGCAATCTTAAAAACATGGTAAACAAAGTCACCCTTCCTCTTCAGTCAGTAATCACGCATGCGTGTGGGGATAGTTCCAATACTCACCCTCTAGGTGACCTGGTTGTGTCTCTGTGACACCACGCACAGATACATGCGTACACGTACAACAGGACGTGATAGTTCCAATACTCACCCTCTGGTTGACGTCGTGGCAGGTGAGCTGGTTGTGTCTCTGCGAAACCACGCACGAGATACGTGCGTACACGTACAGCATCACCACCAGGGGCAGGAAGAACGAGCCCATGGCGCTGAACACCACGTACCCGGTGTTCTTGTTGTAGCGGCACGTCTTGCCCTCGTGCCGACCTGACTCGTACCTGCACGAAAACAAACAACGCTAGGTTACAGTTGCATTGAGATACTTTACTTGCAGAAAATGTCGATTCCGATGTTAAAAAAATCCTAGATAGAAATTCATGAAAATGCATTAGCTCTGGGTTGTACGTGACATTTGTGACATTTAATCGTGTGTTGCATGTTGCATATTATACTGCTGTGAAGTAATTTTTTTAATCAAATATTGAAAACCACGAAAAACCATAAAAAGGCGGCCCCTACTTTTTCTTAACGGCTTGACCGATTGTTTTCAAAATTTAACAGCATGGAGATAAAGAGTAAATCTGTGTCTCTAGTGATCGAAAAAATAATAAAAAATGTTTTTTTTTTCGTTTTGAGGAAGTGCTAACATGGGCAATATACGAGTATTTTTGGCACCTCTGCTCTGAAATAGCTAAACAAAAATTAAAACTTTGGGACCACTAGAGACACAGATCTACTCTTTATCCATAACCTGTGAAAATTTGAAGATAATCGGAAAAGCCGTTTAGAAAAAAAAGTAGGGGCGCCTTTTTGTGCTTCATAAAACATGAATTTCATCAAGTATAGTAGACTCTTAAGGTGCCTAAAGGTATTTCATTTGTTATGTGCAACAACATTTATGGAAATTTTGAGATCAATAGTTGTATACCTACCAATTAAAATGAACGACGTAATTGGTTACACCCTGGTTCATGCATTTAAATGGGACTATAAACTTGATCAAAATAACATAAAATTATGCCTTTCACAACATGAAATGCAAATTATATTATATAGTTTTATTAATGGACAAATTGAACTGTGAAATATATTCTTTTGTAATGGAAATATCAGTGAATATTTGCTTTGGAAGGCTGCGAAATAAAAATGCACATCCCGAATGGATTCGAACCCAGATCCTTCGGGCTACCGGTCCAGAGGCTAGTCGGGTAGCCACGGTGAAAGTTTTGTCATAGTTTAGTCAAAATTAAAAACAATGAATATATTACCTTATAAAACAAATATTATGTATCTATTCAGTTATTAAATTTCGATAATATAATGTGGCCACTCTCCACTCCTGTATAATTGCCTATCTACTTTTACCAAGGCACATTCTTAAACAAAATGTGAGCGAATTGTTATTTATCATCTTCCTCATTTTACCGTTCAAATCCTATAAAACTTAAATAGAACCAAACCAACATAATGAAAATCTAGATGTCATCAGTTTCTGACAACCACCAGCTTCATATTAACAAATCTCTCTGCGGATGAAGCGACTTGACGTGATCTCTTTGACTCGCATTAGCATTGAGGATTCCCCCGGGAGAAACATCTTCGAGGGAGTGTTTGTTATTGATCTCTAACAATCCCAAGTCTCCGTTAACTTTGTCGTATTAATACATAGAGGTTTGTTGGAAAGTTCGACGACGCATATTGAATTTAACAGGCAGAAACTTCAACCTGCGTTAGGTAGAGATCAGAGGAAGTTGCACGCCGAAACCAATAAGTGTACATTAGCAGAGTGCTCGGTGTGTTGCGTTGATGCGTGAGCCTTTGTGTTGAATGCGTATTAGTTTGGGGTGTGAGAGTTGTGATCTCTGTAAATTAAAATGGATATAAATAATAATTTTGATCAAGGTGCGGGGCTTAGTATTTTCTCTATGGAAAAATATAAATGTTTCAAAATTAGATTAAAATGTCAATAACTATTTCATTTCGCCTTTTTCGACGAAAATTCGTAAAAATGTGATCCAAGATCATACAGGTACCTACTCGATTATATAAGCACAATTATTTCCTCGATGACAATGAAAAAAGTCAAGATTGAAAAACGCTTTAAATGAGAAATGATAAAATAATATGGTATATCCTGTTTTAAATTTAATAAATGCAACGTTTCATTTTCATTCATTTTCATTTTCATAAGAGACATTTCCACTGGATTAATGCCAGTTCTCTTTTCAAATTTTTTTTTGGTTAATTAAATTAAAATCTAGTGGAGCGGTCGCTCCACACAGCCAAGTCGTACCGTACACTCACAGTATCTCAACATACCGTAAATGCCTATATAAACTGAGGAGCAGACCAACTACTTTTACTGTAAGCAACAACATGGCATTTTCGGCCTACTGGATCTCAAAATTGGTAAATCTCACATTGTTGCGAAATATCTTAATTTCGAGCTATGGCCCACCCCACTACATAAACCAAATTTGGGAACAATAGGTTATGCCATTTGCGCGCTAGAGGACCGAGAAAACAGTGAAATTACATCACTTTCTGATTCTGATGATGATATCAGGAAACGTTGCTATCACCGCCACAGCCTAAACGGCTGAACCGATCAACCTAAAATTTTTACCACATATGCACTTTTGGCGTCTGATGATACCTTGCCTCTTGTGATTTTTTTGTGCCGCCATTTTTAAACCGGAAGTGACGTCATATATGAAAAACGGCTTGACCGATTAGAACGAAATTAGCGCCATTCGATTTAGATGGTCATTTTTATGAAGTATATTACTTAAAAATATAATTTTCCTATATTCTAAACCGGAAGTGGCGTCATAAATTTGCAATATTTAGCTTATTTCATCAAATTATACTTTAAATACACATATCATTATCTTACATTGTAACAAAGACAATACAAAATTATAATTTCAATACACAGTGTTCTCGGCCGCCATTCCTGAAACCGGAAGTGACGTCATACATCGAAAACGCCTGTACCGATTGCCACTGAACTAGCTCCTGTATATTCATTCTGCAATCTATTTGAAAAAACAATTGGGATAAATGAATATACAAATTAACGGTACCGGAAATGGCGGCAGGAACCACTAAATGAAACCGGAAGTGACGTCATATATTGAAAACGGCATGAGCGATTTGACGGAAATTAGCGCTATTGAATTCAGAAGGTCATTCATGAAGTATCAACTAGATAAAACTAAATTGTTTTCTTATTACCTATACCGGAAATGACGTCATAAAAATGCTAAATGACGTCATTAATATTCTAAAGGACACTAAATTCACCACTTTATACTTTTAAATAGATATTTAGTAAACATACATTGTAAATAATTATAAATTCAAGGTTGCAGTGCTCTCGGCCGCCATTTTCTAAAACCGGAAGTGACGTCATATAACGAAAACGGCTGTACCGATTGCAACTAAATTTTGGAATTGTGTAGGACTTATAATTATAAATTCAATACGACATTAATTTCGGCCGCCATTGTTAAAACCGGAAGTGACGTCATATATCGAAAACGGATGTACCGATTGCAACCAAATTTTAGAATTATGTCGGACTAATATAATTATGAAATAAAGACGACATTATTTTCGGCCGCCATTATCAAAACCGGAAGTGACGTCATATATCGAAAACGGCTGTACCAATTGCAACCAAATTTTGGAAATGTGTAGGACTAATAATTATGAATTAAAGACGACATTATTTTCGGCCGCCATTGTTAAAACCGAAGTGACGTCATTATCGAAAGCGGCTGTACCGATTGCAACCAAATTTTGGAAATAGTATGACTAATAATTATGAATTCAAGACGACATTATTTTCGGCCGCCATTTCAAAACCGGAAGGGACGTTATAATATATCGAAAACGGCTGTACCGATTGCAATCAAATTATGCAATTTTGTAGGACTAATAATTATGAATTCAAGACGACATTAATTTCGGCCGCCATTTCAAAACCGGAAGGGACGTTATAATATATCGAAAACGGCTGGACCGATTGTAATTTCTTAGTACCTATCCTAATCGGTTGAGGCGTATTTTTTTAAAGAAATTAGTCCTTGCTCGGACATGTGCTACAAGCTGTATGAATAAACTAACAAAAGAAGTGATATCCCAGAAAAAAACACTCCGTGTAAAAAAGGCAGCCAAGTCTCTTTACTTAAAAAAAAATCAACACCGAAAAGGAGTGATATCAAAAAAGGAGCCAAGTCAATGACATTTCCAAATATTTAATCGTATCTTTGAAATAAAAGTATAAACACCGAGAAATACTTTACAAAAGGACTTGGCGCATCGTTTTTTTAAAGACATTTTTCTATTCATAAGCATATGCCATTTATATACAACCGTAATTTAGAATTTTTAGAATAATAGAGACACAACTTTCAATTACATATTATACCTACACTCCTACTGTACAATATTTTCTATTTGAATATGTACGCGATAAAACTTGTTGCCTATATTTGTAATAAATATACAATAGTTATCTTCATATTATTGTTTCGTGGTCAACATAAATAAGTCTCATGCGTTATACCTTCTCACAATGAAATACATTTCTATTAATCCACATTTTATAACAATACATTTCACAAAGTACACAGTGAAGTCACATTGAAAAACTATTAAAACCATAATAATATATATCATATAATGGTATAATATATACCATAATAATATACTTCCATAATATAATAGTGTTCTATAAATAGTTAGTAATTATTTGACAACTTTTCATGATTTCCCTCAGTCATGATCAAATTATGAAAAGATATCCTTCTAATATCACCATATTAACAGTGCTATAAGAATATATATGAGCCCACTTCCTTGTTATTTAATTCTACCTCCCTTATTATTACTTCTATTACAGCATGACATCTTTCTTCTATCGCCATTACAAAATTATAAAATAGCCATTACCAAAAGTAGCTTGATTCATAGATACTGGCTCAAATAAAAAGAGGAATATGTACCTACTTGTTAATAATCTTTCTACTTTTAGGATAGAATGATGTCTTTAAAAAAACGATGCGCCAAGTCCTTTTGTAAAGTATTTCTCGGTGTTTATACTTTTATTTCAAAGATACGATTAAATATTTGGAAATGTCATTGACTTGGCTCCTTTTTTGATATCACTCCTTTTCGGTGTTGATTTTTTTTTAAGTAAAGAGACTTGGCTGCCTTTTTTACACGGAGTGTTTTTTTCTGGGATAACTTTTACTCGAGAGTACATATATTAAAATGTATCCATTTGTACACTACTTTTTTTCCTGTTAAAGAAATGTAAACAACTTAAATTTAAGTTAAATCTGACACTTTAATCTTACATAAAGCTCATAAGAATGCTCGAGTCTCATTGCGCGCCAATGGGAACACAGTGACCGTGAATAATGGAATCCATTCTCTTGAAACAATCCGGCGAGACCCGGAAAGGAATTTCACTGCAACGACTGAATTGTTAAACTCTGCGAGACACTTCGCCGGACACACAATAAGAACGAGTGGCGAATGGAAGGCAGCCAAAACGACGCACCGAACGGAATTTAATTGACTGTAACTTTTGGATAATGGGCCCCGGAGCGGTCCCTTCTCCAGCGCGGCTCTGCTGGAAATTTTGATCTATTTTTCATATCTCTATTATGTTGGGAGCGGAAGGAAAATAGCGAGAGTGTTTTATGCGAAGAGAATTGCTACGTTTTTTACGATTTCATGAGTTTGCGAAATAAAAGTCGAGTGTCTTTTCAAGTGGTCTTTCAGAATTACTTTTCTCTTACAAATCTGTTTTGTAAAATATAAAGAGCAGATATTTTGGCTTTGATCGCTTAGATATGGTTTTTACACTAAACGTATGTCCTGAATATTCAATAGGAAGCAAGTGAAGTACATTTATCATTTCCATCAGTTTCTGCTTGATTTTCTCTTCAAATGCCAGCAGCGGAAGAAAAATTGTACTCATATTTTCTTATAATATGAATCAGCACAAAATACAGCAACATCGAGCAAAATCAGCAAGTTCTGAGTTCTGACGTGCGAGACTATTAGTAAAAATCGTGAATAACGCAGCCCTCAGAGCATGCATGTGTTGCGGGTTGCATCACACCCGGCACCTCCACCTATCAACCCAGTATATCATAAGCCACGCAGCTCGCAGGCGAGAATTTTTCTGGCAAAGACTTCGTAAATGGGACGTAAATTGATTGTGACAAAACTCTAATAACTTACTTATTTATACAAATAGAACTCTGATTTAGAAGTGTAGTATACATACTGTGTAGATATTACATCAGTAAAATGAAGGATATATTAACAGTAAAGATGATTGGTATATGTTGTAGGGTGGGCCATAGCTCGAAATTAAGATATATCGCAACAATGTGAGATTTTCCAATTTTAAGATCCAGTAGGCCGAAAATGCCACTTTGATGCTTACAGTAAAAGTGGGTTTGCTCCAGCCTTTTTAAATGAGTGTGTGCGCGCGCCGTACGACTTGGCTGGCGTGGAGCGACCGCTCCACTAGATCTATTTTGAATTTAAAAAATCGAACATGTAAAAATTTCATCCCAGAACTATCGTGAATTACATTTGAAAACATAATCTAGTTGGATCTACCATTTATATCACTTCAAAAATTTTAAAACTGGAATTTTATAAAAATATTTTTTCTCCCATGTACGAAGACTTTGCCAGAAAAATATTCGCAGCCCGCAGAGCATGCATGTGTTGCGGGCTGCATCACACCTACCAGCCCAGTATATCATGAACAACGCAGCCCGCAGAGCATGCATGTATTGCGGGCTGCATCACACCTACCAGCCAAGTATATCATGAACAACGCAGCCCGCAGAGCATGCATGTGTTGCGGGCTGCATCACACCTCATGAACAACGCATCCCGCAGACCATGCATGTGTTGCGGGCTGCATCACACCTCATAAACAACGCATCCCGCAGAACATGCATGTGCTGCGGGCTGCATCACACCTACCAGCCCAGTATCGGTGGACCCGTGATTGCCAGCGCCACGCACCACACGATTATTATCATGAACAACGCAGCCCGCAGAGCATACATGTGTTGCGGGCTGCATAACACCTCATAAACAACGCATCCAGCAGAACATGCATGTGCTGCGGGCTGCATCACACCTACCAGCCCAGTATCGGTGGACACGTGATTGCCAGCGCCGCGCACCACACGATTAATATCATGAACAACGCCAGCCGCTTGGAGCGCCGACGTCTGGAATAGTTGAGTGGCTGCGTCACGGCCAGGTATCTGTCCACGCTGATCGCGCAGAGGCTCAGGATGGAGGCCGTGCAGAGGAGCACGTCCAATGAGATCCAAATATCACATAGAATCCAGCCCAGTTCCCAGGAACCTGGAATTACAAGATGATATAATGTATTTCACTGTTTACAGAGCAGATTACTTTGACATAGCCTCTCTAGGGCTGAGGAAGGTAAAGGGACGGCCTTGGTTCTGCAAAGTGTATTCTGTCCACTGAACATGAGAATTGCAATGAAGTCAACATTTCTAATTCATAGCTTTAGAGATGTTTCGAAACGCATGTTTATTATTAAAATTTCAAAATTAAGTATGCAGCCATTTTCAATTCATCGCCCACTTAACTTTTAGTTGATGCAAAGTGATTTTAGAAATGATTCGAATCGTATATATATCGATGGCCTTGTAAGGAAAAGTGTTATCTTTCATTTTTCTCGACTTCACTGGAACTATGATGAAGACGTTCAATGCACAAACCACGTTACTAATTGGACTGGATAAAGCTAACAACTTATTGCACTCGTCCTCTGTTATGTTTAAAACGCTCAACGATAATTGTTAAATATTCGTATGTAACGTTTTGTGGAAGTGCAATAATGAATTCGAAAAACTCAAGAAGCAAAATCGTTGCACAAACTATCAAGGTCTCGCTCGCTTCCCAGCCGTGGTAAAGTGAAATTAACCGGAGTTAACGCAGAATTAACTCGTGGTTATCGCATTGGGGCATGTTGGAATTAGTAATCGATCTGAAAAGTCGAGTCTTCGGGTTTTTTCTCTTCCCTCCAGCAATTCGCTCGCCATCATCACTTATTTAATCCATGTTTTATGGCGCGCATCAGTCATGCGATCTTTGAGTTGGGATGATCGATGCGCAAGCGCCGTTCCGACCGGATAATAATAATTGCCGCCATTGAATCCACGTCATCCGCGAGAAATAGTGAGTAACATTTGGAAGTAATCTCGATTTCTGGCAGAGAGCCTGAAAAACATCGCCGCCGCGAGTTTCATTGTATAAAATCACCGTAATTAATCACTCTGAAGACGTTTTGTTTTTCTAACCTTCGATTCCTTGCTGGAAATACGTAATGATGTGAATATTAGTCGAGATATTCTCGGATTCGGCCACTTTGTATACTCGCATTCTTCGAGACTCGTTTTATAAAGTTGTGGAGCAGATAAAAGAGTTACTGTCGGACTCATTAGCTTCGGGTTTTGGGGATGTTGCTCCGAGGACACAATATTTGCAGAACGTGCTTTCATTTTCTGATATTTTTCCCGGGGATTGACGCAGTAAAAAAATACGATATAAACAGAACAACCAAACTGAAACCAATATCGTTACAAGAGAACCGAGGCGATTTTGCTCATCTTTTAGAAACGTTTTTTTTGCCAAAATGTAAGTCATGTTTGTTCTTGTTTACGGTATGGATTTTCTATGGATGGTGATTCTTGTTGTTTTAGTTTTTATTTGCCTAATGAGCAGAGCTGGGGATCGAAAGGTGTCAACAAAATTGATTAATTATGCATCTAAAACTAGATACAAGAAGTTTTACTTCATTAGTTATGTAAGATATTATTATCGGTGTCTGGGAAAGTTCTCATCGGAAAAGTCTAATTAAAATGATGTCGCCGACAAAAAGTACAATATATGAGCTCCTTTTAATAAAGATTGATTCGTGTTTAATCAGTTTTCTTCAAGTCGTGTCTCGCGAGCTGAGGATTTAGTGTAGTAAGTTGAAAAAACATTGTGCTTCTTGCGAGACAAGTGACGTTGATCGATCACGTGTCCTGGGTCAAGGGGCACGGGGTGTGACGTCACAAACACGTCATTCATGGGCTGGTCTCGTGTTGCAGCGAACACTATAGACTGCGATGTCGGCGGAGATAGGGCGGAGAATGTGTGGATAGAATAGGAAGAAATAGCAAGACTGATTTTATTCAGAGAAAGAATTAACATCTAAATAGCACACAATTCTCTCTTTTGAACGTTTCATAAACTATTTATTTAAAATATAATTATTTCACTTGCTTTACAGTAGCCTTCATCAGGAGCTTTTGACAGTTGTAAAAAAATATATAATTTTTACTGTAAAGCAAGTGAAATAATGATATTTTAAATAAATATAGTTTGTGAAACGTTCAAAAAAAAGAATTATTGTTGAGAATTATTGAATTAATAACAAATTTTACAAATTTTACAACTGTCAAAAACTCCAAATGAAGCCTACTGTAATGCAGGTGAAATATTGAGATTTTAAATAAATATATTTTGTGAAACGTTCAAAAGAGAGAATTATTGTATTTGTATCTACATCCAAATTATTTATCGAGAATCGAAATATTAAAAGATCTAAATAGCATTTTTTGGAGTTGTGACTTTCGTTGAAGATAGACCATGTGACCAAGTTGGCGGGATGAATTATGCTTCGTGCGTCGTGGACTACTTTTTTAAAGACTTTGATCGCATAAAAAATGAGATTGGTTTTAAATTTTGTTCGATTACAAATTCTGCTACTTTAATGCAATGTAGCCGCTTAAGTTTTAGGAGATCAGATTTTTAAAAAACGTCATCAACGATACAAAAGAAGCATTTGAATAATATGTTTGAGAAAGTGAATCAGTCCATGAAAACCTGTTCCGAATTAGATGAGAAATTAGGTTCAGGAATCTCATCCTTTCTGGGATAATGCAAATCTGTTTATTTACTTCCACGCCCTGTAAATCAAGGAGTGATGCTCTTTCTTCAGAATACGCGCGTCTCTACGAAGATTCGATTCTCAAGATAAACGGAACTTCGTAATTTTGTCGACTCGATTTTTTGTCATTTCTTAAATAAAATACACGAGATTTAATTCATCACTTTGTTGCTGCAATTCAGAGAAAGTAAATTCAACGAGACGGCCAAAATCACAGAATTGGCAGAGGCCATTATCGGTAATATTCTCATTAATATTCATTGGGATCTCCTGAGGGTCCGAGTGTAAGTCCAGAGCGTGTCCACAGCCCAAGAACCTCGTTGTCTTACCTCCGAACAACTTCCGAGTAGCTCGAACTAATATCTTTGCTGATTGGTGGAACTTCTCTGCGCAACGCGCGGGGTCGTAAGAGTGATTAGTACAATAATTGCTTTCATTACGGAACACCCAGGCTTTTCCTGCCTCTCGATTTACATTTTAATTACACTTCTTCAACAGTCGATCGCTCGGTAGCAATCGACTTCGAGTTTATCGAGTCTAATTGATGTGTTTACAAAGCAGCTCTTGAGCAGTACAATTCTCTCGATTCGGCTTCTTTTTACAAACAGTTTTTCAAGCAAGTTGTGTAGAAATAGTATTAAATAACTGTTAATGAACATTTTGTAAGGTATCTTGTTAATAATTAACTTGATCACGATTAATTAATTTCACAGTTGGATTTCAGTCTCGGCAGAATTGCAATGTGAGTAATAAAACGAACAAAAGTCTTCCAGTTAGCCTTTTGTTCGTTTTCCACGACCCATAAAAATATATTCCTAGTAAATTACGGTAAGAAAAGTTACCTGTCGAGCCATAATTCTTCGCTAACCACAGCATTACTCAGGAGGTGATTTGAAAACGTTGGGCAGGCTTGTTAGAAATTAGGATGCAATATATTCCATTCAGACGCCTACGTAAAACGATGGGGCCTATAACTCTCAATACTAGAGCAATTTGGCAACGCTGCAATGTTAACCATCTACTTTAGGGAGATGAAAATTACATTTCCAATTAGAAACCTTCTTCTCTCTCATCATATCGATTTATGCGATATTTTCATTGCTTTCCCCCAATAATTTTACAGCTAAAGTTTTAAGTGTTGTCATATTAATGGCAATTATAAGAGCTTTGTTACATTAAATGTATTCTATCTGTTATCTATTGTATCGTGTTAATAATGTTGTAACTCATGAATGTATCCCTTTAAAATTATATTTTGGCAAAAGCGTTTCCTAAGCTTTGGTACAGTTCTCTCGACATTATGCTATAATGATTAGATTGGTCATTCGATAGCAGTTTGCGACTGTTAAGTAAGAGATGACAGTTTATAAATTGAAAGAAATGTCAGTATATGGTTGAGACCATCCTCTTTAATTGTAGGTAGTTTTCTATATATAATCAATGCTCATGAATTACACAACCATTTTACATCACACAAATTAAAATGTAATCCTTGTATTTTAATATAAATTAGGATTACCTAATGCCCTCGTACAGTGAAAGCATTATTTTATATGTAATGGTGAGCGTAAGTAAATATAATAATAAACGTATTTTCACTTGCTATTTTAATATGAATGGGAAACATGTAAATATAATTAACATAATGTACTATCATGTGAAAATAGAACCAACACCCTGGCTCTCTGCTTAAAGCAGCTGTGTGACAATGATTTTAGGTACAAGTTTCAAAGGAACATCATAAAATTAATTTTAATATAAATGCGAAATATGAAAATCTAACTAACATAATAATATGCTAACTGTAATCGTAACTTATTGCACACAGTTAGAACTCCAAAATGAATTTTATTCATTTATTTAAGCGGGATATTTTAACACAATATAGGTTTTTGTAATTCTGCCTTATAATTTTGTTGTATCGTAAAAAATATTGTGAAGAATTTACATTTCTCTCAGACCTGATTCGTAAATGGTATTATTAAACGAAAGCTTTTATATATCCGAATTATTTTCTTTCATATTCTCGTCTTTGATAAAAAAAGGGACCAATTTTCTAATATTATGTGTAGGTATCAATCAAAAAATTCAAATGCCATGTATATTTATTATACTTTTTAGTATAAAAAAGAATAAAAAATAGTAAAAGGGCATAGTTGTTTTGATGAAACGAATTATCTAGCTAGAATAATAAAATTTACCGTGGGGCGTACTCTGGCATAGTGGGTAGATACTTTTTTCCCTGATGACTTGGGGGCGATGGTACCTACTCAAAACAATAATTCGATTTCAAAAGGTCATACGCCAACGCCTGTGGGGTTCGTTGTGTATATCTCCACTTCTTGAATGAACCAACTGCGTGGGTGTAAGAATGTTTGTGATGTCTTACCCATGAGATGATAGGCCACGGCTGGCGGCATGACGAAGATTCCCACCAGCCAATCAGCGACAGCCAAACTCATGACGAAACAGTTGGTCACTGTCCGCAGCCTTCTGGTTGTGGCCACGGCAACTATGATGAGTGTGTTGCCAACCTGACAAACATCAGACATTGTTAGTGTTTCCATCCTGACGATCATAATACATTGTTAGTGTTGCCATCCTGACTACATCAGACAGATGTAGAGGGAAGAATTGAGCATTTCTTGTGTGGATAAAAGTTTTGACTTTTAGGGGTGGAATCAGTGTGTTTATATACTAATTTTAAAATAAAGGTTAAAATGAAAGAATACATGCTACTTCTCTATTGGAAGTACAAATTGCTCTATTATATATTGTTTGTTTAGCTACAATAATAAATTACCAGGGCACTTAGTCTAATGAAGGTCTTTAACAAAAAGAGCATCTTTACTTCTCTATTGGCTTTTATTTATTTATTTATTTATTGTGGTACCTGCCAGAGGCTATTGTGCCTTCTTTAGCGTGTGTACAAAAGTATGATTAGAAAATTACTCGTACCAAGTGTGTTAGGACATGAATATCAAATAGTAAACATAAACAAAGTAGAGTACAAAAAAATAAAAATTGTCAAGAATTACCAAGAAATTGGGTATGGTTCAAATCAGGCTGTTGTAGATAACTAACTAGAAAAATCACACAAACACTGGCAAGAAAGCGAATATCAAATAATGATCCTAAAAGCAGTAGAGCACACAAAAAACATAATTGTCAAGAATTACCATGAATTGAGTTATATTTCAGATTAGGGATGGAGCGAACCTGGATTTTGATATCGACTATCGATATCATTTATATATCGATATATATCGATATATCGATATATCGATATATTGAAATATTGAAATATCGATATATTGAAATATTGAAATATTGAAATATCGAAATATCGATATATTGAAATATCGAAATATCGAAATATCGATATATTGAAATATCGAAATATCGAAATATTGAAATATCGAAATATTGATATATGACAATATTGATATATGACAATATTGATATATGACTATATTATATTTCGATGTAGGTATGGAAATATTGATATATCGCATAAATGCCTTAAATTGCTCCTAAAACTGATAGGAAAATCAAAAGAAAATTTAAATAGAAATAACAGAGCCGTTGCAAAATATAGGGTCACCGGCCAGATAAGAAAGAAATGTGAATAATCTGAGAAATTGTCCTAAAATGTGATAAACGCTGCACTGCAAATATGAATTATTTTGCCATAGTAGGTATAAACTTCAATTAAGAATATAGTTGTATCATACGGTAAAGCTTCGATATATCGATATTTCAATATATCGATATTTCAATATTTCGATATTTCAATATTTCAATATATCGATATTTCAATATTTCGATACTTCGATATTTCAATATTTCAATATTTCAATATATCGATATTCAATATTTCGATATATCGATATTTCAATATATCGATATTCAATATATTCAGGTATCGATATTTCGATATTTTTTTGATATCGATATATATCGATATATCGATATTTTCTCCATCCCTATTTCAGATAATGTTTTGTAGATTATTGAATTATAATTTATTGTATAATATTACGACAATATCGGATACCAAGTTACAATTCAATTCAATTACATTTTAATAATACTGTTATTCTGAAAGGTACTTGACATTTTATACAAAATAATTTGTAAAGTATTGAGCAGCCCGCATAGAAAGAAGGTTTATGTGGGCATCACACCCACATCTTTTGTCTACACAGCGTATACATTAACCCAATGTATAGGTAATTGCTTAGGTAACTGATAAAACAATGTCTCATACAAATTGCTCTATTATACATTGTTTGTTTAGCTACAATAATAAATTACCAGGGCACTTAGTCTAATGAAGGTCTTTAACAAAAAGAGCTTCTTTAGGACAATTATTTTAAGTAGAGCGAAAGTGAAACAGCAAAATAAATGTGCCCATAAAATACGTTTTTGGCTATTGTTAAAAAGATTAATTTATCCAAATGGCAATAACAATAATGCATGTAATTTATTATAGTGTATCATCAGATGATGTTGTTACATTAATTTCATGTCCTACTTTGATTCATGATTGCATCTAAATGTGAATCTAAATTATTTCATGTACGGTAAATTTACTTCATAAAACACGTAAAGCTTAAGAGGAACGATCACCAAAGACCTCCGTCATGTTTCATATTGTGGCCGTCTCGTTGAAGACAGACTAAATGTTGTAAGGACGATTTGCAGTAATGCTGCTTCCTCTAAAATCCGTTCTCCGCGTTTTTGAAAGATGTATTTAAAAGTTATGACGGGTTATACTATGTTGCATAAAAGTCGTTCATTTTTATGTGACTCTTCATAAAGTTTTAAAATAATGTGGACAACGGAGTTCATAGCAATTTAAAGACGGCCACGACCCCAAAAATGACGAATACGATAGTATTAATAATAACATAATCTTAGTGAACTTGTGTGTATTTGCACATCACTATAAGTATGATGTTTTTATCTTGTTATTCTTGTATCTGCATTACATTGTGTTTTATGATGGGCAGCTATCGGATATGTCGACCACTTCGACATGAATGTCGACATCATGTAGAATAGAAAGTGCATCAATATCGAGTTCCAATAGCCGATATTATCTCTATTTCATGTTATAGAGACGTCACTCGAAAACTTTCGTTTGACAGAGTGACGAGATCAATGCAGTGAAGAACTTTAAGTTTGACACAATGACGAGAGGCTTGCGGAAGCTTGGCTGGATATCACATCTCAGTGTACAGTTCGCTTTAGATAGAATAGAATATTGTAAGTTCAGGTCTTTAATCTGTGGTCGACAGGTCGTTGAGGTCATAATGATCATTGAACCTCAGAGGCTTTACTTTGGCGATTAAAAGCAAGATCTGTCTAGTTTCTAGGCATGTTTGATTCGTGACGAATTAATACGGAATGCATTCCTATTCGTGCTTGAAACAGGTTATAGTTTTGAAAAATAGAAGATTATAAGAGACTATTGATAAAGAAGCTACTTCAATGTGTTTACAATTTTTTTACGAATCATGTATAATTAAAATTTAGTGAAAAATGTTAGCGACAGATTTTGGGTTAACTTGGAGGATGTTTAAAATCTACACACTAAATAAATTTGAAATGAAGCTCAGATAAATTAAATGCTTGTATCCAACATTGGAGTCGCATAAACATTTTACTGATAAAACACAATTTTTAATTTTTATATCAAAAGTATCAAGAACACAAAACTCAACCTTTTCTCAAGGGAGTATAAACGAGCAACAAGTTTGTTTGTTTGTTGGTTGTTAAGAGACTGTTGGATAAAGAAGGCTGTGAGTGTGGGGCGCGTTCAGAAAGAACTCGTTGCTTAGCGAGATTGAGATCGAATGGGAATTAATTGATTGATTTTCTGCACAGTGAGTGTGAGAGAGAGAAAAAGTGGCGACCTCGAACCAAGATTACTTTTCGAACTTTCTCCGAATTGTTGAGCTGTATACTTGGTTCCAGTACATCATTTGCGACCCGTTGGTTCAGAAAATAGAACTTCCTTAGGACATTCTTTACGCGTGCCCTTTACACTGATTATATCATTAACTCCAAGTCACTGGATACACTGGATTTGCGTCACATTATTCGCTACTTTGCTATCTAACATTATTTTATAGTACAATGTCAATGTCAAACTTCATATAGTAGAGCGAGGATGTTTATTATGCTAAACGCTATGTATAAGAAAAGAAAACATGATCAAAAGAGGAAAATGCCTTGTCATACGTCATGTTTTGGGGACTCAGTTGTAACATTGTTGTTGTTGGAATTAATTCTAATATTTGATAAACTGGGATGTTAGAATATTTTGTTTTGATCAGGTCAGTAGCTTGATGAGTAATCACTCAGTTATTAATATGACATCGTGTTACAAATTACTCCAGTAATTGCATTAGATTGGACAAAAAGTGACAGCAGAACTGCAGGTAAGTGCAGCAGACATGTTTCCCTTTTGATGCAAATCTGTTTTCCATACATCATTGTAAAGCCACAGACTGAAGCTTTTGATTTCAAAAACAAAAGCATAGATTATCAAGGAACTCTGTTTGGTTTTTGCCGACACTGCCTAGGTCACACCGATCAACATTATCGACAAGAAACTTTGCACACTTTCTAATGATACCAGCGTACACGTATAGTTTGGACACACACCTTTCATTGATTCGAAATGATAACGTTCTATTTTCTGTCACGATGAAATTTTTTACGTTCACAAAGACACAACTTTTGTAATATTTTACAAAGCCAAGATATTAAAGAGTTGTTGACATTTTAAAGTGAATTTTGAAATATCTGTTAAAAATGTTTGAGAAAGTATTATTCTCCGTCTTCATAAAAATCATTCTTAACCGCTGTTTTTCATATTTTAAGATAATAGATCAGCAGCTCTCAAACAGAATGTTAGTTTTCATGCAATACGAACGAGTTCTTATCTATTTACATTATTGTAATAATGTATTGAAGCACAACTATATTATAATGACTATTTTAAGAAGAAATAGGTAAACGGTGAAGAGGTGAAGCAGCTGAAGAGAAGAGAAGAGAAGAGATGGATGTATGGAAGATCAACGACTCAATTGTTGAATACAGACCAATTGTGTACCTATTTTATGTGCTCAATAAATTACATTATTATTAATATTATTATTTTATTTGTACCTATGAAGTACTCTTCTCAAAAAGTGTTTTATTATAACGCGCTACAGAGAGCGCTTCCCTAGTCTAAAATATTTGACACTTTTTTAAATGATGAATCATGGAACTCCCGGATCTCATCTTCACCTGCAAATGTGTCAGAATCACATCTAATAAAGTTGGGTGACGTCACATGTCATTATCGGCGCCTCCAGTAACATCTGAGTCTCGTCTCGCGCGAGATCTGATTTGCTTTCACCTGTCGTCTGCGAGAGAATTGAGACGTGAATTCTGTGATTCTTGTTGACGTCTAATAAGCAGAGATGTTTCGCATAATCCGCAACCCGCAGTACACACCTGTGTTGTGGCTGCCTACCCACATGTAATAGTATTTCAGTGCATTAGCAACTTGGCTATTGACAACGGATCTATGAGTATGATACAGATGATAATGATGATAAAGAATAGGAAGAGATGGAACGTGAGAAGGAGGCGGTCGTGGACCAGAGTAGGGAACCTTCCCATCATTTGCCTCTGGACTGAAGGAAAATACATATAATTCTTCAGTCAAACTGCTACAGGAATCGAACCTGGGACCTTCCGTTACTGAATACAAATTGTGTGTTTATAAAAAATCTGATTATAGGATGTTAAGGACCTACAGTCTGTTTTTTTACTGTATGAACTCTCACCAGATGGAGCCACAGTCAGTTGCTCTGCTAGGCCGAGAAAGACTTCATTGCGCGCTCACCTTGCAATGTTGTCTTTCTCGGCCTAACAGAACAACTGACGGTGTCTCGGTCTGTAGAGAGTTCAAACATAGGAAAAACAAACTGTATGAAACGTCTAAAAAGGCACGCAATTGTACCTTAAAACTATTAAAAAAGGACCATAAAATCCCGAAAAAGGACCAATGAAATGGTATGCTTTGTAATATTCGTTAACATATTTGTAATATTTGTATTGTAATATTCGATTTATTGGTTTAGGAGTTGAATTTGGAGTAAGATATTAAAATAATCTTCAATTATTGTATGAATGTGTCAATGTGACAAGTATCGTTGTTGGTCATCCAGTGGAGGATGGACATTTTGTGAAGACACCAATTATTGTAACTTGAAACAAATATTTGCTATTATTTTACCCAATAATTTAAAAAAATTACAGAAAGACCTTAAAATAGCAAGAAAAGGACTGAATTCATAAAATGTTAGGAAAAAGGCATTTTCAGGCAAAATAAAACACTTATTTTTGAAATCAGGAACACATGAAACATATTTAGGGTATTATTTTTAGTCGTGTCTGAACAAAAAATAAAAAAGCGATATGACCTAAACATCCTAGCCCTACTCATGAAGTGACGTGTTTGTTGAATGTGGTGAAAAGTGATTTGATTCTTGTAAAAGTCTAACAATATCGGACTTCCAGGAAGTGATTCTACGGTGAAACAGAAGAAGCGAGTGATGAATGTGAGTTTACATCAGAAAGACGTCTGCCGTTTCGAGAAGAATACTTCCGTCAGAAACAAGGTTATGTTCGTCGTCAGGGGTTCTTTAGTTTTCATTCCCTAGAGTGTTATTTTTAGTCGTAACGCTTTGAAAGCGAAACTTGAATTACAAATTAATATTCTGTGTGAGCATTGCTGATTTATAGACCTTGGAAAACAGCTGTTGTCAAGCAAATTGTGATCGATGTGCTGTATAGCCAACGCATTTAGTTGTGATAAAACTTACCCCCTGTCGCGACTACCAGTCGTACACAGAAGTAGTATAAGTTGCCTAAAATACAGATATTTGTATACAGAGGGGTGATATGCAAGACTGGTTTTATCATTGGCTTTGATCACGACTTAATGCGTTGGCTGTACACGATGCATTATCGTTAGAACAATTTGACAAATACAATTTCACCAATCTCACCGAAAATATATAAAATATTGTAAATCAATATCCTATCAAAATCAATGGTCTCAATGCCCATCAATATTTCAACTTGATCGAACCAATGGTTTATTTTTCACATTTCAACAAACCAAAGGATTTTGTTCAAATAAAAAGTCGCCGAAAGTTTGTGCACAACTTCAGATTAATATATTGATGGTGTACAATAACAAACAAACAAACAAAGTATGTTACGTAATAAACCCAAAGTAAAGCTCGCTTAATGAAGCTTTCATGTGCATTCAACGTGAACTACACACGGACTTTACGATGAGTCGACGGGGAGTTGAATTGACGGTGAACGACTAAGTTCGAGCTTCAATAGTTGCATGGAGAAATTGTTATTAGGTATGAGGTAGTTGGTTTGGAAAACCAGCCTTTAAAACGGACTTAAAATTGCGCGAGTCCTTTCATTGAGGATGAGAATCGTCATAACTGAAACGGAATGATACACCACTAATTGAATGATATTGATAAGTAGGTATCCTGAAGCTCAGAGCATTGGATTTCATACTTCGCCTGCTTCTCAAAGCCCCGGGAAATATTGTAAAATCCAAACTCTACTTCACTCCACCCACATTTCATTAGACTAGCTCTTCCATTAGAGCGGAGATATTAATACCACTCACTAATTTAATACAATCTGAACTTTTGACATTAAAGCTTAGATTAAATCTCGAACAATCGCCAGCTTCGACATCGGTCCTTTGTGATGCTGATGCATCTTCTAATGCAACTTATTAGCCGATCTAAGAGCTTTGATTAAGCTCCGACAAACTAAGTAACTTTACAGAGTGAGCTCTAACTTGAAGTGACCAATTGTTGTATGGCTTTCCGAATTGTTTTAATGCCGGTAGTGTTTAGTGTTTAATGGATTTGAAAGCTGCTGTCACGAGATTGTGGTTTACAACTTTCATAATTGAGCCTCAAGGTTTCTGGTAAGAAATGTTTTAATTATATTTCTTATTTCTACACCACTTACCTTATTTTGAATCCTGATTTATAATATCTAAGATAGAACACAATTTGCACTAAAACCTCAAAATCAAAATGTTAAGAAAGTGGATTTGTGTAAAACGTCCACGTTATTGCATTACAAAGTCATATATGGAATTTTGGTATATTTTATTTTCATTTTACAAAAGCACGTTTCATTTCCCTGGCTTACGGCAGGAACAGAAAACTGGAAACGGTTTCATTCAACATTTTATTTCAGTGGGGATGGACATTAATTCTTTCTGCATTGTCAATTCTATCTTTCACGCGTATGAACACACGTGTATACACATGCCTGATTACATAAGGGGCTTAGAAGCAAAACTCGACATATCCACTTCGCATTGTTTGCAGAAAAACAGGAAAAACAGTTGAGTCCTAGCCGGGCAAATGAGATTTCAACACACTTTTAGAAAGCACATTGATTCTTTTGAAAGTTAATTCTTATGTACAAGACTGAGAAATAAAAACAAATTATAATATTATTTTGAAGTTGGCAAGTTTTCATACTATGCCTTTCATATACCAGCCTAAGGATCTGGTATGTGGTTCTAGCATCTGAAATGTACAGGGAAAGAACGATATGAGTATTTTTTTAATAAGCTTTAGGTGAGAAAGAATGAAAGATTCTTTCAGAATAAACCCTCGGTTTTTAGAAAATATTGCCACGAAGTCTTGAAAAACGCAATTAAAATATCGATTTAAAGGAAGTTAGATAAAAGTTTCAACATGAAACTTCGTATATCTCAGTTTCATCCGAATGTGACTCATATCGTTCTTTCCCTGTACCCTTCATCTTATAAACTTCCGGATTGTTGAAAACTGAGCCAACTTTGAGAGATTCTCGGAAACGTTTTCCCGACTTCTGTAGTGGTTTTGTGCGTAGTTCTGCTGAAGACCTCGTGGGTAAAGCGTTAATATTGCGTATCTTGGCGTCACGCGTGAGTGCATCATGCGTGTGCGTGTGCGTGTGGGGGCGCGGTGAATATATGGCGGCACGCATGAAATGTCTCGTATAATGTTTGGATACATTCTATTGTCAATATTTCCATGCTCGATGGGAAATATGGCTCTGCACTGCGGAGTTTCCGACTCGGTTTAAATCTTGGCGCTCGTGGTGGATAGAAAGCGTCTGCTTACAACCCACAGCTAGATAGCCGGTGGCTGCAGACATCAGAACGACCTCGACGAACTTACAAGCGCTGTGACTTAGGATGTTTACTTGCTTCTTGGCAGAAATAATTTACTATCTCAAAATATTGAAAACGCATTCAAACAACGTATCAGCTGCAAGGTTAAAAAGTCGTATTTTTTATATGGTTTTAATATGTTAAAATTTGAATTTTGTAATTTAATATTAATTTAGTTTCAATATATGGACGACATTTTAGATACTTAGATTTTTCAGAATTCTTTTATCATATTGACGTGTTTTCTTTAATATCAAAATATTATTTTCATTTTTTAACCTTTACGAATTTCATGTTATTTTTAGATTTTTTGATATTCTATGTGATTTAGGTTCTTTGTGATTTTATTATGATTTTTTTATTTCGTGATTTGATTTATGATATTGGCAGTGAATAGGTTAACACGAAATGATAATATGTTGTCCGATTCCTGTAGTAGTGTGTGCACACAGACACTTGTAGAGATACGATTACTTTCGATCGCTGTGATAAACGGAAACGACTTTCCATGCAACTAGCATGTATGGAAACTGAAATGATATCTATAACTTGCTACGTGCTCATCATGTTTCATTATGATTAACTCATTTGAGTTCCTAGTCACTCATATTACATTATTTACTGCAATGCTTCTCTCATAACACCAAAATAATTGCAGCTTTCTGTATAATGGGCGTTTAACGTTCCCCCAGTGTTTACTGAAACATTTTGTCAATGACTGTATTCATGGCTCTTCATGCATTAGACGACTCAGTTCAGTTTTCATTACCTCTGCATGCTAAAGAACATGTCTTCGCCGCCCCGACCACTTTTACCTGTTCTTCGTGTATTTATAGAGGTAATTTATCTTCCCCGAACGCGAATGTTTTTGCGTGCAGAGGTGCTCTTGAAGATATTTCGGATTCTTTTGTTGAATCTTGGGTTTGTTACATTAGGATTAAGATAGCATCTTTTGTCGCCCACATCCACCTTGTTTCGACAAATGATTCCGTTGTCTGGTGGCTAACAATGATTATAAAGTTTCTTGAGATGAGAGAAAAGTAGTTTGATTTCGTCTGGCAGTTGCCATTAGCGCTATTGTTCGCTGCGGCAAGTAATGGTAACTAGGAAAACGCTCTGTGTAACGCGTTGATGAGCGATCTTTCGTGTTGTATGGGAATCAAAATGAGCGTAAAAAGCGCTGATCTAGAAACGGCTGTGAAGAAAGCTTAATGAAAAGTGTCATGGAGCAGGGAAAACTTCTTTAGCAATGGTACAAATTTGACAAATTGACTAAACATTAGCTAAACGTTTTTTTTTACAACAATAATTATATGGAAGGGACATCAAACAATATAATCAAGTAAGCGGAGTGAGCGTCTCCACTTGAAACTTATGGCTCAAATCTCTTTTTTTTTTTGTTTTTTATCTGATGCTTTTCGCAAATTTCAATCAAAGTCACGGAGTAAGTTAATTTTTTCACAAAACATTCATTACTCTCCAGTGCAGAGTGCCTATGATTTCCAGCAAAATCTGTCTATTAGTTTCATCGGAAACTTGATTTGTAGTTTGTACTTAGCTTGGCAATGGGGATGAAAGAAACTCTGTGTGCAAATTGAAACTGGAGTTAGATTATCTTCAAAGGGGTTCTCAAGTTCTGTAGAGGAACATATTTCACACCATACTTGCTCGCTTATCAACGCGTTACACCGAGCGTTTTCCTAGTTAATATTGATTCTCTTAGAGCACCTGGTTAGGATATAATTTGGACAAAGCATGTCCGCCTCGCGTCTTGTCCACTCTCCCCCCCGTGTGGGTTCAGCTTAGGGTGTGAGGCAGGAGAGACACGCTGTCACCATGTTGCCAGATCATGCTCAGACCGCGTTAGACGCGCTGTCACCATGTTGCCAGATCATGCCCAGACCGCGTCTGTTCACAGCTATTAAGAGCCACTAATCCTGGCCACTAAACCTAAACTAATGAAATTTCTACCCTCTACTTTGCATATCTCACGCACGCGTGTTTAGGCTCGAGTCAACGCTGCTCGTGGCGCCATCTGCCAGACATCGACACGCGGTAATAATAACACTACAGGGATGATTTATACCAGCTGCAAGTATATGGAGTTGTTTTGGAAGTGGTGCTTTACCAGCACATGGTCAACACAATATGACGTACAAAAACATTAATCTGTTTACTAAGAGTAGGAGCTTTAGTAAAGCACAGTTCGGTACGCTCCAAGTGATATAGGTGACGTGTTTACGCCCTGATCAGGGCCAACTTCACAAACAACCCTTCAGACATTTACTGCGACAAGATTTTAATTACGAACTTAGTTTTCTTACTTCGTCATTTCTAAGAAATAATATTACGATGTGAGTATTACGAAAGTCTAGGTTATTAGAGCTAGTTCAAGTTGGATCCTGGGGTGCGATCACATAAAATAAAGAGTACAGGGAAAGAAGTAAGAACGCTATAAGTCCATTTAAAAAAAAATAGTTTAAGATGTATTCTTGCAGTGATTTTTATGAGCTTTCAGAATATACCCTCGGTTTTTAGAAAATAATGCCACAAAGTTTTGAAAACGCAATTGAAATATCGATTTGTATGAAAGATAGATACAAGTTTCAACATAAAACTTCGTTTGTCTCAGTTTCATCCGAATGTGACTCATAGCATTATTTCCATGTACCCTTCAAATGACAACTTTCTGGTCGCGTGACCATTTTCTCATCTCAATGTTATTCACAGCCTCCTCGGGTGAGACGAGAAGCTTGTCACTGCGACAAGAAAGTTGTCATTTTATTTTTATATTATCTCCCCATAAGGCTCCTGGGGTGGGATTACATAAAATGATAACTTTCTTGTCACGGTGACAAGCTTCTCACTCAATGCTATTCACGGCCTTCTCGGGACTTGTCACCGTGACATGGAAGTTATCATTTTATATGATCGCACCCCAGGTGCCAGCCATGATGCCTTCAATTATTATTTGTAATTTATGTAATATTAGTGTGAAACCATATCTCATAGAACAAGCATGACACAATTTTCCCCTACAGTATGATACAAATGTACAAGTATATTCAAGTCTCGTCTCTCTCAGACGAACTTTTTTTGTAATATTATTTTCTTTGTGAATGTCTAATACATAACTGAGGAAGCCATCAGAACAGTTGGAGAAATATTGAGATTCAAATAATTATAAAAGTTTGTGAAACTTTGCAAGAAAATGTATCTGCCTGTTTTATTAACTGAGAAACGAGTACCTACCAATAAGTATCCATTCCACGTACGTATATGTTAATGATTTCCAACCAATATGAAATGCTCATCCCAATAAATACATCCATGTTATCATCAAGTAGTGCCCGTCAATGATAAACCGCGAATGAGTGATAGCGTGATTTGAAGGTATTATCTTCACTTGACAGGATTCATGTAACTCCTACACGGGTCGTGGTCGAATAATCCCTGCAGTTGAAACAATGAAACTCACGTTGGGCGATGATAGGGGTAATTGACCGCAGCTTTCATCGTCCGCCATTGATTCATTGGTTATTGGAAACCAAGGTGCCTGAATGGTTTGAATTCCATGCGAAATTCGGTAACAAAATAGATAATTTATTATTTAAGGTGATACTAGCGCTCGGCCGTTTTAGAAAATTGAGAGAGAAAAATTGTTTCATAAGTGAGTGTAACTTTTACAGGATGTTCACATGATCAGTCTGATTGTATATTAGTAGCCCTTTTTAATTTTTGCTTATTGCATCATTAATTAGGCGCCGGTTATTCAACAAAACCGCGCAAAACGATGAAATTTGCGATACGATTGGAGACCAAACCCGTAAACCAATTGATGTCAAATTTTAATCATAATTAGATGAAAGACAAACTTGGGGTTATCCCTTGGCAGATTTTTGAAATTTAATTTTTTACGGCGCCCAGGGAGACGAGAAAATAGCTAATTTTTCACCCAAAATCCACTAATTATTACTAATTAACGAAGCAAAAAATTTAAAATGTACCAAGGGATAACCCTAAGTTTGTCTTTTATCTAATCACGATTAAAATTTCAAATAATTTGGTCTACCCATTTCGTCTCCAATCGTATCGCAAAAAGTGTCTACAAAAAGCAGCAAAATCGCTCGCGCTTGCAGCACCTTAATTTTCTTCGACATTCAGCAAAACACCTACACAATTACGCATATTAGCCAAAAGCGTTACCTATTTTTTAAATTTAAATGTATCTCTCGATGTACCACGTCTGTTTATTGGCAATTATAAATTGTAATGTTAAAATATCAAATGCAAAATAAATAGCTACTAAATAAACAGTGGCTACACGCACATTGTAGTCTTTTAATTTGAAAAATATCATATATGAAGATAGCCTGAGGATGATGGCAACAACCAGCGGCCCTCTGTGGGGGGAAAATGTAACAGAAGAGCACATCTCTGATAGATAACAAAATTCGTTTCATTGGTGCTTTAATTATCAAAAAATAACAGTAATCTTGATAGCTAATATTTCCAATTATTTTCCAATTAGGCACTGCCTTGAACGTGTGAGCTGAGAAAGAACTTTGTGGTATGAAAAACTTAGAGTGGGAGTGGGAGTGGGAGTGGGACAGAGACACACAGAGAACACTCACCACAGTGACGGCGATGAGCAGACATAGCAGCGCGACGAGGCTCAACTCCTGCCAGAGAGAGTGGGAGTGGGAGTGGGAGTGGGACAGAGAACACTCACCACAGTGACAGCGATGAGCAGACATAGCAGCGCGACGAGGCTCAACTCCTGCCAGAGAGAGTGGGAGTGGGAGTGGGAGTGGGACAGAGAACACTCACCACAGTGACGGCGATGAGCAGGCATAGCAGCGCGACGAGGCTCAACTCCTGCCAGAGAGAGTGGGAGTGGGAGTGGGAGTGGGACAGAGAACACTCACCACAGTGACGGCGATGAGCAGGCATAGCAGCGCGACGAGGCTCAACTCCTGCCAGAGAGAGTGGGAGTGGGAGTGGGAGTGGGACGGAGAACACTCACCACAGTGACAGCGATGAGCAGACATAGCAGCGCGACGAGGCTTAACTCCTGCCAGCTGCTGATCTTCTCCGTAGTCCTATTGGCGTCGACTCTGTCTTCACTGAGAGCCACGTCGAACGCCGGAGACAACAAGGTGGCGTTGTCCACTGCCTCCATGCAGAGCTACATTGCCTGGAACAAGATCATGTCGTCATGCCTCCATGCAGAGCTACATTGCCTGGAACAAGATCATGTCGTCATGCCTCCATGCAGAGCTACATTGCCTGGAACAAGATCATGTCGTCATGCCTCCATGCAGAGCTACATTGCCTGGAACAAGATCATGTCGTCATGCCTCCACGCAGAGCTACATTGCCTGGAACAAGATCATGTCGTCATGCCTCCATGCAGAGCTACATTGCCTGGAACAAGATCATGTCGTCATGCCTCCACGCAGAGCTACATTGCCTGGAACAAGATCATGTCGTCATGCCTCCATGCAGAGCTACATTGCCTGGAACAAGATCATGTCGTCATGCCTCCATGCAGAGCTACATTGCCTGGAACAAGATCATGTCGTCATGCCTCCATGCAGAGCTACATTGCCTGGAACAAGATCATGTCGTCATGCCTCCATGCAGAGCTACATTGCCTGGAACAAGATCATGTCGTCATGCCTCCATGCAGAGCTACATTGCCTGGAACAAGATCATGTCGTCATGCCTCCACGCAGAGCTACATTGCCTGGAACAAGATCATGTCGTCATGCCTCCAAGCAGAGCTACATTGCCTGGAACAAGATCATGTCGTCATGCCTCCATGCAGAGCTACATTGCCTGGAACAAGATCATGTCGTCATGCCTCCACGCAGAGCTACATTGCCTGGAACAAGATCATGTCGTCATGCCTCCATGCAGAGCTACATTGCCTGGAACAAGATCATGTCGTCATGCCTCCATGCAGAGCTACATTGCCTGGAACAAGATCATGTCGTCATGCCTCCATGCAGAGCTACATTGCCTGGAACAAGATCATGTCGTCATGCCTCCATGCAGAGCTACATTGCCTGGAACAAGATCATGTCGTCATGCCTCCATGCAGAGCTACATTGCCTGGAACAAGATCATGTCGTCATGCCTCCATGCAGAGCTACATTGCCTGGAACAAGATCATGTCGTCATGCCTCCATGCAGAGCTACATTGCCTGGAACAAGATCATGTCGTCATGCCTCCACGCAGAGCTACATTGCCTGGAACAAGATCATGTCGTCATGCCTCCATGCAGAGCTACATTGCCTGGAACAAGATCATGTCGTCATGCCTCCATGCAGAGCTACATTGCCTGGAACAAGATCATGTCGTCATGCCTCCATGCAGAGCTACATTGCCTGGAACAAGATCATGTCGTCATGCCTCCATGCAGAGCTACATTGCCTGGAACAAGATCATGTCGTCATGCCTCCACGCAGAGCTACATTGCCTGGAACAAGATCATGTCGTCATGCCTCCACGCAGAGCTACATTGCCTGGAACAAGATCATGCCGTCATGCCTCCATGCAGAGCTACATTGCCTGGAACAAGATCATGTCGTCATGCCTCCATGCAGAGCTACATTGCCTGGAACAAGATCATGTCGTCATGCCTCCACGCAGAGCTACATTGCCTGGAACAAGATCATGTCGTCATGCCTCCACGCAGAGCTACATTGCCTGGAACAAGATCATGACATGACGTCACACAATCACACCATCATCTGCTGTGCGAGGAGCGTTCCATAATGTATCTACGTGCAGTTTTTGTTACGTTACACACATTCAGAGTCCGTGTAGGACACAATATGACAAGATTTTTTGTTGTTAAGCTCGATTTACACGGTCACATTTATTGAACAACTTCTGTGAAACAGTCTTTGACAAAGTCTTTGTCACATTTCTTGAAGGAAATTAGAACATGTTTTAAGTTCTGTGACAGAAAGTTGCGTCGTGCGTCAGTGTATAAATCGGGCTTTAAACCCAATTACATCGAAGTAAACCGAGATTGTAACATGCAAGCTTCGAGTCTTCTAAAGCCCGATTAACACGGTATATTTCTTGAACAATTTCTGTGTCACATTCCCATTTTTCATACAATTTTGCATTTACACGAAGCAACTTTCTGTCACAGAACTTAAAGCATGTTCTAATTTCCTTCAAGAAATGTGACAAAGACTGTGCCAAAGACTGTGACACAGAAGTTGTTCAATAAATGTGACCGTGAGCCAATGTTGAGAATTTACAAGAAGAGATTTCTCCGTCAAGTCACGTTTATTTCTGATTAACAATATTTTGCATTCGTATTGTTCTTCTGCCTGCTATCATTTTGTCCCACCGCCGCCACCATGTAGGGAATTCGCGTTGCTGCGGGATGTTGGGTTTTGTTTCCGATATCAAATGTTCGCATTGCAGATCCCTGCATGGCCACATCGAGCAATATTGGGTGAGCAAATATTCTCGATATCACACGCTATGTATTCATGAGTTTCTTCAAGACAAATACGCTCTGAACGTGGCAATGTAGATATTTGAGGACGGGCTAATTATTACGTTATAAACTCGCATTGGTTGTTTTAGCCGGTCGGCGCGAGATGGCTCTGTTTAGTCTGGGACTTACAATAATGTCTGATATGAGGTGTCTGTCCTTGACTAGAATCAGACTTGCACCCGGCCGAAAACAATTTTATAACTTGGAGGTTTTCATGTTTATTTCGCGGAATAACGATCGAGTTGTCATCATTGAAAAAATATTAAAAAAATAAACTATTAAATTGAAGTTGCACCGCTAAACCAACAAACAGGCTTTAAATTCTCTTTTAACCGCACTTTAAAGTGTTTATTTAACCACTTTAAGCAACATTCATAGATGTTATTTATAAATTAACATAAAATTAATTGTACATTTTAATATCTACAGCATTTGAGTTTGAACTCGTTTGTAATATAGAGGACAATATTCTGTTCTTTCAACATTACGAGAAGAAAATCAATCTAAACACTTAATATTAAATATATGAACTGAAGTCAAACCAGTTTACTTAAAGAACATTGTAAGAAATTATTGATTATTTCCTCGTATGCAGTGTTTGATCATAAAGTGGTTTGATATAACAAGACCTGAAACGGCCATGTAATATTAACTCTCTCATGCAAAGCGGAACACTAGCGCTATTCCGCAACTTCCACGTGATGTAGACTCGTCTGACAATACGCGCGTGACGTAGGCGCATTCGGTCGACAAAACAAGCGGCTGTCACTCGAGAAGTCCTCACGAGATATTTCACAGCAGTGAGAAGTGCCGGACAACGACACATCAGGAATAACAGGCCATTCTCAGGAATAATATTCAAACATTTAGTGGAATATCAACTTTCTGTGACTGTTGATGGATTAATGTGAAATGAGCGTGGCATCGCGTTTTCCATAACACATTTCGCAATTGAGAATACATTTTCTGGTGGCAGAAGTGGGATATTTTTAAAACTGAATGTGCAAGAGTAGAATCAACTCAATTGTGCAGCAGCGACCAATACCTATATAGATATGTTGTCAATCAATCATGTGTCATTAGCGAATTGTGAAGGTAATCAGTATTATATCTTATATATTTTGTTGATTGGCACTCTATTTTCTGGATGCCAAACAAACCCAGTCTGTTTTCTTCAGTTTTCATTCTGAGACGTCAATGTGTACTAATTTCTCATACTCATACTAATTTTTCTTTTAGTGAATTATTACAAATTATTTTCATGATTTATTTATAACAAATTCAAACCCTCTTTGGGTATGGCACGAACCGCTGTTTTCTGTGTTTTCTTGTTCTTTTCGCATTAGAGATCAAACGAAGCAACGATTCGTTGTTAGCCATTTGGTAAGCCAATTAATATCTAGAAAGATCGATCTCTTGGATCCACTTGATTTCACATACACATTTATTTGTAGTTTAGTTTGCTTCTTGTTTGGCTGCTATGTTAATTAAATATCATAGCAACCGAAACTTCTATTACATTTTCGTAGAAAGAGCGAAGCACCTTAATTACTCTACATGTTGTAATTTCTAGGGGCTGATGATTTGAAAACTCCCACGCATTTCGAATGCATATAAGAGCGTTCATTTAAAGTTTTCCTACAGTAAGTATTTGATGAAAACTACCATTGAATTGGTAATATGATGGAAGTTCAGATTGTATTCGAAGTGCTCACGCCTATTCGATCATGTAGTGGCTACTTTCCATCGCTTCCATTATGTCAAGTTTCCACACTGGTCAGTGTGAGCTCCGTGCAAAACCGCGAGTAATCATACCACTTTACTCTCAAGGCAGTAAAGTAAGAGTGCCATTTCCCATCCCGTCGGAAATCATTTCTGTTCGCTACATTTGAATAATAATACCCCTGTTTTGGATTTATCCTCTTTTTTCTCTCCTTAATTTTTTCGAGGCTACGAACAAAACTGCAATCATCTTTTCCGATGATAAATTCAGTGCATTATTAAAACAAGAAAATTAACACTTGCTTCTGGCGCTTGAAAAATATAAAGTGTTCTCTGTTTCGGTATGGAAATGAAATATACATTCATTAATCTTGAAGGAGTTCAGTTAAAAACATCGGCGAGTTTTCATAATTTTTATTTTTTACACAAGAGTTTTGTATTAAAACTGAATCAGCGGATCAAAACACTGTTGAAACATTAGAATGTTAACAAAATCTATTTTTCACATAATTATTAAATAATTCCATGTTATCATACAAATCCTTCATTACTTCATGCAGAGGATATTCATTTCATTAGTAAGGATTTTTATCTCAATATCTAAGTTAAAATTCTGCATATGATATGTTAAATCTTCGTGGATGTAAATAAAAAGAGGAAGAAGTCTTCATTTACGTAAATTGAGATAAAAGTGGCAGTTCGGAATGTGATTCCTATCTAGCCATGTTACTTAACTTATGTCAGGGAGTAATTTCGAATCAAACAAGATAGTTTAGGCGAAAAAGACATGAAAGCCCTATGCATTGTTAATGTAATATTCCCGTATCCCATCTCGGGGGTGATTATAATCGACCGTGAAACTAACTTCTTCGAACTATGGTGATAATAATCTCCTCTTGTCATTAGCAATTCCGAGCTCCGGCTAATTTATGTCACTTCTCGACGTCCCGGCAGCGGTAAGAAAATATTACACTGCTCTTATCTCGCCGCCAGATTGGTTTTTATGAATAGTTTGCTGTCAACTTTTACGCAATTCACGTAGCGTCGAGATGTTATTAAAATCTTCATTAGAATAATGTTGCGCGGTGGAAGCTCGCTAAGTTACAAGGTCACATTACATCGAGCTTTATCATGGTCCTTCCTTAATGACGCACATACCTGCAACCTGTGATCTTTATATTGATAAGCCAAAGTCGGTCCCACAATTTCAAGAGAATGTCCCTTCTTTCTAGGATATTAAATTTTCCTGTAAAATGCTCGTAAAGAGTTGACTTGTATAGGCACATTCAAAGTTATATGTTGAAAGACAGTTTCTTATCTATAGACCTTGTAAAACAGCTAAAAAAATTATTTTGATCAAGTAGCGAGGAAATAATACTTCCTCGTTTCAACATATTTTAAAAATAATAAAAAATATGGTTGTAATAATATGTTAATAGAATCAGCGGTATATGCTCTGTACATTTTTATTGGCAACGTTTCGCCGGCGAGGCAGTCGGCTTCTTCAGGCAGGACTTGACTACTTGACAAGGGTGCTAACAAAGAAAGAAATATAAAATGTTTCCACAAAATTACTACAACAGGCTATTTTGTCTGATGTTTTCTCTACGCCATCTGGACGTAATAATAACAATAATAAGTTGTAATAATAACTTTTTAATTCCTTGACCGATGATGATACAAATTTAAAAATATATTTAAAATTAAATCTCAGTGACTATGAACAATTTGAGCTCGAAAACAGTCAACCAATGTTATACGTAGGAATCGCCGTCATGACTGCTTTTCATCTACATGGCTGCAACAACATACATGACTTCAATCTGAACTTGATCGATCAAACGATTTATTTTCACTTGATGAAATCAGAGGATATTGCTCATAAAACTAGTGAACTAGTCTCCGCTGGAATGCCATTAGCGTGCGTTCAAACTTCCAGACCGATTAGATCGCTTTGACCTGGACAGTGCAAGAAATGAGAAGCACTAGCAATAGGGTGCTAAAACAATAATGCTATAAAAGCTGGAAGCAAAAATATACTTCATTTATATATTTATAAATACTTCATTACTTCATTTGAAAATAACATTTCTCTGAATTGCAGAATAAGCAATCACATCTTCAAGAAGTGATCTTGAAAACAAAGACTGTGTGATCATTTCTCTCTCTTTCATAAGTGACGCTTTTGTTACTGTCTATTATTTTGTTCTTCTCCTCCGAGGATTAAGTCATTCATTTCCTCTGCAAATTTCACGTCTCCTGATTTTATAATGGAATCGTAAGAAAATCATCTTGTAGAATCCAAAGCTTATTTATGCAAGGACTGTGAAGATCCGCATGTTATTTTCTCATTTACATAAGAAGTTAATCTAAATTGCATCCGCTTTTGATTAAATTACCGTTCAACCGCAGAGAGATTTTTAAAACGAACTATCAAAAGTATAGGAAATAACTACTTCATATTTCTGGGGCATTTTGTTTGAAAATCTGTTTATGATGTGCTGGTTTTTGAATCAAAAGATTGACGAAAACAAAATTATAACGCAACAATAAGCCTTTAGTAGTCCTGAAATATTATCTAGTGGAGCGGTCGCTCCACGCCAGCCAAGTCGTACGGCGCGCGCACACTCTCATATAAAGGCTGGAGCAAACCCACTTTTACTGTAAGCATCAAAGTGGCATTTTCGGCCTACTGGATCCTAAAATTGGAAAATCTCACATTGTTGCGATATATCTTAATTTCGAGCTATGGCCCACCCTACAACATATACCAAATTTGGGAACAATAGGTTACGCCCTTTGCGCGCTAGAGGGCCGTGAAAACAGTGTTTTAGGGCGGTTTTCATAATAATAATAATCTCAGTAGTAGTAGTAGTAGTCTCCTGGAATTCAAATCCGGTAACATGGCCACAGCCTAAACGGCTGAACCGATTGATCTCACATTTTTACCACGTGTGCACTTTTGGCGTCTGATTTAACCTTCACCCCATTAATTTTTTGTGCCGCCATTTTGAAACCGGAAGTGACGTCATATCTCGACAACGGCTATACCGATCGGAACGAAATTTGCGCCAAACGATTCAGACGGTAAACTATATGGATTATCAATAGTAACATACTAAAATTTATGTTAACGAAACCGGAAATGACGTCATGAAATTTGAAATACATCGTTTGGCATTTCGGCAACAAATTTGATCCGATTATTTTGTTATTTATGTAACGTATGTACTTTTGATATCTCATTTGACTTATTATAAAACCAACCGGAAGCCGCCATTTTGAAACCGGAAGTGACATCATATGTCAATAACGGCTAAATAGATTTGAACGAAACCAGCGCTAAACAATTTAGACGGTCAACTTTATGTATTATCATCAATAATATTTGCAGTTTCCCATACCAAAACCGGAAATGACGTCACACATTTTAAAAATCTCACAAATTTACATTTTGATACAATAAATATACTATTTGAGACAGCTTATAATAAAATGTAATCATGTTTAAATTATAATTCAAGGGGTCAGTGATTTCAGCAGCCATTTTGAAACAGGAAGTAACGTCATATCTTGAAAATTGGTTAACTGATCGGTATGAAACTACCGCCAAACGATTCGGAAGGTCATCTCTATGAAATGGGAACAGTCACACTAGAAATTTCCTATTTATAAGACCGGAAATTACATCATTCAAATTTAAAAATTATTATAATCCCCTCCTATATAATGAATACATATTCAGAAAACTTAAAATGATACACATCATTTATAGATATACATTCTTTGTGGCAGTGCAGTAAGTTCAGCAGCCATTTTGAAAACCGAAGTGTTGCCATATCTCGGAACTCGGTTAACTGTTAGGAATGAAACCTTTGCTATTCTTCATGAAAGATCATTTAAAGCAAATATATAGTACCATACGCAGATTTTCATTAGTAAACCAAATTGTCAATGGCGACTATTTTTAATGGATTTAGTAATTGTTCAATTGACGTCACAAGTTCTAAGAATAAACTAAAAAAAGGAGTGATATCCCCATAAAAAACACTCCGTGTAAAAATACCAGCCAAGTCTCTACAACTAAAAAAAATTATGAAATCTAAAAAATTCTGCACTGAAAAGTAGTGATATCAAAAAATGGTCCAAGTCAAAACTTTATTTGAAAATCAAAAAATACTTGGCGCATCGTTTTTTTAGGGCATAATAGGTATACTACATGTATTATGTATATTTGATGTATATTTTCTATCTGGTCTATACTTCTAAACTATGTATACACGATGCGCCAAGTATTTTTTGATTTTCAAATAAAGTTTTGACTTGGACCATTTTTTGATATCACTACTTTTCAGTGCAGAATTTTTTAGATTTCATAATTTTTTTTAGTTGTAGAGACTTGGCTGGTATTTTTACACGGAGTGTTTTTTATGGGTATAATTACGTCACGAAATAATTGGATCAGGCAACTTAACGTTATGTACATCAAGAACAAAATCAGCCTACACTTTGAATTATTGATCACATCAAATCAGAATATAAAAATTGCAAACCAATCTATTCAAATTCAGAGACAGTCTGATTTAAAAAAAATTATATTTTAAATAACTAGAAAATTACACAAACAAATTAAACCAAACGATTTTTAAAACTATGAAAATGTAGAAATTAATCATTTAATTAGACTATTGGTATTATGTAACGTAGCCGTTATTGAGTTTTTCAAGGTTTTCCTCTGTCCAGAAGCAAATGATGGGAAGGTTCCCTGCTGATAGACCACGACTGTCTCCTTCCCACAGGTATAATTCCATACTTATTTTTGATCACATCAACATCATCAAATAATTAATCCATTGTCATTAGTCTAAGTGCAGAAATTAAACACCACTAAATAAGGGAAATAATAAGTAGCATTTCGCTGCAGACAAAGTTGGCTGGGAGCTCACATAATACAAACCATGCATGAGATCATCCTATGGGCAGCGGGGAGCATTGGGGGAGCCCCCCCCCCCCCATGCGGATCATTCTAGACCGCATTAACCCCCTGATGATGGACGGAAGAGTTTTGCATGGACCAAAGAACAGTTTCATTAAAAGACATTGAATCTCCCTTGAAACGAGAAGGAAGGAAAATATTCAACTGAAGAAAAGAGACAGAATATATAATCTGAAATTCTTGCGACGTGCATCAGTCATCTGCAGATCTTACCAAGAGAGTAGCGACGTCCCATTGGTTTAATAACATCCAATCACTGCCTTACATTAGGTTCTGTTTTCTGATATATCCAACTTTTATCACAACGGACTTCCACTCACTTTCTTCCACTTTTAAATCCACATATGAGAATTGTAGCAAGTTGACAACTTTGTGCTACATTTTAAAATGGAATGTGTCATTGTTTTACATTGCATCAAGTTCTAGTCATTCACATGGTTACTCTGAGTCGTAAACCGTAATCAACTTGACAGCATGAGTTGATAGTAAGTAGAATGTTATGACAGTGTTAACAATATGTCCGCTTCTTTTCGCTCGGAAGAAAGCGGCTCATATTCCCTTCTAAGAAGCAACTTTGTCTCGCTCCTATCCGGACGTCGCACCCCACGCCATTTGCAACGCCCAACGCTGATGACGTCATTGAATATGACAACAAAATGGCGCCCCTTTGTGTCTGAATCATCGCGATACACGAGTACCGAGCTTCCGTTTCCGCTGACGCCATGATGAATGGAGAAGGATCACAGGGGCTGTGAAAGTCACGGCATGAAAATGTCACGGCTTTCTTTGTCGCTGCGTACAGTCACCGCCAGGTGGTGTGATCACAAGAAAAACGCGCGACAGGAATAAAGAAAGTCACGATCAACAAATAAATAATAACAACTGCAGTAATTTGCAAATAATCGAGGTGCTGTTTATCTACATTGCAATAAATCTTTTTAAAAGCGTTTTCAATGGAAATATTCCATAGGAATGGATATTCCTATGGAATATTGGCGTGGGGAAATGCAACTGATACACATTTAAATCGTATAGAAAAATTACAGAATAAAATCATTAAGAGCATTAATATTATGAACGATATTATGAACATGTCAATATTCTTCCTTTGAAGGCACTTCGTAAATACAGATTAATTCTAAGAAATTATTTTGAGGATTAAGTTTATGTGCGAAGAAATCGATTCACTAGGTTAGAAATTCAAAATCTTATGGAGGTTCCTCTATTTAATAATAAACATGGAAAGAGGATGCTTTCATATGAAATTCCCAAAATTTTTAATAGTATGCCTTTAAATCTAAAACAATTCGAAAAATATAATGAAATTAAAATAAATATTAAGAAATGGTTGTTGTCTTAAAATCACTGAATTGACATGTTTGTGATATTTTTGGTACGTTAGGCAGTTTTTCAATAAATTATTATGGTTATATAATATAAATTATTATCTTTGAGTCAGTATATTTTTGTTTTTTGTTCTTGTCATCCGTCAATGCTGTTCGTTTGTTGCAATCGAAATGCAAGTTATTTTCTGTTTAGTTATTATGTTTATTACTTAATTTGTTTACTTCCACATTCAAGCCATTTTATGGCTTTGTGGACCTGAGTGTTTAATTTTTGTAAAGTGTATTTATCCTGTGTATTTGTAACAATAAAAAAAAAATAAAAAAAAAAATCACATTTAAATAAGGTTCTTTACCAATTTGGATGAACATGTGTGAAATATGAGAAAATGTTGGTCTTGATAAGATCATTCAAAATATGAACTTGATTGGAATATTTGTATTTTTCAACCAATCATAAGTATTTGACCAATACTGCAAACCAGATACATTAATGACGTGCACTGTTCATCTCAATCATGTAAACGGTGTGGCATGTATAACGTCATGTATCACAGAAAAATAAAAATATATCCGAGCCAAAGAAGATAAAAGGAGACGCTTCCTAACGACACGGACGGTGATGAATAAAACTGGTATGTTGAGATGACCTATTTGTGAGTAAACAGATGTACCTAAGCTTCAGTCATCTTGTTATTGTCGTTGTTATGTTGTCCATGTCCTGAGTAATCAGCTTAGGAACTTGTAAATGTCACTCAAATGTGCAAGCTCGGGAAACACTTGCAAGCTTATTAAAAGTTGTTAGGAAAGTTGTTGGTAGTTAGATGGATTCCCAGGAGAACTCGGCTAGAGCGGGGCAAAATATAACTCACAGTCCAGCACTCCAAGCACTGTTTTGTTTTTAAAAGTTCACGAATATTAAAGTACTTAAGTTGATTGAATGGGATATTGCATCTGTTTATTATATTTTAAAAATACAGTCGATATTTTATTTGGAATTTTCCTTAGGAGGAAATTGATCGGAAATACTTCAATTTAACGAGATTATCAGAATCCTTTTTTATGTTCATTGTTTTTTATACTTTTGTTTAATTTTTATATTGCTTCTATTTTCAAGTTATCCTAGATAATTTTATCATGTGGAATATTTCAATAAATAAGTTACAACTTTTGACAGATAAAATGTAATATATAAAATATGTAACATCCCTTTCAAAACATATTTTCCATTCATGACTCCACTGAAAGATTTCCGGGAAGTGAACCTTATATCAACATCCAAGATCATATTCAATCAAGATGAAAGTAGCTCAAATGTTCCCAATGCGGAGTACATGCATTACAAATGCCACCATAACGACGCGTTATGGCAACTTGCAAATTGAAGTATCCTCCCAGGGATAATATTCCAGGCAAGTTGAGCTGATAGTCTGCAGCAAGAGTCCAGAAACTATTAAGAACTCCTCGACCAGTGGTGCTGTTAAAAGACAACTAAAATAAATTCTGTGTTATGCCACCGAGTAATTCATGAACCATGTATTTCAACTTTGTAACTTTGTAGCTCTGTATCGTGTACTTTTGTATTTAACTATAGCTTTGTGCAGCTTTGAGTTACGATTACGCTGCTCTAATCCAAAGATTATCTTTCTGACCAGATTACAAATGTGCATTTTTATGTATTTTAGTGAATGTGAATCAAAGGTTATTACAATCTATTTCCTTTTATCATATACAGAATTCAGTGATTTAATTATCTGATTTTTGGTACAAACATTAAAAAGAACACGCTTTTTTCTGCACATCTGCGTGCGGGTGTGTTATTGAATGTTTGTGCGCAGTGGTTTGTGATTTCGCATAACATTCGCGCGGGAACAAAAGCCGACAGTGATGAGAGCTTGATAGATGACTCGGGTCACGCTCGCGGACTTCATTCTCCGTCCTTCAACGCACGTCATTGTAACAAGCAGATAGCAACTCAGCGCCATGGAAGTGGACAATGCGCATTGTATTGGTGAACTGGAATGTATATTTTTGAAATATATTCTTTATAATGTATTATGTGAAGAATAATACGATATGAGATTATGAAGAATTTTATAACAAAGTTTTCGTAAAATATTTTTTGTTAATAATACAGCAGTGGTTTGGACTTGTTTAGTTGTCCCATGTTAAATGGCCTTATATCAAGATTTTCAAACATTTAAATGTCATTTTATCATAAATTAAGTCGGTGACAAGAGTATTTTAAGTTTTCAATGCATTCAATATTGGTCGAAGAATATATCAATGAACGTTGGACGTTTTCGGAACCATCGGGTGATTGCATGGCAGTGATGGCGGTTTGTTCCGATCAATAGTTGTCTGTTGAAATTGTTGATTAAAAATAAATTTGAATAATGTAGGAGATTAATTCGTTCCCCAATAAGAGCCATGACTCATGAGCCATGTAAAAATCTCAAACTTTGAAACGATTTACATAAAAGTTAGGTCGGTAAGGTATACATTTTTTGATCTTATATTGTAGAATACTATTAAGTGTTTTAAGAAATCCGTGTTCAATGTTTTTGAAGATATTATTCTATTTTCATTCATCCTTCTTACTCAATCTTATTGTTAGTCATTTAACCAGACCTCATTGCTGGCTGCAAACATAAGTTCTAATTGGTAAGTGAAATAATAGACCGGAAATATTTGTATGGGGTAGCATAATCGTTAGGGATTACTCTTACTGGATGACACATCCATGAACATCGTCCGTTTCCCTCTGCTTTATATTTTCAGACGTTACGTAACCCCACGGCGACTTTAAAGTGACTTTTCACATTCAACATCAAGGCGACTCAAATTGCTTTCTATAACGGAAAAAATATCCAATATGTATCATCAATATGAATCCCAGACCTTCTCCCGGACTTCAAGAGCTTTCCATAAATGTAATTTTTTGCCCCATCTCTTTCTATTGAAAGGTAGTAAGAATTTCTAAGATGGTTTGACGTGCGGCCCCTCGCCCCTTCCCACAACGCCCACGGGTTACCATCAAGGTAAAACGAAATGAAAATGCTCCAAATACTTTAGCTGAGCAAATATTCTTGGTTCTACACAAATAATCTTCGTAACGTATGTTTAAATCGAAAAGTATTACTCTTGTTTATTTTTGTTGCGGGTAATTTTAAAATGTGACATAAATTGCTGCAGTTATTTTTAGAAGAGAAGCCTCGGAGTTACATAGATGTGTTTCGCTGTGGTAGTTCGCTATCCACTCAAACCAAGTGCGAGTTTTACATTCTCAAACTGAATGTCTGACTCAATGAAAAGACATTCGTTTAAATGAGGTTCAAGAAATTCAGAGAATGAAAGAAACGTATGAATTGAGATTGAAATTGAAACGAAATTATTGAAGGATGGAATTGAAATCGGAATTGAACCCTCAGCTGTTGATCTCACATTGCAGCTGAATATTGCATTTTCCTATCATTCGCTGGAAATGTTGGTACATTCGTGCAGAATTTTAAACAGAAATAGTACACATATTTCTTATCTCGGTAAATTATAGAAGAGCTACAAGAAAGTAATCAGTTGTCTAAATATATTTTTAACTTCTAGCCTCAGAGTGTAAAGAGCTAGAAATGGAGATGAAATTTTGTGATAGATCCGTCATTCCGTGAACTCGCGCTGTAACAAAGAGTGATCACTTGTCTGCCTGTGATGCACATCACGGCGTCGGCGTCGGCGTCGGAGGCGTCGGCTGAAAAACGCGCTGGGGGGAATGCGGTTTTAAACGAGGAATTATTTGACTTTCCTCTGACATGCGGTTTGTATGGAGGTGATGAATTTCTTAATGCTTTTGTTTTATTGTTTCAAGCGTGCGGCTGTTGGGGTGGGTTGGGGGGGGGGGGGGGGGGGGAAGCGTAGGTAGACGGCTTTATACGAGAGAAATAATAAACACGGAGAATTCACAAATGATCAATGTGATGAGACCTGAACGCTTTAGGCAACCGAAACAAGGAGCATAGAGAGCGGAGAATTGGATAGATTTTTATTGTAAGCAAATACTGGAAATTCTATTTTGAAAATAGTTCGTTTGATTTTCAGGAATAGTTTGAAGATCAATGTCAATGACCTCGTTATTTTGTGACGTGGAACAATAATCAGCTGTCATGTTGTGCCGATCACGGGCTTTCGGCTGAAACTTTTCCTGTCGATAAAAGAGGTAGCGAAATTCCTTTTTAAACAAGGAACGAACATCATAATTAGATTTGTGTTAGAAATGTATAGCTGAAGGAAATGAAATGTTGTAGGTGTTCAATAAAATACTTTCCAACGAAACTTATTCCGAGCAAGTTTGCTTAAGGATGAACCATCGTTTTGAATGACTTTATTCCTTACATGAGATAAATTAATTCAGAAAACGAATGTTTAAACATTAAAACATAGTTTTATAATGTAATATGTGGAGAATAATACGATATATGATATTGAAGAATTTTATAACAAAGTTTTTCATGAAATATTTTAAGATTTTTCAAACATTTAAATGTCATTATCTCAGAAATTAAGTCGATGACAAGAGTATTTTAAGTTTTCAATGCATTCAATATTAGGCGAAGAATATATCAATAGTTTTCTGTTGAAATTGTTGGTGCGGATTAAAAATAAACTATAGAATAATTTAGGAAATTAATTCTTTCTCTCATAAGAGCCATGTAAAAATCTCTAACCATAAAAGCTATGTCGGTGAGGTATATTTTTTTTAACTTATATTGTAGATAATACTATTAGGAACAAAATAAAATAATTTAGAAATAAAATTGATGGTATTTGAGCTGGCGCTGGTACATCCTTAAAATCACCGATCTTCAAAAGACTCTAAACCAAGTTTTGTATGACAGTGCTTAATTTTCTATAGTATATTTGCATCAGTTACCCCGGACTGCATTTGACCCACATTGACACGCAGCGAATCAGAGCTCTGTCCCTCTGAGTGTTCTCATAGAGAAGCGCCAATGATCAAAGACTGGAAATCAGTGTGAATTATCGAGCATGATCAGTTAACATTGCACTCTGAATGCATCTCGCTCCTGGCCAGATTCAATCAGCAGTGATTCAATAGCGTCATTGACAGGTAATTATTGAGGTTACATTCGTTACTGAAATATACTCGCTTTTCAGGCAATTATGCCACTAGGGTTCGTTCATAAAAGTTATGTTCATTTTTTATGCCTAAAAGAGTAAAGTAGTGTTTTTAAGTGATGAAATGAAATGTGAAATATCATGAAAAACTCATTAATACTACAAAGTAAAGCTTCAAAATTTGAATATGAATGTAAATTTCAACAATTATTGTGGCATTTCATTAGTGTAACACTTACAAAAGCAGTAGAATTCAGGCAACAATAAAGGTTAAGTAAAGTAATTTGAAGAATTGACGGAGTCTGCCCCTCGTATACTTTGCAAGCACCATTGTGGCAACCGAGAATTGTAAGAGATTTTTATTAATGTTATTACTCAACTATATAAGAGCTTTTCGGCTGCTGTAGCTGCAATAAAAGCTCACATCGTCTTTCCCGCCATTTTTACTACTATTGCAGCTTTCAGTACAAGATGAATTGTTTATTTAAACTTGCTGTAAAAAACAAACAACTTTTATCAATGTTCTAAATTAATTATCTTTGTGCACAATATAACCTGGCTCTGAGGTGGATATAAGTAAATGTATTGTTTATATTGTACACGGCTCCTCCACCTCCAGTTAAGAGAAAGTAAATGTATTGTTTATCATGGCTCCTCCACCTCCAGTTAGGAGAAAGTAAAGGTATTGTTTATATTGAACACGGCTCCTCCACCTCCAGTTAAGAGAAAGTAAATGTATTGTTTATCATGGCTCCTCCACCTCCAGTTAAGAGAAAGTAAAGGTATTGTTTATATTGAACACGGCTCCTCCACCTCCAGTTAAGAGAAAGTAAATGTATTGTTTATCATGGCTCCTCCACCTCCAGTTAAGAGAAAGTAAAGGTATTGTTTATATTGAACACGGCTCCTCCACCTCCAGTTAAGAGAAAGTAAATGTATTGTTTATATTGAACACGGCTCCTCCACCTCCAGTTAAGAGAAAGTAAATGTATTGTTTATCATGGCTCCTCCACCTCCAGTTAGGAGAAAGTAAAGGTATTGTTTATATTGAACACGGCTCCTCCACCTCCAGTTAAGAGAAAGTAAATGTATTGTTTATCATGGCTCCTCCACCTCCAGTTAAGAGAAAGTAAAGGTATTGTTATATTGAACACGGCTCCTCCACCTCCAGTTAAGAGAAAGTAAATGTATTGTTTATCATGGCTCCTCCACCTCCAGTTAAGAGAAAGTAAAGGTATTGTTTATATTGAACACGGCTCCTCCACCTCCAGTTAAGAGAAAGTAAATGTATTGTTTATCATGGCTCCTCCACCTCCAGTTAAGAGAAAGTAAATGTATTGTTTATCATGGCTCCTCCACCTCCAGTTAAGAGAAAGTAAAGGTATTGTTTATATTGAACACGGCTCCTCCACCTGAGTAAGGTGAGCAAGTCTCACTGTTTTGCATCGTTTAAATTGATTATGAATGATGTTTCCACAAGACGCACTTAGCTAATGAAACTCAATATCACGATCGCTGTTTCTCATTGATTCTAATTTGAATGTTTACTCTACCTTCTACCTTAGAGAATATGGAACCAAATTTTCAATCTAGTGATTGAAAATTCAATGTATACATAAGTTCCAAAGAACTTAGAAGTTATTTTGATCTCATGGAGCGTCAACCGACAAAAAGAAATCGAGTCACATCCTTCCAACACTCAGGCGCTTCAAGACATTTGTTTCGGAAGTAATTTTATATTCTACTGCTGTCCTGAGGGCCTAATCTAGAAGGTTTTCCCAATTCCACTCTGATGGAATCCGGCTCACGGTCATAAGGATTAACATTGCATGACATTGAATTCCATCAGAATTGGGACTTCTAGAATAGAGCACCCGTTAAAGCAATGTATACCCTAAATAATGTATTAAGATATAGATATACGTGGAATTGCAGTGACATGAACGGACTGAAGAGCAGCTCAACGCTAAATGCTGAAATGTAATGAATGCAATATATTAAGAAGCACCAAATCGTTGCGATAATTACGTTCTAATCAAATAGCTTCTTATAATTCCACAAAGAATCTGTTAAAATGTTATATTCTTGTTTTTAAATGTATAAAAACTCCGCCGAAGAGATGCTCTAGTTTATCATACGAGTATATGATTAAATCATAAATCTCATATAAACTTTGACCATCTGCCGCATGATGGCACTGTTAACAAATCCAACATCCCTTCGGACTCGACGAAAACGTAGGAAAAAAACTTTGTTATATCCCATTTTCTCGCTTCGTAGTGAGTGTAAAAATCGTCTGAAAGATCGCTGGCATTTTGTTCGGCGTGAGTTCTCGAATTGTTTTTCAAGTCCCCGTGGGATGAACGGATAAATGGCGCTTGGAAGTGAGTAAGCTGCATCACTTTGTAACAGAGCGCCGGGCATTCGGCGGGGAAGTCAACACTTCGGGGCAAACGCACGCAATCGTGATACAGGTAAATAAATCCAATAATAGCGAATCGCGTCGTTTCTATCAGTACAATGCAAATTTTATCTCTGGTTTCTAAAATATTGCACAAGATATTATTTCTGAATACTTTAATATTTTGTAATGTCCTGTACTGGTATCTTTTTTCTGGGGCTTAACGTCGCATTGTTCTGCAGCGAGGCTAATGGCGACGGATGAAATGATTATGATGATGATTGGGAGATAATGGTGAAGAGTAGGTAATGATGGATGGTGAGAAGGAGGCGGTCGTGGCCTATTAGTAGGGTACTTTCCCAGCATTTGCCTGTCGACTGAGGGAATACCACGTAAAAACTCCAGTCAGGAAGAACGGCCGCGGGAATCGAACCCGGGCCTCCGGAATAGAAGTTCAGAGCGTTACCACTCAGCCATTCCTGTTCCGTAAACTTCTGTTTCTTCTTTTTCTGTTTTATTTGTTGAATTTGATGGATTTCCTCTTTTGAATTAGCTCCGCTTACCGTGCATTATTTTGCCACACACTTTTTTACTCGAACTATTTGGAAACAAATCCAATGAAATACACAAACAACGCAATAAACACTAAGCAGATAATTGCGGTAGTTCATGGATAATATAATCATAACATTGGGTAAAGTAGTTGTTTATTTTCTGTTCTCGCACAAGTTGTGACATGCTCCGATGAAATGATGTGATGATTGTGGATGATAATGCAGCGTGGAAGCTGTCGCATCCCTCGAGGTACGCGCTCGAATCTAGGCTAGATCGGTGATAAATCGGCCATTAATAGCTGCTAAACATCCACAATATAACTTCTGAATCTGATAGATGACAAACACGACAAACACTATTCAACGTCTGGTCAAGTTTATTGTTGAGTAAGACATAAATGTCGACGTTCTTAATAGTCTCTATTTTTAAGTATCGATCATGCAGCTAACGTTAGGAAGTGAACTACTTTTAGTACTTTTACTGCGTGGTTACGGCGACCCGAATTAGGATTCTTTTAATATAAACTTGTGTACTAAACCACAAATTTTGTTCGTCGTTAATCTGTCATAACAAGCAATTCTCTTAACTTTTTTTGCTTTCTGTAAAATTAAAAGCAAGCGAGTAAAAATATGAAGCTTCTACCGAAGAAAAGAAGACATTTAAAAATATTAGTGTTTTACTTTCCAAGTTCGTAAATGTCATTGTTACTAAAGTATGATTGGAATGTTCATTCAGGCGGGATAAAAGGAGTGAGACCACAACATACACAGCAGTTTGATCAGCAAATGGTCTCATCATGATTGCATTGCTTTTGTGTGGCTATTTACTGGGATTTGACGTCATCCATCCTTGGGGCAGTTTAGAGCTCACGATAAATGACTGTCGTTAAATTCGGATTTGGTGCGCTGATTCCGTGTCTTGTAAATCCAGATCGGAAACAAATTATATTTCAACTATTAATGTTTTTAATTAGCTATGCATTCTTCGAGACTTCCCTACTAAAATCATTAATTCAGATCTCTAAAGTAGTTTACTTCGTAACTTGAGTCAATGCTTGAATAAATCCATCTTGAACCACTGTAAATAAAAAGTTTATGATCAAAATAATACTACTAAATTATTACTTAAACTTCTCACAGATGACCTGTTTGAAGGGAGATGGTAACAGTAACCGGTCTCTGTTATATTTGGCAGATAGGTATCGGATATCTTAGAGAGATCTGCAGTGCGATTGTATAACTTCTTAGCCGAGATAATGGATCGTTATCTATGCCAATTGATGAAAGTATAAACTATTTATATCATTGTTAATCATTTGAATTGTGCAAAAGCTACGAGGATATGAAATATAATTACATTATTTATCAGGAAGTCAGGAAGTCAGGAAGTCGACTTTACGCACTTTGAATTGCTTTATACCTTCTGATAGGCTAAATTACTTTCATCAATTGGTATCGATAACGATCCATTATCTCGGTTAAGAAGTTATACAATCGCACTGCTGCACTGGAGTGAGATACGATAATCTAATGTCGAAGAGAAGCTTTATTCTAAGATATTCCTAATGGAAACTATGCTCATAAGTATCCGTAATTTAGTGGAAGCTACATTCAATGGATTTCCTTTTCCAATAAAACCTCGAAGTAAATCGTGATGTAAAGCTGGTTGTGGCTCCTGCGGTGTTTATTCTATTCTATTCCCCACTCTTCAATGAATAGGAAGTTCTTGGCTATCTTCCAGACCACTTAGTCACCACTGTTTTCTGTTGGGACCATTCATACTCATTTAGCTCAGTTTCACGTTAACTTGTGTACAATCCAGCTATCATCTTAGCCTATTCAGATAAAGAGGTGTTCAATAGACATGAGTTGACCAAATAAACATGTGTGGCTATTGGATTTGATTTACTTGATTTTAGTGGTGTTTAACGACGCATGTTTCCGCAAATAGGTCAATGGTGGCGGATGAATGCTTGCAAAAGTGATTAGTGATATTCTCATCGTTTTGTCTCTCAACTGCAGAGGCACGTGGGAATTCAACTTGTAACTCAGAGCGAAAAACTGACAAACTTGTTTCGTTGCGCCAGACGGTTGTCTTAAAGTTTACCAAATGTAAGTCATTTGAGAGCAAAGAAGATACATTTACCACTGACTTCCAAATAATGCTTTTAATAATGCATTCAGTAGACGGACTACGTTTTTGAGGATTAGTTTCAATTCTGTTGATACATAGGTATGTTCTGTTATTTTAATTTTGAATTCAAACAATTCCAATAATTGTTATCCAATTTAATATTTTACGATCAACTCGATTTTGCCAGAAAAATAATTAATCGTTTCTAAAACGTGTGAGATTAATGAATGCGTGAGTCCAGACGTGATCAGGGCTTCATAATGGAGAAGAAGGTACGAGAAGTGTCAGGGCGTACGTCTGGTGCCGAGGCGAAGAGTGGAAAGCGGTGGAAATGCGATGTAATTTATCATCGCGGTCTTTATTGTACACCACTTTGATTTATCATTACACAACGTCGGTTTCTCCGCCGTCTTCTGACATATTGTTGTCATCTGGCAGTTGGAAACAATGGGTTTGAACTCAAATAAATATTAATAATTCTTGACAAATTGTTGTAGAATAAGAGAGATTAATTTTATGGTCTTATGTTTTATAATCGGGTTTGTTCGTGTGGGGAGGACATTAATATTTAGGCAATGGTTTTAGAACGTTTATTGATAAACATCGACTAAAAATAAAACATAATTCATATTTGTAAATACCTAGGTATGAAAAGAAACGCAAAATTAGTGTTCTTGGCGTGTTCTTTTCTCATCAGTTTTTTTGTTATTGCTTATGTTAGCAATGATGATGATAAAGATAATGAAGCATATGTAATGATGGACAGTGGGAAGGAGACGGTCGGTAGCCTATTAGTAGGGAACCCTCACAGTATTTGCCTCGCGGCTGAGGAAAGCTATTCGGGAATCACGGGGCTGGAATCGAACCCGGAATCTCTGGTTTGCAAGTCCAGGACCCTAATTTTAATACCAAAAAGCTCTAGTACGGTCATTTGAAGTCCTGTTCATAGCTATATCAATAACATTGCGGGACTAGCCTTGGACTAGGAGAACAATGCTAGTCCACCACTGAAGTCAAAGCATAAATGGATATTAAATAAGGGTCCAGAGCTTTGCTTTCAGAGCTCGCAATCTGTATGAGCCAACTTGGGCTTCTAAATGGCTGATTTTGTTCTTTTGGGAGACAGTTTCATAAAAAAATACTAACAATTTTATGCGTTTGAATTTATTTTGCGGACATTTTTATCCACACCATATTATCTAACATTCCATTAAAAGTTTCATTTATTGTGACATTTTACTCTTCTACAATTTCCGCCAAATGTTCCATCTCTTGTTACTCATTTCATGAATGGAATGACTCAACAGCCCTTAGCTCTATTTACGAGTATACAATCACATTACGTTGTCTCGCGCCGAGCTGCTAACATGGAGAGATCTCGCCAACTAACTTCTAATATCATCACATTAGTCTTTGCATGTGCAGACGGCGCCGTGTAATTGTTCAGTGCACGCAACGGGGATCCAACCAGACGGGAGATGATGACGTATCACGTTGTTAATCGCAATCAATGATGAGAGAAAACCTTGAGACGTCAGTGGATAAATGTTGTGGCAGACATGTTTCATGATGAAGCGGAGGAAAGTTTTTCATATCAAATGAGGTCGATGACGCTTTTTGACACGGATCTTTGTTTTCCTGTAACATTAGATTTACTCTAATCTAGCTGACATTCGGCATATGACAGATTACATTAATTTTGATTTGATCTCGAGAAAAAATGTTCTTCAATAATTTTGAACCAAACAGTATTGATACAATTTTTGCTACCAATAATATTTTTTGAAAATATATGTTTTTCTTGATTGGTACATCATAACAAGTTTTTGTGATCGGAATGTAAATTGGGAAATGATAAATTTTCATATACCTACCTAATAGGGAAACATACTTATCCATCATTAAACCGATAGCCAACCTTCTTGAAAGGCTATACATTCCCAATTTATTCTCTATGTATGATGGAAAAATTAGCAAATAAATTTATAATCAATTTTATAATCTCTCTTCTGTGCGTTTTGATGACTCCAGGTTGTCCCTAATTATGTGAAAATAGCATTTTCCTTCATCATACGTCATACGGCAAAAGTTTTATATCCAGAAGTTGTTTGAACCTGTCGGCAGAAATGTATTTTATTCAAAAGCATCAGAAATATGCATTAAACTCACCTCTTCTGCTACTGCGAAATTTTTGTGCGTGAGAATTTCCACGGGAATTATTTCCCCGCACACTTTCTAATCTTCTGGTACGTTCTGCCATGACTACTCCCCATTTCCAGGGTAATTTGGCCACTGCGATGGGTGTGGACCGAGGGGGCGGCGCCTCTCCTGATGAGAGAGTATCGCTTCGGAGCGCAATATTTAATGCCTCCGCCGAAACTAGACGGAAATATATGGGGATAACCTTTTCGATAATAATATACTAAAAAACAGGCTACTAAAAAGCAATGAGTAGCTTCACCGTAAATTTCCTAACTATCTACACCATACTAAAAAAACTCATTTTCGATACATTCCCGATAAAAAAAAATACGATATTGAAAACTCTTCCAGAAAATTGGATTTCCCAAAACTTTTCTTTTTAGCTTCGTCATATAGCTTCTTTACTTAAAGAAAAAGCTTCTTATTTGTCTACCACAGTTGTATGGTAATTTGTATCGAAAATTGGTTTTTACTCCAAACATCAATTCCACATCTGACTTTCGAAACATCACATTCTTGTCACATGCTGAGAAACTATAACTTATGTTTTGACATAAAACAAATATCTCGCTTGAAAGGTATGAATCAAAATGTCGGATAAAGATCGGAACGCATCAATCACGTCTCAAGAAGGTAGACATTGTGGTGGGAGAAAATCACGCGAAACACTCTCTTCACTTGGTAAAACAAACACGTCTCCACACTTGATATTTGATCGCTCAAGTCAGAAGGTGTGGGTTGGGTTTGGATTCGATGAAAAGAACGTTTCTTACGTTTCGCACAAATGCTTTCGGACTCTGCGTAATAATCGTGTGGTTTCAATACAGCGAGCGTGTCAACTGTCATTCAAGAACTGAGGTCACTGCTTATTTACCGTTAACATTAGTTTAATACAGACGTATGAAAACATTAGGGACTTTTCAAAATACGGTTTTAATTATGAGGTCGATTATAAATGGCATTAAATACTATCACTTATACTCAAAATAACCCAAAGATGTAACCCTGATGTATTTGTTTTGAAGGTGTCTGACATACAAGTTGTTCGATGTTTTTAGCTTGGCCGTTGTATTCATCGCTAATCTTGAAATAAACATTCGGATTGTCACATCAGCGGTCAAGTATTCTTCTTGTCTAAATAATCATTGCAAAGTCAATATAATATCTCTTTCGATTTAAATACAGATTCACTGTTCACAAAAACATAGACAATCTTCTGCTTTTCTGTTAGTGTATCGAAGAATGAACACACAAATCAATGAATTTATTTTCGTCGCATTTTCTTTTAAATTTCTTGATATTGACAAGCTAGCGCATCTACACCGATATTTTGTATAGTTTACACTTTCTTCTATTTCCGTGACAAAGAGAAAGTATTCTCCCGGGACTTTGTGTGTAATTTATCTGCTCTGTCAGGGCATTTGTTGGAACTGCACGGAATATGGCCTATTTCCTAGCACGAGCGAGCGAACGAAGCGGCCGCGTGGAATGCCTTGAAAACTCGACAGTCAAGCTTCCGAAACAACAGCCAGAGGAACGAGATGCCAACTCACAAGAATGATATCACGCGGGAAAGTTCGCGCTCTTTTGTTTAGTAGTGTTTAACGTCGCACTGTTCTGCACACTGAGACCTGATAAGTATGATGATTATATGGAGACGATGATGTAGAGGAATTATACGGTCGTGGCCTATAAGTAGTAGGTGCCTTATTTGCCCGCTGTCAGGAAGACCCGTCCATAACGTTATTCTCAGATCCGATGATTTGATTATGGTGATTTTCATGACAGATGCATGCGACAATAATATTACGTAAACACCGCGCCGCTTTAATGGCAAATCTAGCTCATTAGCGCGTATTGTAAACGTATCGATTAGCTATCTGCCACGTAACTGATCCTAATGTGACTGATTGGATGCATATGCCGCTTATATGGAGGATCAGTACGTGAGTTACCTGCACTGAGATAACTTTGCTCGACAAACGATCGACCACTCTTATGAGATATTAGCATTGACTCGACTTTGTAATCGATCGACTGTGACGTGTCAATGTTATTCTCCCATAAGAGATGTCGATCGACTGTTGTTAAAGTTACACGATCCCGGTGCTAGTCGATATTTGACTCAAATACAGAGTGTCATTTAAATAATACCTTACGCTCATTTGCGAATTACCATGAACACTAAGAGTAAAGTTTGGTTGTTTTACATAGGCTTGGCTCAGGCTTAAATGAAAAACACATTATTTTTTCTTGTATAAATTTCCACCCTCCGCGTCTTCGGTGTTTTTCTACGCGTAATGAAGTCAAAGGTAAGAATATTTTTATCTAAAAAAAGACTCGAAGAAGCAATGGCAAGGAATAGAGGAAGGAAGTCTGGCTGTATACCCTTCAACCCCCCACGAATTATTTACCCTGGCCGTAAATGCAAATTCCGTTCTAAATCGGCTCTCTCTGCTAGAAAAGATCCTTTGGTGATAAAATGAAATTGCAGCATAACGACTGTATTAGATGATACATATAAGAAGGGTGTTAGTAGGCGACAGGAAAGTGGCTGATATATTGGAGTTCCAACGCGAAGGAATTACAAACTAGATTACCCTTGCATTTCGTATGTGAAATAAATCCGTGGAAAGTGTTTTCGCTACGAGTTTCATTAGATTGCGATGAAGACAGAAGTTTTTATCGCCTCTGTCTCGAAGCTACGGATAACATTAGTGCGATGTTTCACTCTCTGGACGAGATTCCGTGCAATGCGCACTTGGAGATAAATACCAAACAACACTTGCGTTCGCTGCGACGATTTTTTCAAGTTTAGAAAATATCGTGGGCTCGGAGGAAAAACTGTATAAATTTTTTTCAAAAACGTTTTTTTTTTATATCATAAAGAGAAAATATCGATCTATGAGATACATTTTTCAAGTCCCGGGTGTGTTCAGAAAACCAGTTAATTTAGTAAAGGAGAAAATATGATGATCAATTAAACTCAAATTACTAAATTATGCTCAAACTTGATTCAAAACGTTCTAGATAATGTTATGTTGTACAAAAACAAAAACTTGTAAAAAAAACTGCCAAGCACCTTCCCACTTAAAACAATTGAGATCTAAAAGAAGGGCCAAGCAATAATATATTGTTTAAACATTTTCGCACTTAAAATTCGTGAAATCATTTCGCCCAGTTACTGCCGCCAAGCACAACACTAAAAACCTAATGTTGTGTCCAAATTTGAAGAATACAATCTAAGTAAACCATCATTGTAAATTTAACAAAATTATAAAAATTAAAAACGACTTCAAAATAAATTTAAAATTGAAATTAAAAAAATTAAAAATAAAGCTAGGCGCATTGTGTCAAGAAGAAGGCAACATAAGAAAGAAGATGACGATAAAGGAGCCGAAGAAAGACAGAAAGTAGGAAGAAGATAGAGGAAGTCTACAATATGGTCGGTGCAAATTCAATGCGCCAAGCTTTATTATTAATTTTTTTAATTTCAATTTTAAATTTATTTTGAAGTCGTTTTTAATTTTTATAATTTTGTTAAATTTACAATGATGGTTTACTTAGATTGTATTCTTCAAATTTGGACACAACATTAGGTTTTTAGTGTTGTGCTTGGCGGCAGTAACTGGGCGAAATGATTTCACGAATTTTAAGTGCGAAAATGTTTAAACAATATATTATTGCTTGGCCCTTCTTTTAGATCTCAATTGTTTTAAGTGGGAAGGTGCTTGGCAGTTTTTTTTACAAGTTTTTGTTTTTGTACAACATGTCATATGGGGTATAAGTTTATAGCAGCTTTCACTGATCATTAAGTGTTACCTATCATTACAGTTAACGCCAACAACGTCACTTCTTGTCTAAAGTTTTCTGTTTTTATTTCAATAGTTCCGAAGTTAGTATAACGAAAGGGTCCATTTCTTTTGGTTGAATTTGAGTTATATCAAATTATAATTTGTTTAAAGTTCACAGCTTTGAGTCATGTGAATAACGTAAATTGTAGGTGTATTGTTCCGGTGTAAACCGGAATTTGTGCGTTCATCTCGTAAAACGCGTATTTGTCGCCACTAGGTAAACTGAAAGGTACACGAAAGATGATTGCAAATGCGTTTCCTCATTTTTAAATTCTCCCATGTTCACTCTTTTATGTCAAAGTTTCGAAGTATAAACTCAATTGGTAAAGCGTGCAGGCTTACAGATGTTTACAACACATTTTAAATAAAATCCGGATGGTTTTTGGAAGGCAATGTAACTTAAAAGGAACTTAGTTAAGATTAACTAGCTGAGCCACCTGGTGTTTATAGTGCTGGTGGGAAGGAGTATGACGGGTGATGAAATTTACGCTACCCGCCTTACTCGCCTATGTATATGTACACGGATAGCATGGGCCGGCCTATACCTGGCATCTCCACCTCTCTGCCTCTCCCTGTCAGGTCAACTTAATGTTTACATTTGTTTGTTCATGGCAAATACGATCGATGTCCATTTAGTATTGTTGTCTTCTTCTATAGGTACTTGTAAACTGTTATCGAGCTTGCATTTTAATTAGTCCACTGATCTTATTTAGTGATTATTATATTGTTTTGTGATGTTGCTGTGGAAGATAATATTTTCATATTTTCAAACCAGGAAACAACTTCGTGCTATTGCCTAGATACTTGAAGAATATTATTGTATTGCCGATGTAAACAAGCCAGACCATTTTCGTATATAACGTTCGCATCAAAACCAATGTTTATTTTATTAGTGTCAGATTAGGAGGAACATCAGTTTCAGTTTCATTTATTTCCATTAAACAATGTCACTTGATGAGACTTTGACTCACAGTTTGGAAATAAATCATGACAATTTAAAAGCGTTTTATTATTCTAACTTTTTAACGTAAGCATTGTTGGATGATGAAATGAAATTTAAATCTCTCATACCCACAGATTTCCATTAATTATCATGGACCATTTAGTGTGGTTTCTTGTTTATTGTAACCGAGCTTCTAAGATTGACAGATTACAACATCTGAAATAATGAAATAATTTTTACTAAGTTGTAAACACCTAATAAACCTAGTAATGGAGCCATTTTGTGTGGTTTCTTGTTTCGTATCTGAACCATCAAGATCGACAAATTTGCATAATTAAAATAATTAAATTTATTTTAGAAACTTAAAGTTGTGATCACGTAATGGATGCACGTAATGGAGCCTTTTTGTGTGGTTTCTTGTTTCGTGTTGTTCTTGTTTCTTGTTGAGCCACCAATATTGACAAATTAACTCTATTTTAAATAATATATAAGTGTGACAAATAAAAAGTTGTAAACACGTAATACACTGAATATTAGTAATGGAGCCTTTACTGAATTTTACTATTTACTAAATTACCTGAATTTTACATAATTAAATAATTCGGATAAATTAAAAGCTGTGACAACCTTATGCACCCAGTAATGGAGCCTTTTTTGTGTGGTTTCTAGTTTAGTAACTGAGCCACCAAGATGCTGTTGATTAGCATGACCACGAATTGTTTTATTGCACAACTTTACGTACAACGTGTACATTGACAATCATTATTAGAGTCCAATGAGTATAATATTAAAAAGAGTTGCTATGTAATCGTTGAATGTATTCGGATTAACATTTTGAATATATACACAAGAAGGTTAAACATTTTTTAAGTAAAGAAAAAGATAAAAAAAATCAAACATTTGTTACGGGGATCGAACCCGGCAACGCCGTGATCGAAGTCACTTGCCTCATGTGACCGAGCCAATTCGCCACACTGAAATTAAACCTGTGTAGTATATCAAAGAAGAAAGGTAGAGCGTAAAACGACGTGCGCAATTCCTGTTTCCCTGATATCTTCACTGTTCACGATGGCAACCGGCGTGCCGCGATGGCGATGTTTCTGTCTATTGATGATCTTCACAGCATCCATTGGTAGTCTCATTTATTAAAAATGTACCAGAGCACCAGAGCATTAGTCTCTTAGAGTATTAGGAGCAAAGAGCACCTAATATACCTAGTAATGGAGCCTTTTTGTGTGGTTTATTGTTTCGTAACTGAGCCATCAAGATTGACAAATTAGCATAATTAAAATAATTAAATTAATTTTAGAACCTAATGCACGTAATGGATGCACGTAATGGAGCCTTTTTGTGTGGTTTCTTGTTTCGTGTTGTTCTTGTTTCTTGTTGAGCCACCAATATTGACAAATTAACTCTATTTTAAATAATTAAATAAGTGTGACAAATGAAAAGTTGTAAACACCTAATACTCTGAATATTAGTTATGGAGCCTTCACTGAATTTTACTATTTACTTAATTAACTGAATTTTACATAATTAAATAATTCGGATAAATTAAAAGCTGTGACAACCTTATGCACCCAGTAATGGAACCTTTTTTGTGTGGTTTCTAGTTTAGTAACTGAGCCACCAAGATTCTGTTGATTAGCATGACCACGAATTGTTTTATTGCACAACTTTACGTACAACGTGTACATTGACAATCATTACTAGAGTCCAATGAGTATAATATTAAAAAGAGTAGCTATGTAATCGTTGAATGTATTCGGATTAACATTTTGAATATATACACAAGAAGGTTAAACATTTTTTAAGTAAATAAAAAGATAAAAAATAAAACGTTTGTTACGGGGATCGAACCCGGCAACGCCGTGATCGAAGTCACTTGCCTCATGCGACCGAGCCAATTCGCCACACTGAAATATAAACCTGTGTAGTATATCAAAGAAGAAAGGTGGAGCGTAAAACGACGTGCGCAATTCCTGATTCCCTGATATCTTCAGTGTTCACGATGGCAACTGGCGTGCCGCGATTGCGATGTTTCGGTCTATTGATGATCTTCACAGCATCCCTGGACCTCTCATTTGAATATATATCCATGAAGGTATCATCGCTTATACAAATTAAAAAATAATATATGAAAAAAAAAGTTTTCCGGGATCGGGAATCGAACGTGTTATGCAGATGTCGAAGCCAGCTGCCTTCCTAACATGAGCTATCAGTCCGATGGGAATTAGAGCCGCTGTTTAGTGTATCAAAGAAGAATGGCGGAACGTTAATATTGATAATTTTCCCACTTCCGGTTTAAATTTATTGATTTTTCTTGAAGTGGAGTGTCTAGCAATACATTGTCTTTATTGTTACCAAATTTCAAAACTCTCGATGGACCCGTTTGACTTTTAAAATATTTAAAATTTAAAATTGTAATAACTTCACTTCCGGTCAAAATGTTTCAGATTTTCTTTCAAAGGGCACTGCTATAAATATGACTCTATGTCTCTGCCAAATTTCAACCCTCTAGGACAAACCGTTCAACCTGTGGAGAGGGGCAAACAAATTGACCGTGCCTAACTAACTAACTAACTAACTAACATGAAAGTCAATCCTTGCATGTTTGAGGCCCAAAATTCACCCCGAAGGGATGATCGCAGCACTTTGATATTTGGTTAGGTGTTGTCAGGTGGCTAAATATACCCGATAACCATGGTTTTCAACTTTCATTTCTAAATGCTTGCATGCGTACTGACACCCCGAAATCGGGCCCGAAGCGCTTGCAGTATAAGTCTGGTAGTAGCTCGCACGTTGTATTAGAGCGGTGCTTGGCAGCGTCGAGCTAGCGCCCGACTAGATTAGGATGTACAATATTTTTCTATTTGTTATGGTACTTCTCCTTGGGTACTTCCAATAATAAAATCGTCATTATCTCAGTTCGACACACTGTTAGTCAGTTTCTTCTTCAAGACCACGATATATATTGTTTTCATCAGTACCTGTTTTTAAATTTTTAGCAACGCGTTTTTTGAAAGCATTTATTATTTTTGGAAATAATGAAATTATTGAAACAGACTTGTCCAATTTCCCCCAAAAATGTATTTGAATATTGTATAGTAATTTAATTGTTCCTTAAAATGAGACCGGAACTTTACTAAGTGATCAACTTTCTGAGAAACTTCTGAGAACTTTCTGAGTGACGTCATATGCTGGCAGTCGCGGTCAGCTGTTGTACAAACAGACAAGAAACAGATTCACCCTGTGTTGACCTTGCTACTTGCTCTTCCATTAGATGGCTAATATTTATGTGATGCCATCAGTTCCAAACATTTGGCGCTCGGAATGCAATAAAACTCAAATAGGCGCGCTGACATGAGTCGATAAATAAACAGATATGGAAAGTTCAACGTTGTCATTTAATCAGTTTGAAAATAACGTCTCCAATACATTCAGATCAACACAGTGTTTGCACAATCACTTTTCTTATTGGTAATTCCGGAGATACAATATGTGCTCAGAGCTGTATTACTTTGTAGCGAAAAGTGGGTTGAAAATAATCTATTCGCCTATGTTTATCTGTCGCATAGTTTTAGTTTTCTTCTTCCATCATAATGCTAAAATAGAGTCCATGTAGCAACATCCTTTTATTATAATTTCCACTCATTCTTTGCTGCTACCCAGTTAACAGGAAAACGCTATGCTGTAAATCAGATGTAACGCTTTTTGTCCTAGCTTGTAAATTTGATTATAAAAACAATACGTTGTGTTTTTGCCGTGGATTATGTAAATAGCAACAAGGATGGTTCTATTTCAAGTGCTTCATATCGTTTATGTTCCATGCACTGATGTAGCAAACAGGAGCAAATCATCCGCCCGCAATTCCGATTGATTTGTTGGTTCAACATACACAAAATGCTGATACAGAAATTCCAGGAAAAAATATGCCGTATTTTCGTTACAAAGCACTTTTTATTACTGCACTTTGTTTGCTGGTAAACATGAATTGTTCAATAGCAATTTATTTGTCTCTGCAATTGGTCACAAATACATTATTTGTAATGATTCTTTTTGTTCGAGAGACAAAAGAGCTGAATATCACATTATTGTTTCGGTTGACTAACAAAGAGTCATCAAACATTTGCCCCAGATGAGCTCGGATTGTGTGACGAAAGTCACAAATTGTCCACTCTGATAGAAATAGATTACGCGCGTTCCTCCAGGAATACGAACCAAGTTAGCTCAGGGGTAACGATCTGAACTTGTATCACAGAGGTCCGTGGTTCGATCCTCGCAGCCGTTCTTCTTTAGCAGTTTGCCTCAAGCGGGAGGAAGTGACGGAAGGTTCCTACTAATAGGCCGTGACCGTCTCATCCTACCCTTGAATATATGTCCATTCGTGCACAATTAGTGCGGGACCAAGAAGTTTTAAAGAAGAGAGGACAATCAGGTATGTGACTAAAGTATGATTGTGTTGCCTCTATGAAGTCATGAAACTTGGTACCTCCACCCAACTAGCCTCCAAAAACATCGAAACCACCCACAATATTCATGTCATGTAACTCATTCAATGAAGAAAGGCAATAAAGCTAAACGATCACGCGGTCCAGCTGAATTCCAACTAGATTCCAATCACGTGACAGATTTCATGCATCACGTGGTCTCCCATCTCATCGATGACCGATGCGGTTGCAGTGGCTCGGTTGGTTAAGTAGTTGGTAAATAAATAGTTTACAGAGTTCGATATGATCGTTGGGGAATTCGCTCATATTCATTCATTATTACTGACAAGTGCAATCAATGAACAGATCATATTCAATGAATACATTAAACTACTAGTAACATTAATTATATTTTCATTGAACGCAAATACAAGCAATACTTGCAGTCGAATCTATTACGAAACACTAACTTCAAAGCATTTGATAAGTCGTGTACATTTTAGAATTAATATTATTATAATCTAGAATATTTTCAATTAGAAGTTCTAAACTAAAAGGAACTGGAATAATATTAATTATAAACTATGCACTATGTATCAAAAGCTTTAAAATGAATATTCATATTTTAGCAGTAACCTTCATAAAACAATACATACTGTATATGCATACTCGTATGTAACTATGTATATAAATTTCTAGTAGTACATTAAATGCTAATCAAAGAGTTGAGAGTGTTTTAGGAAGGCATTGAACATTTCTCTCATCGCAATGCATGTAATAATATTGCTCTTTAAACCCAGGCAAGGTTGACTTGCATCTGCTTGCTTCTGATTGGCTAATGCAGCAGGTCGGCTGAAAGCAGTACTGCAAACATTGACTAAGGAGCTTTGCATTCATTTGTGCAAGATCTTGAATACGTTGTTATACTAGGACATCGTTAGGCTTAAGACAAGTTGATTTCATGTCTGAACTAGAGCCTTGGGTTGCAAAGAGATCAATAGCGGTTCAGTTACTCTCGAAAAATTGAAAATAATATTTCGAAATAGCTTCTATTTTTTTTAAGTAAGTTAACCGATTTCGATAAAGTTTTGTAAAATACAATAAATGTTTGGTTTTGACAATCTTACACAATATTTACTTAATATGTTAATTTTATTTTTTTATACATTCAAAGGATGTATTTGCGCTTCGATCAGAGAATTGTGTGCAAAAGAGACAATGGTCTTAACTTTGATGCAAAATACCAGCGCTCACGGCGAGAAAGTGTCTGACTTTTATCCTACTAACAACCTGAAAAAGTGTCAAAGAGCTCAGAGACCCGAGCTAAAAGACACTCTCACTTTTCTCGCTTAACAAGATTACGTAATTGTTCGAGTCGAATGCTTTGAAGTTCGACCAGCGATTGGACGACGAATCAAAGCGTTTTATCCGATTGCCCGTCGACGTATCTGTGAAATATCAGGCTAGTGAAAGCTTCAGATAAATCCACAGCCACTCTCAGCTGCGTCACTCATGACGCTTGACACATCAAGCCTGTGACGCACATTCAAGCCAAACTGATTGCAACCATCCCAGCACTTCCCTCAGACGGTTCAACAGGAAACTGATTATCGACCTTTGGCTCGTAGCCAAGTTTCACAACAATTCGTTATCTTGACTTAGTGGGGTTACGAGGGCCTAATTATAATTATATTTATTCCAACCCCAAATTACCTCTGCCTAGCCGGGAAGAGACGTGTTTGAAATAAACATACTTGAGTAAATTCAAGTTTAGCGCGACCGTTATAATTGTTATTCGACTTAGTTCTTGTTCTATGTTTAAGTGAGCACCTATGAAGATTAGATTACACTAATCCTTCATACACTTGTCTTAATTGCTCGCTCATTACTAGGTAGCATATTATAGCAATACTATCTAGCATATTATAGCAATACTATCACTGTGGATGAATGCACATTTGGCACTACTAAAAACGATATTCCAAAGAAACTGATGGCTGAAAAAGATATGATGGCTTCATCCGACGTAGTCGAAACTAACTCCTCATCTAACTCAATAGTAGGTGAGCTCTGATTTAATTGATAATAACAAGGATTGGTAGTCAAGAAACCTGAATCCGTTTCGTGCATAATACCGTTTTTATTGGAGCCAACTGAACAATGTATACAATTCACTAAAATTAAACTATTTACAGTTACATCAAAATAACCTTAATAATCTTGGATGATTTAGCCAAAATACTTCAAATATACGCAACCGTGAAAATTTGATTGGTTAGTGTAGGCCGCATTTAACCTTTTTGGTCAATCAGAGATATTACTAAAAAACGAGGATGAAAAATCCATACGTTAAAAAGTGGCAAGTAAAATAATATCGAAAGTTCGTCTGGAAAATGTTTCAATAAATGAGCAGAACGGCACGTGGCAGCGACTCTGCAATGAGTCATGTTACTTGGTATTGCAATTAGCCGATCTCGGGGCGTTGTGTTGATGACGAGTACTATTGTGGCTGATTGCCTGCTGGATACGCCCTCGCAGGGCGAAGCCATTATCTTATTAGATGCAGTGAATCGGGGGCAGTTACACAGATTTCAGACAATTACTTCGGAGCTGCGCCTAAGTGATTCAGCTCGTTGTCGTGATTTATACCTGTGTTTATACACACTAGGAAGCAATAGGTACTTGTCTCACTCGGCATATTGTGTTCATACCCTCTAAATAGAATCTTATTTTTAACCAATGCCTGATTGTGAGATATACTAGAAAAACGCTGAGGGAACGCGTTGATAAGCGAGCATCTGAAATGTATCGAAGGCATTGACAACGGATGTTCTTATAAGATTACTGTCAATAAAGCGGAGAATAAATAAATAAATTTTCCTGTGAAACGAAGAGACGACAGATCTTGCTATACATCAATATGCAGATGAGCTGGATAGAACTGACAAACTAATCCACTTTTGATAAAAACAACAGTTAGAATTGTTGAACTACTACATAATTAACTTATTGAGATGCATTGTTTGTTTTCTCAAAATAATATGATATTGAATAATAATAATAATTATCGTTTATTTAATTCTTTCTTTATCCAATTTACATCAGGTTAAAAGAACTTATACTAAGGCCTTAAATTATATTGATGCCGGTTGGCCGGTCCTGTCGCATCTTTTTCTTCTTCTTCCTGCTCTTCACTCTCTTCATTCTCGCTCTCTTCCTCTTGGGTCATCAGTAGATATCTCCACTTCTCTTCATCTTCCCACCATCTTCCACGCTCTACTTCTTCCCACTTCAATCCTCTTCTCTTAATGCTATCTTTAACTTGATCAATCCATCTTCCTCTAGGCCTTCCAACTCTTCGTTTTCTTCCTCCAACACTGTCAATCACTTTTCTTGGTATTCTATCTTTCCCCATTCTTTTTATATGCCCATACCATTTCAATCGCTCTCTCTTAATCTTATTATGTAAACTCTCTAACTGTAATGTTTGTCTAATGACTTTACTTCTTTGTTTGTCCATTTTTGTCAATTGCAATGTGCTTCTCAGGAACTTCATTTCAGCCGCTTCTAATCTTGCCTTTTCCCTATTGTTTAGGGTCCAGGTTACTGAAGCGTAGGTCAATATTGGAACAAAATACATCTTAAAAATCAAAATTTTGCATCGAGCGGGAATTTCTTCTTTCCAAAGGAATTTTCTAACAGATTGATAAAACCCTTCACTCAGCTGTATCCTTCTTTCAATTTCTGTTTTCAATTTTGCTTCATTAGTTAATGTGCTTCCTAGATATTTGAAATTTGAAGTTATTTTCAAAGGAACACCCCGCAACAAGATTTGCTTTGATTTATTTTTCTTCTTTGTCATGTACATCATTTCACTTTTGTCTTGACTAATCTTCATTCCATATTCTAACGTTACATCATTCCATTTATTCAGGCTTTCCTGCAATCTATCTTGATCATCGTCCCATATAAAGATGTCATCTGCGTATATCATTGTTTTCAAATCAATATTGAATATTTTGAAAAATAGATACCAACAATTGAATAAAATGCATTATTACGTCATTGTTGAATAGGGGAATGTAACCGAAAAACCTAAATATTTTTGTTTGTCAAAAAGACATCTGACGAAAACCGTAACTCTACGGTAGCATTCAATGTGAAGCATACTCCTGAACGATTATTATGTTATCAAAGTTCCACATTGCACTTAATGAAGCAAAGTCCAGAGTTGAGTCTATTTCCTCTTCGCCTGTTCACAAACATACAAGTTGAATTGAAACATCTATGTCCTGTCATGATTAGGTCATGGTGATTGTTTCTGCTAATATTGTCCGACAAACACTTTGACCAACTACAGTAATTGCTACTTGCAATATGTTTGAGATTCTGATTGACCTCGTTTATAAATACCTCGCTCTCATGTCAGATTCCTTCATACCTCACTGAACATGTTAAAACCTACTTAACTACATGAAGAGGAAATACCAAATCTGTTTCCTTCTCTATTCACTAATATTACAAAACTAATTTTCAGCTAGTGATTTAAATTCTCTTGCGTCATAATTAGAAGCAAACGCGGTCTTCACCTCTTTTGCATGTGCGATAAGGAAAATTCAGTTGTAAATTCTGTACTAAAAGGGAGGATGATAAATCCATAAACGTTTTGAAAACGAAGACATTTTGGGAGGTGTTTCGTTGAATTTACATAAGGGAGAATTAAACACAGTTTAGAGTTCCGTACCTAACTCAAAAATGTTTATTTCGTAGATGACCTGTTCTGCATCTTAATCAAAGACAAAGACAACATCAAACGAATTTTCCGGAGAATATTACTGACAAACTAAATTAATGTACATGCTTTTTCATCAATTCTTTCATGTACATTATTTATTCTTAGATATAAACAACCTAGGCTCATGAAATGGAAAGATTAAACAAAATCCCACACCTGCCACCACATGTAGTGAGATATAATGTCAATAGTGGTCTGTAGGAATCTGGATGGAATAAAACAAGTAATAATAACTATTACGAAAGTAATAATTACTCATATTTCATAATCAGTAAATGTATTGATTAAGCTACAACTCCTGACCTACAGTAATAGAGCATGTGTGTTGAGGGAAAACCTTGGTAGTAAGCGACTTAAAGAAGGAGAAACTGATGTTGAGGCTGAAGATGCGATGCCAAGTTTAATGTACCACGTGACCTTGTTCCTGGAGGAGAAGAGAGGAGAGAGAGAGAGAGAGAGAGAGAGAGAGAGATCGGACCACCTCTCTGTGACCTCGACGCGGGAACAATTTGACTAATTAAAATAAGTCTAATTGTAGGGAGTTTCCTAGTTGCTATGGCGACGAATGAACGTCTAATTTGTCTGATTGGGCTAACTTTATTACCTAGATATATCCCAGGTGTCCACTCATTTCTGGGTTAAATTACATGCATTTATAATGTTTAAAATAAACCGATGTATTAACAGTTTTTAAAATGTACCACAGTTAGCATCATTTAAATAATGTATTCCGTTTACTTATTAACGTTTACATAATACGTTGTGTGTTCACATTTACAACTCAAAATCAATGTGTTTGCGTGAATCTTAGAATCTGGATGGCTGTTCCTAACTCGTTATTTGTATTTTGACGGTTAAAGAAAAGTATTTAAAATATTTTCCCAATGATTAAAAACGATGATTAAAACTCTTGCTTGGTTTGTAGACGTTACATCGGGTACAAGGGCCGATACCAGTGGCGTTCAGGAAATGGAAACATTACTTCGTGGAGCGCCACTGGCAGACGCAGCTTTCCTTTAAAGCTATCTAATTCTGATATATTACACCTACATCACTTAAAAAGCTCTTAGACCGCCAACCATTGCAGAGGTTCCATGAATTTTTTTAAAACAGTATTAAAATGCAACAGTTGATATTGGGATGAAGATTGCGATGGTCTTTATTATCATTTTTCATTACATTATTATTAAAAGCTTTGAGAATTTTACGTATATGAATTCAATAATATCTGCACGAGAAAAATTTATATTAAAATTCAATATATAAATCTCAGTAGAGGTTCGATTTGATGCAGACACAAAATTCCTAATAATGTTTAAAAAAAAATTAAAGCAAAAAAAATTGTTGTTTTCAAAACCAACTAGGTATCTGACATAAATGTTGGATTGAAAATTTTTACTAGTTATATAACATGTAAGGGAAACGAAAGTTTATTAATTTTTCAGTCAGGTTTTTAAGGAAATAAGCAATCGATCAAGACTAGTCTATAAGTATCATGTAAAACTATCCGCCAAGCTAATTGACTATACAAAATGAGTAATGGCCTTTAATCAGAGCTTTAGTAATCAATAACCTAGATATCACGATGTATGGTTCAAGTTCTAAGTGCTGGTTTAAGGAGCGCTATGTTTTGAACAGGGAAAACGCTTGACTGAGTGCAACAATTTTGCAAGTGTTTAATCAGGTGTAGCATCTCGGTGGCATTTGAAGAGCTTGTAATTTGATATTGTGTAAGTACATCGACTAAACTTGATATAATCTGTCTTGACGAGAGCTCGAACGAAATAATGTTTGTCTTAAAATTAAATATTTCATTGTTTCCGACTTTGCTGTTTAATTATTTCATGTCCTTTCGAGCTAAAATGTATAAACAGATGTGTACCGATTAAGGCCGCACTGATATATGTGTCGGGGAATGAGGTTTAACTTCCACCGAACTAAGCTCATTACCTAAACAATAATCCTTAACGAACAGTGACTTAAAATGAAATTAGTATGTCTTTTGAGCGATTTATGTAATTGGTTTCAGTTTAATTTTCTATTTCGGGACATTTAAATGGGTTGAGTTCTCGAGTTTGGAGAGAAGACAGTTTAAATTACATTCATGACTTCATTTAGTTTTTTTTTACAGTGAACATAATTTTAATTTCAAATTGTGATACAGAGCGGGTCACGTAGCTCGACTTTTCTTTTAAAAGATAAAACAATTCCCCCGTGAAATATTTTTCTCGTTTTACGAAGTTGTTCTTCGACTGTGAAATTGTGTTATTTTTATGCAAAGTTTCCAGATATACGATGTATAGGAAATCTACTTTATGATGGTTTCTTTAGAATCCTGACTTTTCAAGAATTGTTACTGAATGAATTAAATAAATATCTTTGTAATTTGAAATGTCCTGATGTTTCTGAATGTTTAACTGAATTCTGTGGAATTCAATTTTTAAATGACGTTCAAGCGAGTGTAAAGCAAGAGTCAATATGATTCTCTTATATTACTTTTTCAGCATTTCTATATTTGTTTTGTTTTGCCTGCACAGCCCAGGTAACACCGATCAACCAATCGGTTGAAATTTTGCACACACACAAATGGCATACCAGCTGTCATAGTTAAAGTTTTTATGAGAAATCCCGTGATCGCTTGAAAAGCGAATGTGATCAGTTTGTCCGATCAAGTACAAATTTTGCATGTCTTTAGGACCACCATTATAAGAGATATTGGTAATTTTCAGAACAATTGGTCAGTGAAAGCAGCAACTCTCATCATATTAATTATTCCTATTCAATGCAATGGCTTATCAACGAGTTACACAGAACATTATCCCAGTTTTTGAAATGTATTGTGCAAATATCGAATGTCCTTGTCGTGACCTTGAACCTACCCGCTCGCTTCTCATTGGCCGAACTGATCGCATGCCAATAGATTGCGACCTATTGTCTCTGATACTCGAGGGTGGTCCTGTTTAATCAAGTTTTACAATTAACTTTGTTCGGGACTTAACGCGGCGCGGTTAGAGTTGATTGCGATCTCTCGTCCGTGCGATGATTCGGTTCAGTTAATCAACTATTGTTAGTTGTCTTAGAGCGACCGAAGTTCGCACCGACGAGAGGAGCGGCTGAAGTTACTTCGGGATCAAATGAAAACTCTAGTAATTTACATGTTGAAAAGGAAGAGATAATGTGGATAGTTACTAATTAACGCAACCATTTCAGGACATATTAAGCGAGCGTAGGGAACGTTTAGGGCACTCTTATGTCGTGTTTTTGTAAGCGCTGCCCAGGTCACTCCTCTCAAGCAAGCTATCTGAAATGTTGCACTTTGCACACAAGCTAATGTCATACTAGCGGTCTCGGGTATATAGTTTTTGAGCTAAATGCTCTGATTGGTTGAAAAGTGATAATCAACAGTTCGTGCGATAAAATTATAATTTTGCATGGTTGGCGGAACTTTTACCAATTTTCAGACAAATCGGTCAAGTACTTTTAGTGATATCGATATGCTTTCCTTTTCAAATGTCCTAATCGATGAATTTGATTATGTTGTCGTCCCGGTTGTTGTTAATGTCTATCAGAAACTTTCACACGCTTATCACTACGAAAACATGCTTTTCAACGCTTTATTACACCGAGCTTTTTCCTAATCATTGCGCGTCAATTGGGCATGTGCAAAGCGAAACAACCAGTAGATAGCAGCACAATGCATTTTGTGGGAAAAAGCAAGTTAGTAAGATTAGCGGGCTGTTTGTCAGTCAACTAGAGGCGGCGGTGACTTTCATTTGAAAAATTGCGGTTTCAGTCAAATAACCACTCCATTTCGTTGTTAATAATAGTTTTCTACTCACACTGATGATTTCCAATGACTTTAGGGTAACAATGGAACTTTAAATGATTATTTACTAGGCGTGGAATTACTTTTGAACGACAATTTTTAACTACATAGGTTTGAACTGCCAGCTGTCAACAAAATCAGCTGGTGTAATCCAAAGATACTGAAACCAAAGAATTTCAGTATAAAGATGAAACACTTTCCCACGAAACGATCATGACCCTTACGGCGGACAATTTTATCGTCCTATCTTTGGCGCGCCCTATTGGCTCAGAGAGCCGTGGCCAATCATGGAACCGGCAGATTCAGCAATGGTATCATTTCATTCAGAGAGAAAGGGTCTGCTCATGCGCAGAGCAGAACTCGAGAACTTGAAACATTGCGCCAGAAGCGTCTAGCATCGTTATGCTAATGACGACCGATGCAGGAGAAACCTAAGTTGGGATTCCGTCCAAAAGCTTTTGCTCAGTGAGCTTAAAGGTGCAAGGATATTTGAACGCAGACCGCAACTAAAGGCGTATGCTCCATTCGATAATGTTACTTGTCTCTAATAATACTTGTCTCCCTTCTTACATGTCTCTTATTGCAGTCATTTGATTGACTAGACTTGTCCTTTGTAATTCATTGTATTCTTGAGTTTCTATTTTCTTTATCTGTCAATGCCTTTTGTTTAGTTCAAAATGAGATGTCAAAAAAGCTTTCTCTACTTTTGTCACGCTGAAGTTCTTGATGAAAAGCTTACTGAAGGCAATTTGGCTTTTTACCAACATTGCTAATACGTTCAACTTCTTCCAATATTCTTATTCGCGTATTTTTACCCATTTCCGACAGATTGAAGGCGAAGAGGAATGAATGTTAGAGTTTTACATCCAGTACTTCGCAACTCTTCAAGAGTTTATTACACAATAATCTTAGGATTCGTTGTTCTATTCCACTTAGTCGGATTCTTTCTTCAGCCCACGCACTTCTGTAACTTACTTTTGATCGCTTTCACGTCGGCTTTCTTTCCTCAACTTTATCAAGTTTTCACAATGATTCCAGTTGATTTTGTTAGATGAAATCACATTTCATTTTCACGTCGTCATGAGCTATCTGGATCCGTATTACCCTCTTAAAGTTCTTAACGAATTTAATAACTTGAATTGGATGGAAAGTAGTGTAGGAGTTTGAGCAACTGAAGACGTCAAGTTCTTCCAATTTCAATACCGAACACCTCGAATTTTTCTGAAGCACTCGTAGCTCATCGTAAGCAATAAATCCTACGTATGTTGTAGAATACTTTCTCAGCAATAGTTTTTCAGAAAATCAAGCTGGCATAGCCCTTCTAGTGGTATATTTTGAACACTGTATTATAACATTTTATTTACTTGATATTTTGTGTATCCAAATATGAAAGTTTTGAGGTGATGCGATTCGATATTATGGGACAAAAGCATTTAACGATTTTCCATTTCCTTTTCTATCATTTTTTTTTCTCCTTCTTGGTAAGATACGTTCCAAGTTTTGTATATTAATGTTTTCGCAATATGTTACTCAATGAATTTGCAAATGATCAATCTTGTTCTTCTTGGGTTCCATGTTTTACATGCTAGAGAGATGTATTACAGCAGACGACAAATAGACGGATGGGCTCGCCGCAAATGAGTTTCAACCACTCACTTCGCGAACGGAAATGAGCTGTTCTATTCCACCGGAAATCACAATTTTACCTTTTACCTTAATTCGTTTCATTTCCCAGCTGTGTAGGCTTTGCAATTACGCCTAATCTATTCTGGGCATTTGTCTGGAGATTGATTGTGAATTAATAAAACAACTCTTCTTCATCACCGTCTTTTGATTGCCGGAAGCGAGCTCAATAAACCACCTGTGGCCTTCATAATAAATAACTTGTCGTAGCATTAGTCAAATAATCAGAAATCTGTTGAAGACGTAGATTTCAGTCTCAGCAATGAAGCAATATCAAAAATATTATCCGCTAGCCTAAAAGTTACTAAGTTAGACTTTTATTGTTTTGAGCCGTCGATTTAGGTCTGTAAGACGATTATTTACACTAAGACGTTTTTACTCGGTTTTTTCAAACACAGCACGTTCTACGACCCTTTTTATTATCAAGTGTGTATTATCTCAATACAAACAAATATCACCATTCATACTAAAAGGGTATATGAGGGTAAACACCACATAAAAATATATGGCAAGCAAGTACAAAACCAAACAAATTATTGCACATTTCAGGATTGGAAAAGAATAACAGTGTTATTTTTATAATCCCTAATGCCCAAACGTTTATTGCATGTACACTTGTCTAAAGTAACAGCGATAATTCAACGATAAGGATTGGCTACTGGTCAGATTTCTTACAAAAATCCTTGTTTTTATCAATGAAATCCGAGATCACTACTGGAGTTAGATGACGCGTTATCATGGACTTCATCGGATGATGCCATCAAATATTTATAAGAAAATCAGTTTCTTTCGAATACCGTTTTTAATTTGGACAAGTGTATCTATAAACGTCAGTATAATGGAAGATTCATTATTTCCCATAGAAGAAAGGTATTTGATTAATAATTCATCGTCGTCGTTTTTTTAAAATATGATAAAATTGTATCAGTGTGGATTAGAAACAGCCAGAGAATAACACTTTGATCAAATCATTTTAACTAAAGAATGCGTAGTTCTAGATTACCATTTTATGTGTCCCACAGGCCAAGAAAACATATCGCGTATTTGAACAAGTGTTCACGAGTGGTGTCAGAAGTAGTACTTTTTCCTGGAATCACACTCCAGGGTCCCGTAGGAACGAGAACGGGAACACGTGACACCCAGCTCATATTTAAACCATCATCCGTCGGATTCCAGGTGATAACAAGATCACCTCCATCACTTGGCAACATGGCGGCTACATGTGGCAACAGCGCGTGGCCTTCAACGTCGCGTTAACCAATTGAATTACATCGCGACTCAGCAAAACCACCTCTTACTAATTATCTTTCATTCGACGATCATTCCCAAGGGATACCAACACAACCGACGCAAATGAGTTAGTCGGGCGTGGAAAAAGCCTGGGATCTGATTTGAATATGTAACAGTTGACATTGTGAATGCCACGTAGAGCGGAGTAACACATTATCAGTGAATCTTCTGTGTGGAGGAGGAACAAGAAAATAGGTCACTGACGGTCTCGACCACATGGTTTGTGCTGAGCAATCTAACTGTCTGTTTATACGACAGCTAAAACAATGATACACTGCCCACTAGCTACAAATCAAGACCAAACTATAATATTACATATAAATGTTAAATCATCCACAAGTTTTATCACTGTTACAGCGATTTCCAACTCTGTTATTAAAAAGTAAATTATAGTGTGTAATCACTACTTTTATACCACGATGAGGTTTCATTAAATGCATTCTGTTATAAATTTAACTGTTCGTTAAATAAGGCTCTGTACGCGTGTACTTCTCAACTAAAACAATACATATTGCAATCAACATCTGTAGGACAAAAGAAACCTAATTAAACATACCAATGTGCGATTTATACTCTGAATTAACATTAGTTTTAACGCATGTTCGCTTATTTCATCAACAAGTAAAGTTGTAATGAATTGAGATACCAATTACTTATTATATCTTTAGGGACATGCTCGACCATTTCCCTATTTCTATAGCACTGAAATTTAACCACACACCGAAATGTAATTTTACATAAACTGGTGCAGAAGACCCATTATGGTAAATTGATGTAAAAATATCAGTTTACATTTTTACAGTTTGACACGACGCAACAAATAGAAGTCACAGAGACATTGTTTATAGTTTTTATACGCTCATCACTGCGAGCTTTCAACAGCTTTATGCCACGAAAAAAGAATTTCAAGCTTTGGACATGAACATATTCAATTCCACCAAACGATGTTAATTGAGTTTGTACATTTGACATCTGCGTGACGTATTCAACGTCCCATCGTTTTGCGTCGCTCGTCAGTCTTATCGGTGACATTCCATTGAAATACGCGCCGGCATTTTAATCCGTGATACCACGTGACTCGGCATCGTACATTATACCGCCCCTGATTGGCTGGAACAGATTCGGCGATGACGATTTATTGCGTCAAGATCAGCTCAGCCAATCGATGGGCGGACTTCCAGATAGATTTCTGCTTCGCTGGATATCTCTTACATTGAGAAAACGCACCACTCGAATCATTGCAGGAGGATTCTTTCACTAAAGAAAGTTTCACTTTAGTTTAATAAGAAACTTCAGTTTCCTACTGTCAATTCATTTCACCCGATTGTTTTCTCAATTCGTTGATATTCAATGTTTTATTATGTCTTCTGTTCACTGAATTGCACCAGTGTGGACGTCCATTCTGATCATAGATGGCGTTATTTCTTTGAACCATCCAACAAATTTCAAGTCACGGCCATCTAGCTCATATCGTGTCGTTCCAGTAATTGTCCACCAGGCCGTTACCATCAACCCCCAGGATTGATGTCCATAAAGCCAAGAATACACCACCTTCTCATAACTGCCGTTTTCCGAAACACTTGCTGGAAGAAGACATTTAAAGTGTTGAAATATGGTCTATAAATATCGGTAATATCAATACTGTTACTCTTGTTATATCTTTTCTTAGTCACGGATATATTGAATCAAACAAGGTTTCAGGAAGAAGTGGGTGTGAAGTTAATACCTAGTAAACCTGGGCTATATCTATATATTATTATCTACTCTTGAACCTCAACGTACAAAATATACCCACATCTTAATCCTTGGCATGTAATTATCTATCTCCCTTATAGTCAACTTGAACCCGAGCACTATCTCACAATGGCTAAAACAATGTCGGCAGTCTGGTAATAAATTCACAGCCCCGTTGTTTGTGGATTGGATTTATTACACCATCAATCTCTAATACTGAATCCCATGTCTGAACTCTCAATAGCTTAGCTTTAAGCTCTGCACATAGAGTGCACCACTATGACGTATAATTATCATCATAAACTATCACCATCTCATTCTCTTGTTTCGGGAGGAAATCTGTTCGAACTTATGGCGGCTGAGTAGTGAGTTTGACCTTGAAGAGTTTTTAATTGACTTTTATCAATATCTTCTACCAATGTAGTTATTTTTACTAAAAATAGGCTTTGTATGAGTATTCAGAACAGTTCAATGAAAATAATTTCATACCTTGGAATGGTGTATTTGTTTTATTTTGTCCTACAGACGTTTAGTGCCTGAAAATTAGTAAAAATATAGCACTAAACGTCTGTAGGACGAAATAAAACTAATAACCAATTCCAAACTACGAATTTATTTTCATGAAACAGTTCTGAATACTCGTACAAAGCATTTTATTAACAATTACATTGGTAAAAGATATTGATAAAAAATAGATTAAAAAACTCTTCAAGACCACGCTCACTACCCAGCCGTATTAAGTGCGTAAGTTGCATTGATTTTGTGAGTTTTACTGGAGGACTCGAATCGGGGTTGCGTGCGGGAGGACGACCCCCGACTGACAGACCACGTGACATCGTGCAGAAACATGAACGTAGCGCTGAGTTTAAAATATCTTCTATAAATACAGCTCCAACATATGACTTCGTTGGGCAATATTTTCACCAATGGCAAGATAGCATGAAATACACTAGATTTATCTGAAAAGTTTGAAAGGATCATAGATAATATCGTGTATGAATTCAGTTGCTGGAAGAAGATTGATCGAGGTACATCGAGTTTCACCGCCATCTTTTAAGCTTTGGTTATAAAGTAGCACTGTTCTGAAACTAGGAAAAATGACGGTGAATTATTATGATGATGATATGGAGATGATGGTAAAGAATAGGTAAGAATAGACATTAAATTAGCAGGGAATCTCTACTGAGGGAAATCGCGAAAACCCAACGTCAGGAAAGGCGGCATGAGAATCGAACCCGGGACCTCTAGAGTGAAATACGTAATTATGTTGTATTGTTATCTTGATGGCATAAATCCTTGCTTTATTACTAGTTTGCGCATGAGGTGTTTACTTGATTCTAGCAGATACTCGGTATATTATAAATAGAATGATATACGAGGGGCACAAAACTCTAATTCTCTTTAAAAATGACTACATCTAATAATGTTTCTTAAAATGAATTTAGTTTCGTAGGATTAAACATTGAATTAGCCTTTGCATCTGCCATCCTATAGGAGATAACATGTATACATTTGTTTGGATTATGTGAAGGGCATATGAAGTACTACGTGGGTGAAAATACATTGAATCCATCGATTGATCCCTTTGACATGTGTGCTAATGAGTCCACTGTTCACTCTATTGACACTCGCTAATTAGTTCGCTGGATATGCAATATTCCCGATTAGATACTGCGAGAAACACCACAATTCAAACAGTTTTACGTCCAACGCTTGCTTTTTGCAAAATATATTAAAATACAACGCATTCTTTTGTGCAAGAGTTTCAAGAGATATCATAAATATGTTCGCATTCGGCTAAAATTAGTTGTAACAGTTACTAATCTCTGCGGCTAGGATGCTTAGGACCTATGAAACGTCTAAAACGTCTAAAAGTACCTTCTAGACTATTAAAAAAGGATCACAAATCCCGAAAAAGGACCAAAGAAATTTTATGTTATGTAATATTCGTCAACATATTATTCGATTTATCGGTTTAGGAGTTGGACTTGTAAAACTTTTTAAAATGAACTTAAGTTATTGTATGAATGTGTCAATTGTTGATGGCCATCCAAATGGTGGATGGAAATGTTATGAATTGTGGTCTAGACCAAAATTCATAAAATTGTTGTAGCTTGCAACAAACAATTTTCACATTATTTTCCCAAATAATAAAAAAAACTAAAATACCGTAAAAAAGCAAGAAAATTACTGAATTAATTAAAAATTGAGAAAAAGTCATTTTCAGGCAATATAAAACACATTTTTTTGAAATCATGAACACATGAAACATAATTATGTGTCATTTTTAGACGTGTCTGAACAAAAAACTAAAAAGGAATATGCCCTAAACATCCTAGCCCTAATCATCTCTCTGCTTCGAATTTGACCTTCATAGTATATAAGTGTAACTTTGAGGAGTTATACATACTAATAATATATGTGTGTATATAAATATAGAGCGTATGAATATTGTAATGTAAACATGTATTATGTAAATCGGATTGTGTTATTATAACCAAGGTATCTGTCGTATTAATGAGAAACTCAAATTACTGATGCTTATAATCTGCTCTTGTTGTAGAACATTATATGTTCTTTCACATGTCTTTGATAAACGCCTACCTGTGTTTATAAAATAAAGAGTATACACATCGGAGACGTTTGTTACGACGATTCGTTTGTTTTATACATGACACAGTTACATATGCGTGTGTGGTTTTGCGAGTATACTTTTACATTGATAATTAAATCGCTGTTCCTGCAACACGGTAAACTAATTCCAGTACCAAGCATCAAGCAATGCAGGAAACAATTATGCTCTATCAAGCAGACACATGTCAGAAATGTGTTGCTTTGTTTCCATTAGTGATAATTACAGGAGTCATTTTGCGGTACAGATATTTCGAAGTCTTTTGAGGATATTTTATTTAAAACATGTTTATTGTTTTATTTTCTTAGATTAATTTTCAGTTTTTCTGTTATGCAATTATATTATTATTTCTTTTCTTTTGTAGTAAGCATGTATTATATTGTGTTAATTGTATTAACGTTATAATGGAATTTCCTTGCCACGGGTTAAACTCATTTGCAAGATGTAGTATATTAATTAAATAAAATTATCAGTGGTAATTAATTAAATGCTTGTTGATCATAATTAGAATGACATAATAGTTCATCGTCCCACTCACATTCATCCTGCTGTTTATGAAAGAATATAGAAAATCCCACATCTGCCACCATTTGTAATATTGTGTTCCTTTGCATCAGTTATTTTAGAATGGATATAAATAAAGATAGAACGTGCCTGCAGGGTCAAATAGTAATACCAATTGACATTATACCTATCAATATATTTTCATCTTATCTTATTTTTATCTTAAGGCTGACTAAGAAGTCTATTTGTAATGAAACATGAACATGTTCTCTGAGTAATCATTTCGTTCCCCACGCCAACTTGCGCTGATGGCACGCGAAATGATCGAACATATTGAGTGATGCTAATGAGACAACTACTCGCTTCAATGCTGATTGATCCCTCCCCCCGTGGTCCGCCCCGGACTTGCTGCTCATCAGGCGGCGTCTGTCTTGTCAGCATCCGGATGAAATGTCATGCTAAAGGCTAGTTTACACGGTTCAATCTTTCATTCCATTCATTGAGCTAGAACTGGTTCTGTATGCAACGTATTGAAGACAACAATTTGCCTTCAATTTCGCGTCAACACGGTTACATTCGTTGAAACTAAGAGCCGTGGAAAATACATTACAAATATAATTTATTTTCCCATTCCTAAAATGGGTGTAAAAATAATTTGAAATCTTCTAAATTCAGCATTATTCCAAAAATATCTTACAGATGAGGTTATAAGAAATCAGAAGGATTGGAAAATCGGTTTCGACATTCAGCAATTCGCCTTTTTGTTCTTCTTTCATATATTGACGGTTTTCTTTTATGCCATAGGAAGGTTTTCGGAAACCTGCAATGCACATTCGTAAGCAAACATTTTATGACGCATATATCCTTTTTCTTATTGCGCATTCTGTTGGATAAATTGGCAAACACTTCGAGTGTTTTGACCTTTTGTCTATTCTCAGCGAAAGAGAATTCTCACTGATTCCTTTATCTCCTTTTCATATTAACTCTAGAATTTTCATTACACGTAAATTCCTCGTCTTATTCAAGTTCTTCCTGCCGAAATTCGTGTATTTTTTTAAATTCATTTATTATTATTTACACACATCATACATAGTCATACAGTCATATCATAACACCTCCATAAACCATTGGCCTGTGCGGAGGTGCATAAACGAATCATTAAAACGAATCACACATACAAACTAGATATAAAACATCTTATCTCAGCAAGTATTATCGTCTGAGCTGAAACCTGCCCACGCACAGAAGTGTGATTCGCCCCACTCGAAGCCTGAGTGCTGTGAAAACCGTCACTCCGATAGAGATTTGTCAGCAATATGTTAATGCTCCATCTCCGAGGTCCACATCGGATGCTCCGGGGAAGTTGTCACCGAAGTGTCACGTCAACAATACGCCTGTCACACACTCAAATGTGACACACTCAAGGATGACACCTCCAGGAAAGAGAGGCTTCAAACACTTTTTACATCAATGGAATTTTGGAACATTTTTGATCTACGATGGGTGTATAGATGTTCTTGATGATTTTAGTTTTAAAAGCGTCATCAAGTGGAAATTCTGTTTAGATAGTTAACTTGTTCTTATTTGGATATGAAAGTAAGGAACGCCATTGAGTTTGAACTCAGCTCATATCATTTGACCGACGGCGATATCAAGCAAGGAAAAACATGTTCTTCAGAAGCGGCGGTTACTTTGTGTTTGAAGTTTGAGTAGTTGATTGAAAACTACTTGCGACTATTTAGCGTGTATCGGAGAATACGACGTATGGAAAATGTTAAAGCGGACAATTTTCCTTTCTTCGTTTTAACATGAAGAGCTTTAAAACCTTTCTCAACTCCGATCTAAAACACGTAGGTAGAACTTCAAACTTATTTTGAACTTCAAACCTATTTTTAGAAGTTAATTTAAAGACAGGGTTGAAATTTGTTTCACCTCATATTGACGTTTATCTATGCTTTTCATCTAGAGTGTCTGCTCAGTGCTACAAAACACTCTTAACCCACTTATTCTCTACCACAGAGGGAATTTCAAATACTGAGTTCCTAATCTATGCATGCCACACGTTCAGAGGAAAAGCAATTTTTGCATTATTCCCTGTTGTTAGTTCTGGTATCGCCACCAGTTGGTTCTGACAACCGGAAAGGAATTACACTTGTAAGATTGTTTTTTACAATCCGTAACTTTACAAAAAGTCACATAATTTCCTAGCAGGAATTTGTTTATTCAGTTCCTTTCTTGATACTTAATCTGATTCCACGCTTTGCCTCGTGTTGCACTGTTAATAACCGCTAATTTACTGACATCAAATGAGAAATAATAACGGTTAATCCACTTAGCGCGACGCTTGACTGTAATTATATTTAGAGTATTTGCGACCGAAGTTCTTCATAATTCATATTTTCCGTGACTTAACTTGCTATTTGTGCTCTTCTAAGAATCCACTTAATTTGATCGCGAAATAATTAATTAACCGACGTAATCAGCTTTAATGGATTTCCATGTCAATTTCTGTTGTGCAAAGCTTTAAAAACATTCATAAATATTAAAGAGAATAATATGAATTGTTTCCTGCAATTCACAAATGACGGCAGGTGGAGGATTTTAACTTGAATTGCTTCATAATAAGTAAATAAGTTAATAATACTGTAATTTTTTTAATGTCCCTTAATATATCAATTTTGCTAGCTACTTTGTAGTGATATATGAAATTATAAGAATAGAATGTTATATTATGTTCATGTTTCGGAGATAATTAAAGTGTAATAATTGTGATTGTAATTCGAAGTGTCCATCTCCTTTGTCAATAGACACGATATTTTCGAAGTAAAGATCAAATTGTACTCAGTAAAACAGCTGGCTCCCATTGTTAAACTAATGTAGCTTCAAGCAAACTGCTATCATAATGACAGCAAGAAAAGTCAACGGTTTCTCACATCTGTTGTCCGAATATTTCATGTTACATTCACTTTTAAGTCGTTTTTCTTCAAACACGGAATCGAATAGAAGAACCAAAATTGGTAGAATTTTCGCAATTTTCTTTTTTTTTCTCTCACACTGGCATCGCCAAGTTTAGCACTATCTGTCATCATTAGCCGATAATGCAGTTCACGCACACATAGCCGTCCCCAGAGGTTTCCAGAGACATAAATACTGAGATTAGTTCACTCCAAGTCAAGCAGCGCGAAATCCACCCGCTGTCACCATTTGTAGTGAGCAGCAACATACTGGATATTAGGAGAAACAAGTCAATTAATGTGTTAGTTTTGTAACTAAATCACAAACTTTCATATTTAGGTTATAGGTAAACAAATATGTTGGTATAAGAGTGTATGGACTGCATGTTTTTTCACAAGTTTGAAATAGATGATTTCAAAATAACACATTCATATAACACACTATTTTCACACCTAGGAGCATACATTTTCATTTATAAATACGAAATTGAAATTCAGTTGACATTTTGGCGGGAAGTGGTATAAACGGCACGTATATTATAATAATATATATTATTATAACAGTGGCAACATTATTGCTGGTTGATAAAAATGGCATCACACGCTGATTTCCCATTATATCGTTTTCCAACAATATAAACACGTCTTCAAATTGATATTTACGAAGAAAAACTTTGATTAATAGGGCAGAAAACAATAGACTTATAACTTATAACGTGCAACTTCTAAAGGAAGTCCTCTTCAAGAAGCAGAACCCATGTAATTACGTCACAGTAACATGCAGCACAAGCGACATGAAGACAAATGGAATTAAACCCGATGCGCGCGCATCCAATGGCGGACAATAGGTCACCTGTTGCAGAAATGCAGTAGCCGGAAGAGAGGATTTGTGTTATGTTATTACTGTAATTGCAATTAATTAATAATTATTGCAATCTAACGACCGCGATTACCATATCAATAATTATAATACGAATGTTGGAATGATCATCAATTCACTTCTCGGTACAAGTGGAACTGTATTACGATATTGATGAGTTTGCAAGTGGTTATTTTGATAACATGTAAAGATTGGTTAATATTACTAACTCAGTATTCAGAAATAAAGAGGGACCAAAGCCCATGCCCCATGGACGATTAATTGGTCCACAAATTGTTGCTAATTTGGTTAAAAATCTTCGTTTATCATAACATGTTCTTTCGTCATGTAATTTCCCGTTAGAATAAAAATTAGGAACTTGAGCAAGACTTTTGCGGTCATGACGTCACAAGACAAGACATTTGATCAGGCGTCACGTGACCTTGTCAAATGAAGAGCTACGAGTGGGTTGCGGGCAAAGGGGAGGGGAGAGAGACAGAAGCTTTGTACAGAACTTGTCACCAAAAAAGTATGCCGCACGGAACGGGTGTAAATAAAAGAGATAAAAGTTTTTTCATATGTTACGACAATCGGTCGAGGAATTTTGGCAATAATAGTCGAGTCCGGCGGACACGTGTGGGTGACGGGACTCAGACAGGGGTGTCCAAACATTGCTGGACACAGGGGTGCAACAATAGGGAAGATATAGATAACTTATTCCAGTACATGTAGGTAACTATCAACAGAAATAATACAAACAAACACAGGTTTCCACGAAAATTTTAAATTTTCAATCATAAAATTATAATTTCATGCATATTTGGGGGAAAGTGGGAGGGAACGACGTGAGCGTGCATCAGTATTTTATGTTCCCAACAATGATGGTGCCGACTTTTTTGCCATGTTAAGGCATTGCTTTCATTTTTACAGCTTACAATAAGAAGAATTCTATCAACTTTTCTTCATAAAACTTTATATAAAACTGTATATAAAACTTCCCTAGTGCCACTCCTACATTCAAGCGTCCCGTGGTTGAGGCCCACTTTCGGCCATTCTGATTGTGGTTCGCCATGAATACCATCAGAATTGTGCACTTCCCCTGATCATGTGATGACTTCACGGGTGTTCCCCGTTGAAAGCCAATCCATTAGCATCACAGCGATAAAACATCGCGTCATTAAGCGCGAACGAATCAATCTTCACGGGAGGCAAATATCTTTATTACGCTCCTCAAGGATCAATCCATTGAGCGTCTACAGTTGAACAGCTCGGCACAGACATCGAGTATTTGCTTATTTACAGACGAATAGATTGTCAATTTCAACGCAATCACCTAAGAAGCTCGTAGTGTATTGCCTTGACGCTCTTAGCAAGTGACATGATGTACTTTACATTCTCAGAGTATTGTCTCACAAGTGGAAAGAAAGAGAACAGATGTCCGACTACAAGCTTGTATGACAATTGAGATTCAACCGTGCTAATCAATATACTACAGTATTGAAAGAGATGCAAAAAGGTATTAGTTTTAAAATTATACTCGTTATGTTATAGTTTTCCAGTTTTTCATATATTTTTTAAACTATTAAAGTATCGAGTTTTGCATTAAAATATGACTAATTTTGTAGAGGCTACAGTTAGATTGGAATAAAGTTATTTAAATTTGAGGGGAAGCATGTCATCTGCCTATTATCATGAACTAAAAGAGCTTCCCTGGAAGATAGTTGTGAAATTGTTGCGTATGCGTATGATAAAATCAGAAGAAATATTTTTAAAGGGAAAAAAATGTGGCAACATTTTACCATGATTTTAGAACCACTCTAAAATGAGGAAAGCAACCTCTCAGTCTCATCTCTTAGGGTGCAGAAGTTTGGGCAAGATCGTGATTTTTGTTGGCAGTCATGTGGTTGCTCGAATCGCCTTATGCTTTCAGTCCACAAGATCGAGTTGAAAGACATAGCATGTTCGCCTACCGCAAACGGTTTTGTAGGAACTCTGATCGCCGCGACGCCGACGCGACGCCAGCGAGTGACGTCATAGGTATAAACGACGCCCTCAAGTGTTACCCTTTGTCATTGCGACGACCCAGTTCCAAAGATTAATGATTCACTTGAAGAGGAATTAATCAGTTTGGTTCGACATGTGTTTTCTTTCGCGGCCTATATTCACAGGTGGTTGATTGACGTGCAGGAGATGGACTGTTATTTTTGCATTCTTTGAGTTACAAACGATGGATATTTCACGCTTTTTGGTTTCGGGTTCTCTTTCAAAATCCTTTTCAAACTCAGCGAGTAAAGCGAGTTTGAAACATTTCGTCAATTTCCCACAAGAAATGCGACGGTAAATCATTCAATAATCGTATTGGTTTACGAATATATCTGTTCCCTTGCATGATAAATAATATATAAGGAAAAGAATGATGGCTTTTCGAGAATGTATAAACTTCAGAAATAGCGATTTATATTCTCTTGTGTATTTTCGTGTCACATATATATGACTCTAAGTTTTTTTTATTATTTTGTAACATTTAAAAATTTAAAGCCCATTTTATACGGAGCAACTTCTTGTTCAACTTCTGTACCGCACTTCTGTGTCACATTTCTTGATATAAATTAGAACATGTTATAAATAATATAAAAGTTGAGCTCAAGTTCTGTGACAAGATTGTTTCATGTAAATACTAAATTGTACGAAAAATGGGAACGTGACACAGAAGTTGTTCAAGAAATTGTACCGTGTAAATCAGGCTCAAGAGCGATGATAATTTATCATTAAATGTATTAAATTGTTTATATTTGTATATACATTATATACATTTAATGTATTTCTGTATAAAATATTTAGTTTAAGTTTAAATTGCGACTCACGCCTAATTATATTTCCAATTATTTTACCTGAAGAAAAGAAATTCAAATATTCTTAATTCTATTTGGTTCTGGATGGGATGTGACGTCATCTCAAGTCAGCAAAGACTTATTACAATCCAGGCGGCATATGTTCAGGCAAAAAGTATCTAGTGCGTCAACATCTGTCAAAAATCTCATAAATAAATATAGAGTTTTCCACCCAACTTTGTGGGTTGATTGATTTTGTAGGTCGATCCATCCGTCATTTTATTGAACTCTGGTTGATTACGGTCATCAGTCTGCAGAATGCACCAATATAGTTTGTAATTTTTCCTTCATGATAGGAATCCCGTTATCTGCTGGACGTATCAAACATGAAGAATTCGAGTTAGAAAGCAATTTCCTCTCAAAAGTATAAACAAATAAAACACGTCGAGGTGAACTTGAAGGAGGATTGAGAGGGTTGCAAACACTATTGGGGAATTAGCTTTCAAAGAAACGAGTTACGTTTTCATGAACTTTTGAGTAGAAGTGTTCGGTAAGCTTGTAAAAGTTCTTTATGTCTAAGAAGTTGCATTACAAAGTTGGTTGCTGTGTTACTATTTTATATCGAAGAATAGTCTACTAGGAAAACGCTCTCTGTGTACAGCGTTGATAAGCGAGCCAGCGTATTGTATGCGATTTGATGTGCGTTTGCAAGTCTCTGCTCTACAGGCCTTGGACCTGAAGCATCAAAATGGCACTGATGTAATAGTTGAATTATTGACATACATTTGCAAATATTTTAAGATTATAGAACAAAATGTCCTTAAAATGACAATAACGATAACGACATATTATTCTGAAAATTAGCAAAAATACCTAAAATGTTAGTCCCAATGACCATGCAAAGTTTTAAATTGACCGGTCAAACGGTTCTGGTTGAAATTTAAAAAATCATAAGAAAGACGGATTTAATTTGGCACAATGTTGGTTGCAAAGACTATGCAAAATTTCAAATTGATCTAACCAATCGAAAGATACTTTTTGCTAACTTTGAACCATTCACAGGATCCCGTTCAAAAACAATCCCAGAGACCGCTTAGATTACGTTAGTATGTGTGCAAAATTTCAAATAGATTGGTTGTGCGGTTTGACCTGGGCAGTGCAGGCAAAAAATATACACACACTCAGAGAGAAAGTGCCATAAGAGTACCGTGGTGACGCTCACTATAGTACGCTCGCTCAACTAAGTCTTAAAACGAACTTCCAACGTATTTGTGAATTGTTTTCTTTTGGTGTGCGGAAACTCTGGCAAGTATTATAATCTGATCCGCGTGAAGATGGCTGTGAACCAATATCCTGTCTCGCGAGTGCAGCATCTCATCTCATCCCCTGCATCTTCATCTCGCACTTGCAGACAGCGAACCTGTCGGCTGGAAGCGCCAACACACTCGGCTTAACCCAGTTCCTGACGCCACCGCTGTTGAATCAGAGCTAATCCGAGCCAGCGCAGTGGAACTAATTACAGGATTTCATGTTGTCGTTATTCCACAAGCGGATGTATTTGGTAAAGTTGGCTGATCCAAACTTACAGTTTGGTCTACAAACAACTAGGAAAACGCTCGGGAAACGCGTGCTTTCGAATGCATCGAAATACATATCGATGGCTAAGAATCAAGACCTTGAGAGCGACAAAACTGTTTAACAGTTAGTTCACAAATGAGATAAGGTGGTGTTGATGGCTGTTTTTTTTTATTGCACACAATTATACACAATACAATAAATACACAAATCTACAAACTATCCCACATAGCCAAAAGGCTAGTCTGTGGGAGACAAAATAATGTAAATAAACAATTCAAGACAAAATTCAGTCTTATTATTCTAGATGGCACAAGCTTTGCCATCTGATGTAGTATTTGTTTTTACATTCTTTTTTAGAACTCATTCTCATTCTCATATCAAACTCATTTTCGTCCAAAATGGAGTTACGTGGTCCTGGTTCTTAGCCATCAATATGTTTCATAAAACTAGAATCAATTTTTCAGTAAAACCGATGAACCGATCTTTCTAGACATCAAAAGAGGAACCAACAATATTTCATGATTTGTGAAAAAATTATCGTGATTCGTTAATTTGTTTGACATGTAATGGAAGAACAAAAAGCAGAGATTCGAGAGAAAGGTTTTGTGTGGAGAGCAGAATCCTTATCCAAGCGAATGCAAATAGGTTTTCAGGATCTCATTTGCAGTCAAATGTTTCATACGCACAGTCCTCACGTTAGAGTTCGTTTTAATAACTTTGGCTCCAGCCGAGAATCACGTGAGATCGTTACTGTGAGTCCAGATGACGATCGCTCCAGATCTCATCTCGCTACAATCACAATACATCGTCGAGACAAAGCCGAGTCTGCACAGGAAACCTCGTCGCCGTGTGTTTTTACATCTCGCCTGGCAAATGTCAAACTCTCCGGACTCTTTCAATGTCTCGTTCAGTTTCCATAAAAAAAACTTTTCATCATTTAAATGGAGTTTTTCCTTTACTTTTCTTCCTTGACAATGTGATGGTTTTTGCTAAGAAGCAAGGGGTTGTTGGATCGGGCCCAAATCATGTCTTCTCATGGTTGGCATTAAGTGTATTAAAGGACCACCAACCCTTCCTGCCGCTGTCTTTGCGAACTACGTGCTTTGAGCTCTGAATAATGCGTCGTTGCCAGATCGAACCACTCGGTAGTAAAATGTCGCCATTTATCTTCAATTACTACTATTACTGTGTAAAAGCCACCGAGGAAACAGCTCTTTGGCAACGTTACGCATTGCGTGGAAACCGATTTAGGCAGTTTAAAAAGAGTGTCGGCTAAAATTCTTATGATGTCGAAATGCAAACTGAGACGCTCAGAAAGAATAAATCGCGCTCTTATGTCTATCGAAATATCTGTGAAAACTCACAAGTCTCGTTTTACGAGTTTCGTGTGGGCCATAAAAATGTATTACTTTTTTCACGGCTGGAAATCAGGTTTGGTGGAGGTGCCGGGATGTAAGCCCTGAAATTTATTTCCTAGATCGAAGAGCACTTTCAAACGTTATGTACGCTATTTCATACTTAAATATCATAAATGGTTTTTTATTGGTTCTCCCTGAAAATGGTGAAAAGTACAGACGGGTCAAGTGGCAGAACTCCGCAACTTTGACAGACGATGAAGTTGCCGCAGTTAAGTTATGCTACTGCACGCATTACGCGCGAGAAAATGCTTACAATTTACAAGAGTGTGTCAAACGTTATCTCGCTATAAAAATCCATATCACACTACACAATTCTTGGATAATTTCAATCATAAGCCAATCGAATTTCAAGGTTTTACTCAAAACGGTTTTCATTGACGCTCAGAAAGCAAATTTAAAATTGTCTTGCAGTTTACAATATTTCAAGTCTTTCAATACTCTGCTAACTTTTAAACAGTTGATTAGGACTGAATTGTCATGGCAACAACCAATGACAATCCTGAAAGGGCCATTTAAAACCCGGCCCTAAATCTGATTAAAAATTTAAATTTTATTTTAACCTACTAATTCCGACTTTTTCTTTTCGTTTGCATTCGATCGGGATCTTCACCGATTTCTTTCACTAGGTGTGTGAACGCACGTTGCCTATTGACGATCTATAAAATATTGATGAGAATATAACCAATAATCATATATTTCAAATCGATTTCGTTGGTACATTTGATGCGCTGTAATGCGTTTTAATCAAGTATTGATTGGTTTGAATCCCTTCTATTTAAATGTATTCCCTAAGTGCATCCACACGCGATACTTGTTCATCTCGACACTCGCTAAATGCCATGATTTATAAACATTCTAATCCTATTCCATTTGCAGCTGAGTTTATTTGTTAGTTGCGACTGGCAGATAACTCTGAGTTTGTATTTCGAACACCTGGCAGATGTATATTTGTGTGCAGGTTTGCAACTGGGTTAATGCGGATTATGCAAGCCATCTTTCAGCCCGTGTTGGAATGCAGTCATATGTTTGTGAATAGATATACATTTCGTCCAGAGCGAATGGAAATCACAGCCTTGTATACATAAAATGAATAGTGTATCCACTTCACGCATAAACGTGTAACATTTTTTGAGATTAAAATATGACCTTGAATTTTCTTGTGAACGACGCAATCCTGGTGGCATAAGGGGGAAGTACATAGTGTTAAGCCTTTATTATATTATTTACCCTTGGTGATGCATTTATTAATCAGAGTTGTTATATTTGAATAATTTATCAAAATATGTTCTGCAAAATGGCTTTCTGAATGAGACATTTGAATAAAATTTCCTAGTTCAAACTTGGACGGCAGCGCTGCGATCGAAAGACAAGCAAACTCGCCGCCCAAAATCATCTACATTCTGCCCAATGTTAAAGCGTGAAGTGGATACACTATTCATTTATGTATACAAGGTTGTGATATCCATTCGCTCTGTTTCGTCCACGAAACCGAGCCCAGTAGAGAACCAGTGCTGATAATATAGGGCGTTAGAGGCTCGTGTTATCAGAGGCCCTATTCGGTAGTTTTTAAATTCCTGATTCTTCTGTAAGCAGATTAACTTCCATAGGGATTAACATAGCATGGAATCGGTTCCAGTAGAAACGGGAATTTAAAAGTTATAGAATAGGGCGCATAAGTATACGAGTATATTTCGATTGACCGAACAATTACGAATTGGAATGGATTCGAACCTTTTTTCATATTTGGGATTATCATTGGTAATCTCTTTGAAATGGTTTTAGAAAGAAAGTGCCAATATTAATCTCCACTGAAGTTTCAAAATCGCACAGATTTGCAAAGACGAGCATTCATAATAAAATGATTATGAAAAAATACCCGTCTCTGATGTAGGAAATATAAAAGCCAGCTCAATACGTCTTTTAATACAGTATTAATCAGAGTATACACTGTAGGTCCATGTTGGCTCTTCTCATTTCATTTTAATCATTCCAAGGAATTAGAGACAAAATGTAATATAATTGTCAATTTGTCTCTTCTTTGCTGGACGCGAAATTTAAGCAATTAACAGTTTTGAGGTTGTTGAAGGAAACCACAGGGGATTTATTATGATTATTTCTTTCAATTTGTGTTCTATATTTCGTTTTTGGGATTTGTACAAATGTGTTTCAGAGATTTCATGTTGGTGGTCTTTAACCAATAACAGTGTAAAATGCAAAATGAGGTAAAGAACATTTATTACAACATTGGACTCTGTTCCCTGGAGTTGGTCAGTCTTTAAGGAGCTGCAAGCGCGAGAGATTTTGTCGCGTGTTTCAGGCACTTGTTTTTGGATACAATTGGAGACAAAATGGGTTGACGAAATGATTTGAAATTTGAATCGTTATTAGATAAAAGACAAACATAAATTTTTATTTTAAATTTTTTGCTTTGTTAATAAGTAATAATTAGGTGATTTTGTTGAAAAATTGTATATTTTCTTATCTCGCTGGGTGCCGTATGAAATTTAATTTTTAAAATGTGCTAAATTATAACCGTAAGTTTGTCTTTTATATCTAATCATGATTAAAATTTGAGATCAATTGGTTCACGGGTTTGGTCTTCAATCGTATCGGAAATTTCATCGTTTTGCGCGGTTTTGTTGAATAGCCGGCACCTTTTTAACAAGGCAAGAAGCGAAAATGAAAAAGTGCTACTAATTAATATACAATCAGACTGATCATGTGAACATCCTATCAGAGTTACACCCACTTATGAAACAATTTTTCTCTCTCAATTTGCTAAAACGACCGATCACTTGTGTCACCTTAATCATATTCATTCATATTTCAAAAAAAAATTGTTATTAAAATTAAATACGAGACTTTACTAATAAATATTTCCATTGCAATGATTGTGAATGTTTGAAAGCCGACAAACAACTTTCGATTGTGTAGTTAGTGTCGAATCATTTCTCCAAGTGTTGCCCTGTACTTTTCTACCAAACTTAATCGTCGTCAATAATCCAATTACATACTGTAATACGTAAATTGCCTGGAGCAGGCTTCTTCCTTAAATTGTTTTAAAATGAAAGTTAAAGGAAGAAACGTCCGCCTTAAGGAATGCTGGAAGAGACTCGGCCACTAATTCACTTTCTTCTCATGCAAATTGTACGCTCTCAACTCTTAGCAAAAAAACTTTGCCATTTTCTTTATCTTCACCACAAATATTTCTACTCATCATTCCTAAACTTTTAATTTCAGAAGAATGTAAATTGTAGAGGGAAATTATTCCATCTCAATGGTTTGTTGACCCTCTGTCTTCCTCACGATGGAGTAGAATAAACTAGGATTTTCTCTGGAAGAAGATGAACTGCTGAAGGCGGATTATGGAGGGAATATTCGCCAAAAATCAATTGAAAATTTCACGAATCTGTTCAAGAAGATTTTAGAATTCAATCATCATTTCTCGTAAGAGCATTCTATAGGCTTCGTTCACTTGAGGCAAATGTTTCCAGGCAAAAAATAATAGGTAACCCTCAGATTGTTTATTTGTGGTATCTGTGAGAATAACTAGGAAAACGCTCAGTGTACCGCGTTGATGAGCGAGCACGGGTACGTTCAAATTCTCGAATTCGAAAATGCGTACACAACGCACAGAAAACATATACACCCATATTGAATTGAAATATGATCCAGTCAATCAACATAAAAGTGTGCTTTTCATCGATACTTGAAAATGGCACCCAATGGTACATAAAGCAAATCAGATTAAATTCAATTGGCACTGGAAAACATTGATTTCGATACTTCATTTCTGACAGTTAATTAAAATGTCAATAAGTTCAAACGTTCTTAAACTGATTGGGATGAAAATTTGTAAAATAAGAGAAAATGTTGGTCTTAATGACCAAGCAAAATATGAGTTTGATCAGATTTATCGAAGACCATTTTCATTTTTCAGCCTATCAGGAGATGTTTATTTACATTTTAATCGATGAATGAATTTAAAAAAAAAATGGGTCTGCAAACAGAAAAGGTTGTCTCTACATGTGTGCAAAATTTCAGAACGATCGGTGAAACGGTGCGACTTCCATTGCTAAAAAAACAGAGGTCCGTGTCAAAAGAATCAAAAGGAGACGCTCAATAATATTTGTCAAATAAAAACAACTTTCTCATAGCTTTCTCCTCTTAATTGCTTTTCCACTGATATGAGTTAACAACACTAGGAGTTCAATGTACTGAAATATGATTCACTCGGCAACTTCATTACGATCAAGAGATGAGTTCGAAGAAGAATCCTGACACTTGATTGGACGTGATGTTTAACGTCGACTCAATCTCCGGCGGTGATTGGACCGGGTGATTGGAGCGAGGTGATAGTGGTATGGGTCGAGAATGACCCACGGGAGACAGAAATGACCGCTGATCGAGTTTCAAATTAACCACTCGTCGAGGGCGAGTATAATTGCATCGGAGTTGACATCCCAATCGCCCTCTGATATTATAGCAGATGAAGGGTACAGGGAAAGGACGCTATAAGTCTATTAAAAAAAAAAGTTTAAGGGGGCTGGATCGATCGGGTTTCTAAAGTATTGGAGAGCTTTCACTAATTTATTAAGTGTAAATAATCACGTTTATACATTATTTTAGCACATAATTTACTTTTATTATATACGGGTAGTTGAAATAGAAAACATTTAAATGGTATCAATACGTTTCCTTATTTTTTAGAGCATCATTACTGCCCCAACGAAGTTAGTTGTGAATTGGATATTGAAGATTTTTCGATAATTTTAACAATATGGTACAAATTTGGCAACATCGTACTTTGGAAATTTGCATTTATGTGGAGTCATGATGGCTGAACTTGCTGAGCTTACACATAGAGTTTACTTTCAAGAAAAGTCAAGGTATCTTTAGTAGACATTTAGTGCCTCTAACTACCTTGAGCACTCCCGTGTTGCCAACAGTATTTTGCAAAATTGAACACTATCTGAAAAAATGGTCGATCGATGCAGTGATTTTTATGAGCTTTCAGAATATATCCTCGGCTTTTAGAAAATAGTGCCACAATGTCTTGAAAACGTAATTGAAATATCGATTTGTATGAAAGATATAGATACAAGTTTCAACATAAAACCTCATTTATCTCAGTTTCATCCGAATGTGACTTGGAGCGTTCTTTTCCTGTCTTTTCAAATGTAATGAGAGTGTGGTTTGTCGCACGCAATACTGCTGGCAGTAAGCCAACAAACAAGCTGTATTTATTTTAAGTATTAATTTAATCTTTAATTTAATTTTTTTATTATGATTAATTCATTTATACATTTAATTTAATTTAATTTCGTACAATTATTTCTTTTACACTTGAGTACAGTTGACTAAAGCGAGTCTTCACTCAAAACATTCTATTTGTGTATGTTTTTCTCAGTAGTCGAACGAATTAACGGATCAAGCCTATTTTTTCACAAAAGTTTTACGACTATACAAATTGGCTGCATATTAATTTCTAGCAAGATTGGTCTCTTGGTTTCCCCAAAAAATTGATTCCGCTTTACTAATAATCTGAAAGAAATGTCGTTATTGTATCTGCAAATGACTTATATAGGTATCCCATGCATTTCAAAAGCTTTACTTTAGGTAATAAGAACTTATAGTTAATATATTTTTAGAGATTCATGACTATCATTATTACAGTAATTGAAAGTATTGGGATATTTCGTCATGTTTTTGTAAAATTATTTTTTATTTTGTCTACAGTTTCGATTTTTATATTAAAATCTTTCTCAGGACAAAACTTGACAAATTTACATCAAAAACAATTACACTTTAAACAAAGTATTCAATAAAAAACAATTTCCTAGAGGCATAAACCACAGACGATATAATGTACAAATAACAACTTATTTCCGGACTCGATGTCTTTGTTTAAACATACTTTGTTTCAAGTGTAATTGTTTTTTATGTAAATTTGTAAAGTTTTGTCCTGAGGAAGATTTTAATATAAAAATCGAAACTGTAGACAAAATAAAAAATAATTTTACAAAAACATGACGAAATATCCCAATACTTTCAATTACTGTTATAGTTAATATATTTTATAAAACTGCAAATTGTTGATGCTTTTAGTATTCGTTCAGGTGGTTTTTAAATGAGATAATCAATACACCTCCATTGTAAATTCACTAATCTGGGGAAAGAAGAAGGGTTCGGAGCTTAAAAGCTTGGACTGATGTAAAATAAAGAATGTAATTTACTTTCATGACAATTGCAGACCTCTTTGTTCGTTTCTGCTTGAGTCACTTTCATGATTTGACTGAGAAATGTTTGCTTTGTATTTGAGTCGCGTAGTTTTCTAGCAGATAAATCTAATTGACCAGGTCGAATGCAACACACCAACTATTAATTCATGGTTACCCGTTAATATTCATCTAAAACCAAACCTTTGAAGTCGCTTGTGTAATTCTCCATTATTCAACAGATAATGGAGTTAGTATTAGCCAAGGCGGTGACCGAATAATTCGCAAGGTTGGTGGGCTGTGAAGATGGCGACCATTTTGTTGATCGACTCGACGACAAGATGGAGTTTATCTTGATTGAACTAGAGGGAATTCGGTTAGGAAACATGATTTCATGTTTTTCTCATTTATCTAATTATTTATTTAGTTTCTAATTTAGTTTTCTAATTAAACTAAATTTAATTTAATTTAATTAAATATATATTATTATTATTATTATTATATAATATATTATATATATTATATTATTATTATAATAATTATATAATAATAATATTACGAACTAATTTAATAAGTTCGTATTATTATAACAAAGCTATAATATGTTTGAATTATAGGCTATAAGCTCCCATGAACTATTTGCCTAAAAGGCAAATTGGTTAAATTATTTTCAAATACACTCTATTTCTAACCAAATTAAAAACAATGTTTATAACATGGGTCTGTTGATGGTTGAAGGAAAGAAGACTTTCCAAAACGTAATTCTGTCAAAACATTTACCGTATTTCCAGACATGGGCAAAATACTCTGTTTCAATGTATTTGGAATACAAGATACTGATACTTTCAATTTGGGTATCTAAAATACAAGATACAAGATACATTTTAGAGATGTATTTAAAATACAAGATACAAGATAGTATCTTTAGATACTTCAAAAAAGATACATTTAAAGATCCTTTTTTTTATTCTCATACATATCATCCAACAGTAAAAAATTTAGGGACTTACTTTCTAAATTAAATTTTAATTTGTTCTATTTGTAAGGCAACATACTTAAGACGGCTGGGTAGTGAGTTTGACATTGAAGAGTTTTTTAATCGATTTTTATCAATATCTTTTTCCAGTGTAATTGAGCGAGCGTAGCGAGCGTCACCACGGTACTCTTATGGCACTTTCTCTGTGTGTTTTTTTTTGTTTTTTTTTGTCTGCACTGCCGAGGTCAAACCGCACAACCAATCGATCTGAAATTTTGCACACGTACTAACGTGATCTATGCGGTCTCTGGGATCGTTTTTGAAAGGGATCTTGTGATTGGTTCAAATTTAAAAAAAATTATCTTTCGATTGGGAATTTGAAAATTTCCCGTTCAATTTGAAATTTTGATAAGTCATTACGACCAACATTTTGCCCAATCAAACAAAATTTCATCCAAATCCCCCCATTGGTTAAAATTAAAAAAAAAAAATTTAATGTGTTTTTTGAAATTTAAACTAGAACCGTATCACCGATCAACTTAAAACGTTGCATGGTCATTGGGACCAACATAATCTGTATTTTTGACTAATTTCAGACTATTCTGTGTTTAAATCCAAAAGTAATTGACATTTTACGGACATTTTGCGTGTTGGCTGTCAAATTTCTCGAAAATGTTGATCACGGCTACTTTGACTCTTCAGTTCTAATCCAAGGTAGTTGAGCACAGTGGCGTGCCGAACCTATCTTGAGGACCGGTGCTTATTCATTGATGGGTATACCCACCCACCCCCAATGGTCAAGAACATAAAATTGGCAGCGATCGCAATGGGGTCTGGGGAGAGGACCCCCCAGTAGGGGTGCGAGCATAGCCTCGGAAAAAAATTCAATTTCAATACCAACTTTGAAGGTTTTTGGTGCATTTTAGACTTGAAAATAATTTATCATTGTTAATGTTTGATGAAGCCCCTCTTAAAACTACAGAGAAACAAATAAAGTGAAGTGAATTATTTTAGTTTTAGCTCTGGGAAGTAATTAATTTAATTATTAAACGGTTTGCACCCACACAAATGCCGCGCATCGATTTTTTCTCTTTTGGTTGTAGACGGGTTTACAATAAGTTTACAGGCAGGTACGATATTTTTGAAGGAAAACAGAACAGTCAGTATAATTTATATTAGAAATAAAATCAAACTAAAAATGCCGCTCAGCGAAACATTGGGATTTTGACTACATTAGAACGAGTTTTAAATGATTTTACAGGTACGACGATTTTAAAGAAAAGAAAACAGAAAATTCATTCATGTATAAAAATCACACATAAAAAAGCCGCGCAGCGAAAAATATTTTTTTGGGCTTCATTACAACGGGTTTAAAATGATTTTACAGGTACCTTCTAAGTATAATTTTGAAAGAAAATAAAAAAATAATAAAAATGCATACATAAAGATGTCGCGCAGCGAATTTTTTGTATTTTGGCTACCTTAGGACGGGTTTAAAATGATATTACATTAGCAATAAAATCACACATAAAATAGCCGCGCAGCGAAATTTTTTGTTTTTGGCTACATTAGAACGGGTTTAAATAATTTAAGTGATTTAAATGATTTTGAAATGAATAAACAAAAACGCGATTTATTTATAAAAAGAAAAGCACACATAATAATGCGCTGCAGCAATTTTTTTGGTTTTCTTCTACCTAGGACAGATTTAAAATGATTTTACATTACTCTGTTTTTTTTAAGGAAAACAGAAAAGTTCTTAATTTAGGTAAGTAATAAAATTATAAATAAAATAGCCCCGCAGTGAAACTTTTTGGTTTTGGCTACATTAAAACTGATTTTAAATAATTTTACAAGGTACTGTATTTTTGATAGAAAACAAAAAGTCATTAAAACAAAAAAAAATGCGGCGCAGCTATTTTTTGGTTTTCAACTCTACATTAGCACACGTTTAAAATGGTTTTTCAGGTAGGTACAATAATTGTGAATTATTATTTTTGTATTAGGCTACCCAAGGGCGTATCCAGGATGAAATTTAGGGGGGGGGGGGGGGCTGACATTACTAATATTTGGAAAAATGATAGTGTAGAACAGGGGGTTCGGGGGCGCAGCCCCCGAGAAAATTTTGGATCAAGGTCATTCATTTAGGTGCAATTTTGAATCGCAATGTATAGCTATTTTGGGAAATTATAAATTACAAAATATAAAAAAATTAGACTAAGAGGTTAAAGAAATTTTTGTGAATTTAAACTCAATTCTAAACAATTTGGAACGTTTTTGACATGATCTTTCTATTTTTAAGTATTTTTCCACATATTATTTTAAATGTGCTTATTTTCTTAGATGAAATCCTGATTTCGGTGGGGGCCATGGCCCCCTCGGCCCACCCCTGAATACGCCCTTGAGGCTACCCAAGGACGGGTTTAAAATGATTTTGGTGCAATTAATTCAATGGATTCAATGGATTCATGTTCGTTAATTTACATCCATCATAAATTATACACAGACAAAATGTATCTCAGCGATATTTAAATTTCCTATGCTTCTTTGCTGATAATAAATACTATTTTCGATCCAGCATGCAGGAGCATGAAAGAAAATACCTACAGAAGATGATTCTCTAACCGTTATGCTGTTTTTATGATTCATCAAATCCTTTCAATAAGTACTGAAAATGGGTCAATTCAATATTATTTCATAAATATTTTAGTATCCATCCACCCACCGAACCATCAACCTGCAGTTTTTGTAACCATCCACCCACCTAGACCTACTCAACCCCTAAAATGTATCAATTGCATTAGCACTAATGTACATTTTCACTGCATACATTTATTGATAAAAAATCTTTTGTTCCCTTTCCTTTATTGATATTTACAATGTTACTGCTTGCTGTGCAGCAATACGACGTATACACCCTCATCACCATGTTTGTGTGAATACATTAAGTTGTATTAGTGGAGAATGTATCACTGTTACATTATAAAATGTGTCGCATGGTGGGTAGGTCCCCTGGCGGGGACCACCCACCCCCAAAAAATGACTGTGCTCGAGCACCAAATTTAGATAGGTCGGCACGCCACTGGTTGAGCAAAACTTTTAAACGCATATGAAACTAATAATTACCGTTCAACAGATCGATCTGATATTGTGTACACACACTAATATCGTATGAGTGGTCCCAGGTATATTTTTTGAAAGAGATTCTGTGATTTTTGAATATTTACTGGGAACGTAGTTCAATTATAAAGGTTCAATCGATCAACTTAAAACTTTACATGGTTATTGGGACTAATATTTGAGTGATATTTGGAGATTTTTAAACAAGTCTGTGAAAAATTCAAGAAATTGGCTTTTAATGATATTTTTGATAGACGCAGAATTTCGGTTCGAGGTGTTGCGCGTATCCGTGCTCGCTCATCAACGCGTTTCACAGAGCGTTTTCCTAGTTGTTAACAAAATAGGGCTATGGACGTGAATTCAGAACAGTTCAATGAAAATAATTTCATAGTTTGGAATAAGCTATTAGTTTTATTGTGTCCAACAGGTGTTTAGAACCCGAAAATTACTAAATTTTCGGGTTCTAAACACCTGTTGGACAAAATACAACTAATAACTTATTCCAAACTATGAAATTATTTTCATTGAACTGTTCTGAATTCACGTCCATAGCCCTATTTTGTTAACAATTACACTGGAAAAAGATATTGATAAAAATCGATTAAGAAACTCGTTAATGCCACGCTCACTACCAAGCCCTCTTAACATTTTCTTGATCGATTCAATACGGCAACGTGTATTATTTGATGCTTGTTTGAAATCAAGCAAGAGATCAAGCTATCTTTGAAATTCTAGGCGCATAAAAATGTATCTTGTATTTTAAATCTTCAAAAAAGATACAAAATACTTTAGAAATGGGTATTTAAAATACAAGATACAGATACATTTGGCTCATGTATTTAAAATACTAGATACAAGATACAAATGTATCTAAGATACGTATCTTAAGATACAAGTATCTAGATACTGCCCATGTCTGCGTATTTCTGTTATGTTACGAATGATCTAACTATATTCATGAATAAACCCTTTTTCTGTTCAACTTTGAGTAAAGAAGTAAAAATTCAAATGATTGAGATCCATAAATCACTTTGACTGGTATGTTATGCTCCCCACTTTGATCCATCCAACTATTTAACGACTTCTTTATCGACACCACGAAGTGATCCACATAGCCGTGCTCTCTCATTTCACTGCCCTTTTGATCTGTCTCATCCGCAGTGACGGGCCGGATGATCTCTCTCTGAAAAGCTCTTCACCGCCCATGAGATCCCCGGCCGGTCGTACGGTCGCACCCTGGGGGCCGTGCGTGGCGAAGTGATGTGAAATATACAAGGAGCCGGACCACGTGCGGGGAGAACTGCGCCAGAGCTTTTCATTTCACTTCTAACAACAACTAAATTGCAGAATTATGTCACTCCGTAGCTTCACTTGGTTCTGTTCTCCAACATATTTCTCTGTTTATTACACCATGTAACTAAACTGAGAGAAGATTTTACACTTTCCTCTTGTGTTTTCTAACTCCATAAAAAAATTATACAAGTGTAATTGTCTTACAAGTCTATCAAACATTGTGCATTTCAATTACCACCGTGAATCGTAGTACTTACTATAATTAGATGTTTGTATTTGTTTCATTGTATAGTATTTGTTTCGAGTGTGGCTATAATATAAGCTAATGCAGTCTCTACTTCATATCTGTAATTTAAAATAATCATTCTTTATTTTGTATGTTCACTATACCGTTATTCGAGAACACAAGGAACATGAATGCACTCTGTGAGAATTACTAGAGCAATGGCTGATGACTCCAGTGGAAACTTTAAAATAATATGAGATTAAAAAAGTACTTCGAACTTTTTATTCACCATAAAAAGTATCTCAATTTCAGAATCCATACTCATATTTCTTATATGATACAAACGATATTTCATGTTATGGTTTAATAATCAAATCTGATACTAATCTAATCTGATTACTAATCTGATCTGATTACTAATCTGATTTACTAATTTACAAACCTAATGACGTATTATTAATATTATTAATGATATCTCCCTCAACCAATGTGTAACAACGCTCAAACTAGCTGTCAACACTTGTGGTCGTACAATTACTATCGCGTTGTCATCAGCAAAAGCGTCACTCTGCAGACTATAGGCGGTTAATCAAAAGCGCTTTGGTCCGACTAATTGCTCCTCCTAGTGTCTGTACGTGTGTACGTGCTCGGCTTGTGTGAGTGTGTGATTCAACTGCGAGATGCCGTCTAGTCTTGTCTCAGACTTTCAGGGATGTCACAAACTTCGCAGCCACGACCTGCATGAGTGAGGACAGCAGGCACGTGATTGGGTGGATCCAATAGCATTAAGACAGTATAGGAAAACGCTCAGTGTACCGCGTTGATGAGCGAGCACGAATACGTGCAAATTCTCGAACCGGAAATGCGTACACAACGCACAAAAACATATACATCTATATTGAATTGAAATATGATCACTCAATCAACATAAAAGTATGCTTTTTATCGAAACTTGAAAATAGCATCTAAGCGCCCTGGTACATACAGCAAATCAGATTCAATTCAATTGGCACTGGAAAACATTCATTTCGATACTTCATTTCTGACAGCTAATAAAAATGTCAATAAGTTCATACGTTCTTAACTGATTGGGATGAAAATTGGTAAAATAAGAGAAAATGTGTGTCTTTAAGACCATGCAAAATATGAGTTTGGTCACATTTATCGAAGACCATTTTTTCAACCTTTCAGGAGATGTTAATTTAAATTTTAACCAATAAATGGATTTCAAAAATATTGGGGACTGCAAACAGAAAAGGTTGTCTCTACATGTGTGCAAAATTTCAGATCGATCGAAGAAACGGTGCAAAATCTATTGCTCCAGATAACTGCCTCCCCCAAAAAAACAAAAAAAAAAACAAAAAAAAACAGAAGTCCGTGTTAAAAGTGTCAAAAGGTGACGCTCGCTTCGCTCACTCAATTATACCCAAAAATACAAATCACATTAATAAATGAAGGGTACAGGGAAAGAACGCTACGAGTCCATTTTTTTAAGAAAAAAAAGTTTAAGGTGTAATCTTGCATTGATTTTTATGAGCTTTCAGAATATACCCTCGGTTTTTAGAAAATATTGCTACAAAGTCTTGATAAACGCAATTGAAATATCAATTTGTATGGAAGATAGATACAAGTTTCAACATAAAACCTCGTTTATCTCAGTTTCATCCGAATGTGACTTAGAGCGTTCTTTCCCTGTACTACCCTTCAAATACGTTAGGTACACTGTTAAAACTTTAACATATTAAACTAGAGGGATAGAACCACGATCAAGTTAATATATTTTAAAATCAACACAACTGGGCCCGGATTCACAAAGCTTTTTCCCCGGGGATTTGAAATCCCTTCTTTCACTGCGCATTTATATACGTATACACCAAAGTTTGGTAAATTATCATTCCCCCGGGGGGAAAGCTTTGTGATTCTGAGCCCTGACGAGCTTTATACTCGTACAGTTTTGAATGAAGTGTTGTTTCTCATATGTCAGTATGACTTAGAAGTGGGACATTTGTGAGTGGACGGGGTAGTTAAATAAAACGAACATAATCCTGTTTAAATGCGTACATCACAGCGTAGAATAGAATGCTTGACACTTGTCCTGCGGCTTCTCAAATTTTCCAACCATATTAACATCAATTCTAGAATTCTATTTTTGTTACACATCCTTGTTTGTTTGAGAACTGAGAAAGCTTGAATGATCTTAGAACCGTGCAAACTGTTCTCTTTCATTGGACGAGTGGTTGAGTTTTTTTCTTCCGATTTCTTGTCGATGAATTGAATTCTGTTGTCTTTCCCGAAGACACACACTCTCTTGTTTTGATGTTTGTTAGAGAAATTCTCTTAGCGAAATTCCTCGCGGCTTTCTCTCTAAATCCTTGACTGAGATTTTCGTCGACTGGAAATGTCAATGGCGAATGCCGGACACAATACAGTTGTGATCTTTACTTGTAAACGTTTGAAAATAGAGTTGAAGTGACAAAGTTGTAGCTTTACAACTTTGTCTTTTTGTCTTGCTCTAGAATACATTGTGTTTTGTGAGTGTTGACCGCTATCTTAAAATGTGTTCACTGAACAATTGAATTTCAAATGGAGATCTTTGTATTTGTCTTCTATGCAAATATAACCGCTCATAACTTTAGGAAATCGACAAATTAAGTCCCCGACGATATATAAAGTGAAATACATTTTCTTCAACAAACATTCTCTCATTAACGGTATGGTCACAATCATGATAATGGCAGAGATTTCATTGGAGATCCTTCACTTGTGCATATCGGGAAATTGAATATAGTTTTAATTATAATTAACTGAATTTCATGAAATTACTGTACTGTTGGTTCTAAAGCTTTCACGATAATAATGTTTTAATATAATTTCAAGTGAGTTTTTAATATTATCTAAACTTCTAAAAGATTAAATATTTTTGAAGATATCTAATGAACGGTAGGTCGTGGAGAGAAAATTAACTTTTCCTAACCTTGAGAACCTAAAACATTTACAGTCCGCAATCAACTTGCTTGTTTATAATTGTTTACAATTGTCGACCAATAGACTTACACCTTCCTCTTGAAACATCGATGAATCGAGTCTGATTTTCATTGATCTGCTCCGGGTCAGAGAGCGAGGACTGAAAGATTTCGACTTCTTTCTCCGAGAAAATCCGCTCTCCCCGAGGTAATCATTGCATAGTTTCTACTCGTGGAGTCTCCTGGGCTTCACCTCTACTTGTCATTCGCTTGACACATCCCGAGAATATTTCCCTCTCGCCCATGCTTAAGACCTCTGTTTTATTCAGTTTACCTCAACATTCAGAGGTTTGCGTCGGGAGCTGCGGTTTCCATTGATCTTCACATTGTCACACAGATGGTTAACGCCCTCTAACGGGATTCCAATGCTTCCATTCTCGCCTCCATTCATTCTCAGGAGGCATTAGTCATCGTTACGGAGAGGAGACATTTCAGTGTATCCACTATTACTTATTTATGTTCGTATTGTTTTGAGCGAGTCATTTTCACTCTTTTGACACGGACCTTTAGTTTTTTTCCTGTTGTTGGCGATATACAACTCTCACCGTTTCACCGATCGATCTTAAATTTTGCACGCCAACTACCTAGATGGTTTGCAGACTGAAATATTTTCAAAATATTCAGGTTGAAAATTGAAAATGAAACCGTTTGACCGAGGAACTTCAATTTTTTTCAAATGTGTTAATTGTCAAAGCTAAAGTTTAAACTGTCATTATTGTACAATAAAGAAGGTAAGATGTGACGAGATAACAAGATAATTTCACTACAAATTTATCCTTCGTCCATCCCACGTAAATAATGAAACAGAAATACTCGTGATCAAACTGTCAAATACATCCCACTGCCGCCAAAACATTAGTTCCAGTCGTGCCGTTAGTCGCGCTACGTGTTCCTGCACTCGCTGCGTATAGCACGTCACCCACTAGAGGCGCTAGTAGACTGTCGTCTGCGCTCAGATCCCACGCATCACCTCACCACTCCACCATGCGATGAAGTGGGTTTGTTCATCACTGTCTTTTGTCTAATGAGACTCTCTCGTCTCAGACATGTGCATAATTAATTATTCATCTTCCTCTCGGCTAATCTTACGTCTCTCTTACTCTGCTAACACGAGTAGTTTAGTGAGAAGGATGGTTAATTCACGGCCATTGTCACTCGAATACACGCATTTTAGATCACGCTTAATTACTTCTCAAATATCTTCTTAAGATTTATTTGAACTGAAATTAACTTCTCACTGTAGACCGGCGTGGATCAATTATGTCGTTTAGGTTTTGTTTTCTATTCAACAGGTAAAATTTGCACAGTTTTCGAGAATGTATACGAATACAAGGATATTAATGCTGCTAATACTACTCATTGTAATAACAAAATACCACGAGTTCCATGATTGGAGTTTAAATTGATTAGCGTCAAAGTTAATTCGATGAAATCGGATTTGTCATTTGAAAACAAATCAGCTAATTGATCCCTAACTGATGGTTAATTTATCAAGAAATCACATTTTCCAAATTAGATCAGGGGCTGTGATTCGATCGTTTGGGAGTGAAACAATATTTTACGTATTTTCATACATATTTTTGAAGATTAGGTACGTTCATATTAACTCCATGGTTCCCTTTGTCGAAAGTTCATTAACACAAATACATCCGGTTCAGAAATTTAGTTTATTTTTCTCTAAGAAATGTTTGGTTTTCTTCCAACACAGAACGCAGACAATAATGCAACAGTTTGTACTGAAATAAACTAATAGAGTTTTCCGTAAATCACTCGAGACACGAAGAAATGTGAATGTAATTTCGTTCGCTCGCTTCAGTGGAAGACGAACCAGAATATTCCTTCGCAGAAACATCGTGCACTTGGCCGAGCGGTTGGGTCAATAGCGTTGTGACATACACCTGGCTACAGGCACGCAAATATCTGACAGCCAGCTATTTACACTACGTTTTAATGAGAAAACTTTCTTGGTTTGGATTTTAAAAGACTGCGTGAATTGCGGGTTACAATTCATTTGTAATTTTCCTGTATTTTGACATTTTAAACGGAAAATGATATTTTAATGGAATTACTTGTGCACCTAATGTTGATATTTCTCTGCGAAATTCCACGATATTTGAGCACTAATGTCCTTATGGTCTCCCTTCCCTGCAGTAATTTAGTGTCGAGTTGGTTTTCACATACTCGACGTACCAGACACTTAGAGCCAACATGTTAGACACTAAAACCGCCCAAGGAATTCTCCAGTGGGCTTGATGATACTCATAGGAATACTTGGGAGTTGAAGTCAATACTGGACATACCTGAAATTCGGAATGGAGAAAATAAAAGTGAGAAAATCAGTTTTAACCAATATTGTCAATTGCTGGATTCCTATTGGTTGATAGCAGTATTCTTACTCTTCTTCTGTTTATTCTCTTACTTCTTACTTATTTCCTCGCTTCAGATAAGTAGGTATAAATGGGTAATGGGAAAATGTTTAAAATATAAAAACTGTTTTTTAATTTTCTCACTTTTTCTCATCTCAATCACTTTTCAATTGATTCACGAAAAGGGATTAGACGATTTGTTTCACGATTATTAATAATACATGTCATCACAGAATTCCTCCTTTAGATGTCACAGCTTTAAAAACAATCACGTTTGTCCAACCGTTACTTCATCAAAGGCAACCTACTGGGTCCAGAAGCTCAACAAAAGACGCCTGTCTTTTGATCTGTGAACCACTTATTTCATAGTTTATTAACTCATCTATAGGCAGCAGGCAGACATATCTTGCATATGGTCCAGGACAATGCTGACAGATTCATCTAGATCAAAGGCCACCGATGAGAGAGGTACATTTTATGTCTTAGAGAGACGGACTGTTTCTCATATTCGTATTTGAGTGCATGATTTGAAATTCAAATGAAAGTACGTTATCAATTTCTACAGTCAAAGAGCTTCAGTTTTCTCATTAAAACTCATCTAAATCTGCATTTGATTGGAATCGTTGATGTTGAAGTTACGTGTTTCGTATCTATCAAATGGGAGAGTTATTTCAATGCACGTGTTAGGCACACATCCTTGCTTCTACATGCTTGAATTGTGCACGAGAATTGAACTGTTGCGCAGATATATTTGAGCTGTCTAGATTCAAAATTAGCCAAAATCAAAAAATATATTTTTGAGTTAGACATGTGATTCTAAAGTGTATGATATTTTCACCGTGGAACATAAAATGCAAAGAGCATCCTCTGAAAATGTGATTTAAAAACTCATTCCCCCGACTATCAGTTTAGGATAGTACATCCTTTCCTCTCAGAACTGTTGGCCATGCTTTCAAAGAATCAAGTCCATTCTTTTCATTTTGAGAAAGTAAGTTCCAACTTCTCATCAAAATCTGCATGAAAAATTATGTTTTCATAGTTATAGTTTTTATTCCAGTCATATTATACATTGCATAATGAATTGGCTCATTGACCATCAGCATTTGTTAGGATGACCTTCAGCGATCTTTTGAAAAGTTGTGTCACTAATTTCCCTAATTTTTGGGGGAAGTTTGTTATATATTTTCGGGTGAATGTAATTAGAATTTTGTTGGATTTGCTTTGTTATTTTGTTTGAATGTGAACCTGTTGAGTTTGCCTTGTTTTGGAAGATGTATAAACTGTAAAGGGTTAGGATAACCCGGTCCACTGTAAATACTCCACTGTTGGACAACTTCAATTCACTGCAACTGACATAATTATTATATGTAAAACATTATCAGCACCATTGACACGACTTATGTAATCTTTATTGACGACAGGGCCAGCCCAACAAGCGCAATACATTTTAATACTTGCACAAAAATTATTGGTGACACTAGAGGAAAATTTCAATTCAATCGGTCGATTGGTAGCTGGTGATCGTAATAAAAATGCATTGCAAAGCATTAAACCAGATTCTACCTTTTCATTTAATGATTCTCTCATGTCCACTTTCTGTAAATCCTTTGCGTTATTTTCTCAATCTGTAGACGACTTTCACGCGGAAAATATTGAAGTACATGAAATAAAAGTCCTTGTTCTATTTTCATTCTTCAGATTCATTGAAGTATCTCGAGCAAATCCGAGACGATTTCTCGACTATTTGCAGCACTTTGTCCTGAAAATACCTCACTCTCTTTCAATAAAATGCGCGATCCAATGCATTAAATACTTCGCGACTATTGTCTGACCAGTCTCATCGTATTGCTGACCTACTCTTGTTCGTGGACAATACAATTACCATTGTTGAAGGGATTTTATGTTAGCAATTTCAGATCCCGTATCTATAGACTTGATTTTGACGTCAAATTTCTGGACACAAAATTATTACCCCATGAAAATGTTGTATATAGAAATCCAGGAATGCAGCATTTACAAAATGATATTGATGTCCATTCTTGCGCTTATTATATAAGTCGCTGTGATGACCTCCTGTTTAGAATCTATTATTTTTATTGTTCGTTATGTTTCTCATACTGTGATGTAGGTACATTTCATATAATTCTGAGGATTAGAGCTCAACTACTAGAAGTAGATGACGAGGTCTAGCATAGACTTCATGGGATGATGCCACCACATTTATTTCAGCCAATCAATTTCTTTCAAATACTATTTTATCATTTGTTGAGTGTCGCTTTTGACCAAATCACATCAATTTACAACTTGAATTTCACATTATTGTCATCCCATCCATCCAATTCCATATCTCTGAATCAATCCAAAATACTATTCTATTATTTTTTGTTCGAAAGGCGCCCGGCAGAAAGGTCACCGGATGAGGTTGAGTCACAAATTAAAACAATTTGACCCCTCAAGTCAAATTGAAGTTCTTACAGGACTGGCCTACATTTTTTCGGAAGCCTTTCAATAAAAAAAATCACCTATAACTCCTTCCATATTTCAGAACATTTTCTCAAGTTGGAAGTTAATTTTCTCTGAACCTTGCTTTTGTCTCTCACTTGAAGTCAACACAACAGCTAAGTCAGTATCGCATTATGTAGCATTATAAGTTCATTGTTCACTTCACAAAGTGCTTGTCGGACAACAATATATTTCAGCATTAAACTTTAAAGCGTAAACGAGGAAACGTGTTATTTATTGAAGAAACTTTACGGTTTCGAGTGTCTACAATACACTATGTAAGCACAATAATATTATCATGGAATGTTAAGAAACTCAGAAATGGTAGAAAACTTAAAACAGATCTTTAATACAATTCCAATATATTTTGTAAAGATAAAAATAAAATCCACAATTTATAATAATTGAAATGTTGAAAGTAGGTACTCTAAATAATTAAGACTTTTGCCACAAATAAATACCTAATAACAATAAATATACGATGCTGCTGTCAAGATTCCGCTCTCAAGTGTACGTTACTTAACAATACGCTATGCAAGTTGCAAAGTGCACTTCAAGAGTGTGACGTAAACTGATTTGAATCTTGCTCTTGAAAGACTAACTTCTCCCAACTTATATCACAAGATGACAAAAGTGACACATAAAACACAATTGCACTTCGTTTGTAAATCAGGAAACTGCATAGAATTTAGGTAGTAAATGCAAACAAGATAGTAATGTGTAGTTTCAGAAACTAAGTTAGACATTTTGTCACTGCAATTGCTTGGTTAAAACTTTTGTCAAAACTCTTTCCCTATTATTTTCAAATCCTTTACTCTACCTTATAATCATCATTGCATTGTATTTCTTCCAATTATCGAGTAAAAATAACTTTGGGTCTTATCTATGCCGGTTTGTCTCATCCTAATCGACCAATAGTTGGACATTTAATCCCGTATATTGGCTCCTGATAATCTTGCACTGAGCCCTATAGAGTCAACTCTCAAGGGTGTGAAAGGCTGAGAGTATTAGCAGCTATTCTTGCTTAACTAACTCCTTGTTAACACTGATCCTGCGCCTAAAGCTTTTGAAATGAACTCCAGGGCCTGAGCCCCGATTAGCCCTAGCGTCGTTGCAGCTAACTGCCCGATATTAGGTGCAATTTGGACGCCAGTAAAATACTTGGCTTTATTGCTTCTTTCCACAGTCAGTTTGCTTGTTGATGAAACGTGACGTCATGCTGTGAATACAACATGGCGGCTATTAAGTAGGGACCTACTTTATTGTCCAACTTGGTTACTTTCGTTTCAGAGTGGCTGCAAAGTTTCTAATTCCATGATACGTTTTATAAATAGAATTCAGTTTCATTTTAATAAATTCTCTGAAATGTTTCTAAATAAGTTTTAAACTTGACATTGAATTCAGCGTAACTCATAAAGTTTATACAAATGTTTGGTTTTTCGTGAATTCCACAGATGAAATGAAATTAAGACACATTTAGATCTTGAATATTGTTCAGTGGGTTTCTATTGATGAAATTTATGTTTCATTAATTGTGTGAATCCACAAATGTACTGCAAGAGAAATATAATTGTATCCAATTTTGAATATTTATCATTAGAGAAGTGTCAACATTTTCTCTACTCGGGTTAACAATTGCAAAGCGTAGATGCTTTGACAATATTCAGAGCGTGAATAAAGTACTATTCTCCCTAGGAATTAACTGCACTAGAACACTATAATGAGTGTTCGAACAAGTTTCTAATTTCATTGATGAAAGAGAAAAACCTCATGCGATAGACAATAAATAGCTTTACAAAATTGAGCAGAATTTAATGAAAAAAGTTCCAATTAAAATGCCATGGGAAATAAATGCCCCCGCTCATCCTCCACCCATCACGTTGAACATAACTGATTAAAATCGACGGATTCAATACACTGCTGTGTACATTGTTGTTATTGTAATTTGTTTAAAACTGACTTTCCGTCGGGAAGGAAACAAGCGCCTCGAGAGTTTGATTTTAAACTAATTGTGTTTTTTAAACTAAGCCAATGTTTGTTTTATTTGGCGGAATATACAATAATCACGACTCTTGTCTTTATTTATTATGATGGAGCTTCGGTGATTACGACATTTGCCTTACAAAGTCCTGGCTTTGATTCCCGCTGCCGATTTCCCGACCAAGATTTCTCGATTTCTCTTGACATGATAAAGGATCCTCTCGCAATCAATATTTTTCTAATTTACTTCAATCCCATAAGTCATAATCATTCACGGACATGACAAATTTAGCGGGCAAATCGTCTAAAAAGTCCAACCTCTTCATTTTCTAGAAAGCTCTTCTGTATGATGCGTCAGCAAATGTGACCAAATAAATCAGACAGATCTCACTGTTCGTTAGCACATCTCGTATTCGATCCGATTAACTAATCAATCTAAATTATTCCTCGACGATTATTTCAGAACTAGGTACAGAGCGCTAGTTTTACTTTTCATTAGAATTTAACGACCCACTAAGAAATGCTCAGAGTCAGAATTAAATTTAATAACTGATTATAAGTTTAGAAGATTTGTTTCATAAATAATACAATTTATACAAATCAAGGATACTAGGGAAACAAACAACGTGAGAAAAAGCACATTTGTTGAAGCTGTTAATTTTGTGTAATGAAAACATTATCAGCTAACCGAGCTATTTCTTCGATGACTCATGGCACAGTATTGTGCGGTCGGTGGTGCGAGATTTGCTTTACGCGGGATGACAAGTTCACCTATTGCTCAGTAGAGGTTAGGTTTGTTTTTGTTTTGGTGTTGTCTGGTCAGTCTCGCCTGAGGAAACCGACCGAACGAGTCGGCGAAATATTGAGGTCCATTTCACATTTAATTAATATCAGTGTTTTTATCCTATAGATTCTAGTGTAGTGTACATTTTACCACAAGTCAAGTTTTCGGTATGTAAATGAATTATTATCATTAATATTAAATACACATTCGAAAATTATAGGTAGTCGGAAATTCAATATACATTATTATTTATATTTTAATTCGCATTACAGCCATTTTATAATATCTAACGTACAAAAAAGTGTACACAATTGTAAGCTAGAACTTGTAAGCTTGATTTCGGATTAGTCTTTATCCGAAGAATTTAACCCGATCCTCTGCATTCAATCTCGTGATGTAGCACTTGTTAAGTTCGAGAAAATATGCTAGTTACTTGTTTTCGTGGTTCTACTCGTCAATATGAAGCGGATTGCGTTTAGTTGCCTCCAGTTAGGATCAATATTCAGATACATCGACTTCTCGTTTCAATAATTAATTTACAGAGATTTGTTTTTATCAAGACTTCACGAAGTTCTTTCAGCTAGAGAATTTACATAACTCCAACGCAGACTCTCAAACTCGTAATTTGAAAAAGTTGAAAACATTCCTTTTATTACCGCCAGACATTTTAAATAGGCATTAACAGAGATTGCATGAAGTAAAAACTTCTTTAGGTTGAATACTTATTCTTCTTCGTCTTCACAGAATAAACCTGCAGATCATAATCTATGATACGGACCATGACTGAAATTACAAAACAAGAACAAAACACCAATTCCAGGACTCGTTACGTGTAATCCTGCGGGATGAGACTTGGAATCCTGGAAGCAAAAGCACGAGTACTGGAGGCCTCTGGAGGTCTGCTCTATTTGGATTCTAAACCCGGAAGATTTGCCTTCTGCGAAAGTTTAGAAGCAATGGAGATTACCTGCTCTGCGAACTGGATTCCGTAATCCTGGTTTGATTTTCTGTATACAACGCGTCCCAAGACTGCATGGCATCGCAACGTTACAGATACGCAATGCATTTTAATAACATGTCTGTGTCGAATAGAAGGAAAAACCGGTGTAATTTCAAAGACAAAAAGACAGGTGTAATTTCAAGGTGTAGAAGACGATTGGGTTTAAACGCCTCTTGGAGTCCAAGTGGCTAATGTTTTTATTAATTCTCTGTTTATGATTAACGGCGCACTGATAACTCCGATACTCAATTCAGTCCGAATTCTTAGTTTTAACTTTTATATATAAAAGTAAACTTCAAAAATTGAAAATGAATTCTTTTTTATTTGTCACACAGTTGCACAAGTATTATTACAATCATCAAATAATTTCCTGCAAAGCCATGCCAGGCTTATCTGCAGGTGAATACCAAAAAGAAAAATTAACAATACAAATAATGCGGTGTAAAACACAAGCAAAATCCAAGATCACAACACTCCTACAACAATTTAGAATTTCTTCGCGCGTAGCCTAATTTATACAGGAAGAAAAACCATTTGACATTAGCACATCCTTATACCAATTGATCAATAAATCATCTTCCTTGAGCAAGTCTAAATTTATGTCACCTACAATTACAGTGTCGTTGCTTACATTTCTCAAAATACTACTCGATCTCCATCACAAATCAATCTCAATTTTTGATGTGATCATCAAAGATCCAAGATCACAAAAATCCTTCAACAATTTGCAATTTTTTCACGCATAAATGTCTAATCTAGTGGAGCGGTCGCTCCACCCAGCCAAGTCGTACCGTACACTCACACTCACTCAACATACCGTAAATGCCTAATAAACTGAGGAGCAGACCAACCACTTTTACTGTAAGCAACAACATGGCATTTTCGGCCTACTGGATCTTAAAATTGGAAAATCTCACATTGTTGCAAAATATCTTAATTTCGAGCTATGGCCCACCCCACCCCATATACCGAATTTGGGAACAATAGGGTATGTCATTTTCGTGCTAGAGGGCCGTGAAATATGTAAAATTACACCACTTTCTGATTCTGAAGATGATGATTCTGATGATATCAGGAAACACTGTTGACAGCGCCACAGCCTAAACGGCTGAGCCGATCGATCTGAAATTTTTACCATATATGCACTTTTGGCGTCTGATGATACCTTGTCCTTACGAATTTTTTGTGCCACCATTTTGAAACCGGAAGTGACGTCATATCTTAAAAACTGATGGACCAATTGGGACGAAACTAGCGCCAAACGATTCGGATGGTCTTCTCAATGAAATATCAATAGTCAAAATAGAAATGTACTTTTACCGAAACCGGAAATGACGTCATAAAAATGCCAAATTTGAATGAAATCATCTCTTATAACAATAACTACATATTCAGAAGGCTTATAATGTTACATAGCATTTAAAGACACAAATTTTAGGTGGCAGTGAAGTCAGCCGCCATTTTGAAAACCGGAAGTGATGCCATAACTCGAGAACGGCTGGACCGATTGGAACGAAACTTGCGCTATACTTTATAGCATATCATTTATGGCATATACATAGTAACAAGCACAACTTTTCTTAGCAACCAAATCAAAAAGGCGTATTTTTTTAAAGGAATTATAGTCTTTGGTTCCACAATATATGCTACAAATTGTAAGAATAAACTGAAAAAAGGAATGATATCCCATAAAAAACACTCCGTGTAAAAATACCAGCCAAGTCTCTTCAACTAAAAAAAAAATAGAAGAAATCTAAAAATTAGGCACTGAAAAGTAGTGATATCAAAAAAAGGCCAAGTCAAAACTTTTAAAAATTACTTGGCGCATCGTTTTTCTATGGGATTATAGATATATTTTATGTATAGATGAGTATATTTGATTACCGACCTACTTCTATACTATTTATATGCACGATGCGCCAAGTAATTTTTAAAAGTTTTGACTTGGCCTTTTTTTGATATCACTACTTTTCAGTGCCTAATTTTTAGATTTCTTCTATTTTTTTTTTAGTTGAAGAGACTTGGCTGGTATTTTTACACGGAGTGTTTTTTATGGGATTAGCTAATATTATAACTAATTGATTATAAAGATGATTATGTAAAATGGATATGGAACCCTTCAATGATAATATGCTAATGTGTGATATAAATCATTTTCTAAATTTAAATGCCTAGCAAAAATCTAAAAAAACAACTGGTCATGGTTCCTCTTGCTCCGATGAGCAAGATGAATTAAAGTCATGAAACTGGTATTAGATAGTATCCAATGGCATTATACCATTGTGTATTGTCGGTTTTATCTGGTATTATTACATGGTTAAACATGATATTTCATGTATTACACCAAATATAACTATACCTCGGTGTTAAACGATACATTACTCTTCAAGAAAAAACATTCACTGATCATAATTGATGTCTAATTGATGCCATCAAGTAAGTCTATTGCGTGCGATATTGTCCAAGTCCAATGTCAAGAACAGAAGCGTGTATTCCCATTAGAGAAAAGTTTACAAACCGGACCACTGCTTCACAAACCCAAACTCTAAACTTTACTAATAGCCACCGGCTCATGAGCTAATAATTCGTGTAAGCTTTTGTTAACAACTGGAACCAAAGGAACGACTTTTGACGGACCAGATCCGCGTAAGAAGCAAGTAGAGAAGACTTGTTTGAAATATATGGTTTATGTCAAGTTAGGTTTAAAATAAGCACCGAAATACACACATATTGGCTTCTGGGCAAGCAAGTACTTTTGAAAGAGTTAGTTTTCTTTCAGACGATCTTTTTATCACGATGAATTTGTAGAGTCTACCGAATAGACTTAAACATGCCCATCTCCTGGTTTAAACGAGGTGATAACAGCAGATATAGTAGTCGTTTCCTTTATCGGCGGGCGAAGTAGGTTACAGGGGGGTTATATTCTTCGAAATACGTTTTTGAATCTTCCCACTTTGGTAAATTAGCTTCCCTCTGAAGGGTCTTTGAATGTTATTACAACTTGGTTTAGGTATACTTTTCTGCGCTTTTGAATGGAAACTTCCTGCCAGCTTTTCAAGGGAATTTTCAATGAAGATGACTCGTTTCATTGGACAAATACAAGACGAATCCTCAGAGCTTTGAAAAATCATTTCAAAGAAATGTTAAGGATGAAAGTTACAGAAGGCTGTCAAAGGTTGTCGACATGTCTTACGACAATTTTGTATCAACGCACGGATGTTGTTATAGTTTAAGGGATAAAATAGCCCTGGGACAAAGCCTTGCCCAAATAAAAAAAATTGAAAATGAGTTTTCTGAAAAGAGCGGCAAGTTAACACATTAATTTAAAAAAAAATGCGTCGGCTTTAAGTGAATATTATGAACATAACGTTTTTATGTCTAATCAAACAGTAATCACCTTCGACCAGCTTTGGTACTGCTGCATTACACACAATGTACAAGGTTTTTCCTACATGTTTTAAAACCCTTTTTTAATTACCGTGGCCAAATTAACCTTGGCTGTCTTCTTTGATGTCAGTACCTTTCAATACATTATTATGTTTGTTGGGCGCGAGGCTCTGCTAATGATTTTCTCGCAGATTTTTGTTAAAGACTCTTATATCTTGCTTAAACTGGCCAAATCTCCTATTAATTTTATCTCATCTAGTTAAAACTGTTCGTGTTTCGTATATAAAGGTGGAAGTGACAGCAACAAGAATAACAATCCCTCTTTTCCTGCACAAGTTAATCTTCTCTTCAAATCGGCTTATCTAAATCACGAGTAACAAACACTCTGAGATCAACATTGTAAGAAGCAGATATTTCGCAATCCGATTCCCCCCCCCCCCCCCCCCCCCCGCCTGCTCGAGCTGATCGCCACTGGAAGCGTGCACGTCCTGAAGAGACTAGACCTACACTTCCCCCAACCCACCACATGGATTCAGATTTTCGCGGTCTCAAAATGGCCAATAATCGTTCTAAAATCGTAATGGCAAACCGCAGCGCTCCTGAAACGCTGGGATGGTGGGAACTGAAATAACTATTCCTTACATATAAAATCTAAATATGTAAATATTTATATAAATACGTTCATATTTTTAAATAAATATAAAAATCCACAAATAAATATATTTCTAATTACCTATACTATTTACGTATTTTATGCTTTTACTATACGAATAATGACGATAATACGTATCGATTGAGCCATCGACTGTTCATTTACTTCCATTGTCACGTGGAAGATGGCGCTGATGGGAGTCAAATGACTGCTTCAATGCTGGAATGACGATGATGAGTGATTCAAATATTAGCATTGGCAGCATAGAAAGTTGACGCTCTTTCCTTGTGTTGGGGTGGAGAAAGTGTAGGTCTATTCTCTTTAGCACGTCCTGTGCAGGTACGTGATCGCTCTTATCGTCCTCGAGTCACAAACAGCGCCTCGGGAACGATGTGCAACTCCAAAACAACGCTCTGATAGGAAACTTTCATCTCTATGGTAAACAACATCGGATTAGACGTCATGTATACTTTTTCTTTTAGTGGAGTTTAACGTCGCACTGTTCTGCAACTATTCTAAAGGCGTTGATTAATGATTATGATGATGATTGAGAGGCGATGATGGCGAAGAAGAATATGTATGAAGGAAAGTAGAGAAGGAGGTCGTGACTTTATAACTGGTGGGAACCTTCCAAAAATTTGCCTCTCGACTTTAGGAACCTCAGACAAGGATCCTCGGAAATCGGACACCGAACGCCGCAAATGTAAGCCCAAAATAGTCAATTTGCTATTATGAGCTGTTTTTCACAGATGTTTAGTTAATGTCGGCTATTGAGTGAGTTCTAATTTGGTTAGTTGATCATCATCTCAATCACCACATAAATTATTCGTAATCGTGAGCAATGAGCAATGAGCAATGAATGAGCAATGAGCAATGAGCAATGTGCAATGCGCAATGAGCAATACTCAATGTATTCTGGTAATTGGTGTCACATTCAAGTGGATGCATCTCAGATATCAACACAAACAATTTACAATCGAATTAGATTAGATTGAGATTAGATTTTAGTACCAATAATAGTCTATCTAAATTCCATCTTCTATTGATAATACATGTGTTGAAGCTATGCTGCCGGCATTTGACTTCTTTGTCCTGATATAGTGGCGGTGCAAGACAAGGGTAATTGTTCCTCATTGTTCCTAAACAAATCGCTGTACAAAGGAAGTCCTTAACAGAGAAACTCACAATGAAAAGAGAGGAAGATATGACATGGAAGAGAAAATAAGATCAAACCCTCGGGACCAAGGATGTGAACGTTTCTTTTGAAAGGAATTGTAATCCGAATATTCCAGGGAAAAATTGAATCTGACCACACAGAGAAATATCATGGTTCTTTTCGGTAGAAAATCCAAAAGTTTTTTAATAAAAGTTTGTAAATCGTAAGTTTGAATCCCTTCAGGGGGCGAGCCATGTTAATGGTCACATTGGGGGTGGGAAAATGTGTATTTCCCTCGGTCAAAAACCGCCCCCGAGTCTGCGAGTTTATAACGCCACTTTCACGAATTACTCAAATTATATTTTCAAACTCGAAATATGCTCCCAGGTTTTTATCTCAACGCGAGCCCCTCGGGTGCAAAGCTAACCGCCCAAGACTGGAGGGAGCTCAAATATCATCTGACTCAACGCGGGGTAAAAGTAGGAGATATTCATAAGTTTCAAAAGAAGATTTGTTTTTATTTTCTTCCGACAGAATGCATGAAGCTGGACTCCAGGACGACTCCAGTCCGGGTTTCTCACAAAAAGGTGATCTCATTTATCGATATCACTGACGATCTCGCTCGGCACCTCGAGGAAAATCTTGTGATTACATTTTACAGATATCGTCGTAGCTTTTGAACCATTCAAATTATTACAAATGTGGAAAACAGTTTCCGTAGCAATTTCTTGACTTGAACTTCAAAGACATAACAACGATGTAGACAAATTTAACATTCTTTTCGTCCCGTCACCGTTGCGTCAATTGTGTCCAGATCAAAGATACTTGTCCAGATATACATTCCTATAGTCAACATTCCTTTTCCGTCCCTTAAATCGCAGTGACGTCAAGTGTAGATAGACATTTATGATAGAAATATGACTGCAACTGCAACTTATAACTGCAACATTTGTGCCCAAACTCGATTCAATTATGAAAAACGTTGAAATTTACCTTTGCGACGAGCTTGGGCACAAAATTAATAATAACTTGGGTTATCATAAGGTTAACTCACTTATAAGGCACATGAACAATGACTGCGTAAGTTACTCCAATTTGTGGCATTATTTACATCAGTGGATTTGAATTCAGCGCAAGCGCTCGATTTTCCAATCTATAAAATTTAAAATGATAAAACTCCCGATTTAAAAACTCCCGAAAACGTACACTGTGTACTAAAATATTCGAAATGTCGTTGATGAGCAAATCACGGCAAAGTTACTAAACCCATCTGTCCTTCATTCTTTTTATCCTTTCGGTATAAGCGGTCAGTAGTTTCCTTTCTTCTGCCACTACGGAACAGGTTGGGTGAGTGGTTAACCCTCTGAACTTGTATTCCGGAGGCCCGGGTTCGATTCCCGCGGCCGTCCTCTCTGACTGGGTTTTTTTCGTGGTTTTCCCTCAGTCGACAGGCAAATGCTGGGAAGGTACCCTACTAATAGGCCACGACCGCCTCCTTCCCACCTTCCATCCTTACCTACTCTTCACCATCATCTCCCAATCATCATCATAATCATTCATCCGTCGCCATTAGCCTCGCTGCAGAACAGTGCGACGTTAAGCCCCAGACAAAAAAATCCAAACCGTTAAAAACTTTAGTCCACTGTTGCACATGCCGTAAGTGTGCAAATGTTATTCCTACCTTCTATATGCTTCTATTCACAATGTAAAACTGGCATTCCTTTTAGGTTTCTTGATTATTTGTATCATAGCTTCACCTTTAAATAATTGCATCATAATTAAGAGGTGTACAATCATGACTTTTATTTTACGGTGAAATGCCTACATATCGAAATTAAAATATACGTTATCTCTCTTATCTCATATTTATTTTCCATAATAGACCGATTTAAAAATTATCTAGGTGGCTCTGCTTTTCAAAAAAATTCATAATATGCAGTTTGATTTTCCATATATCTGTTGGTGTTTTTATCCATTGTTGTAAAACACCAATAGATATATGGAAAACCAAACTGCATGTGAAATTTTTAATTACTTAAAAAAAATTTATTACATGTTGAGCATCCGTCGCCAAAAGCAAACTCAATTGCGTGATAAAAGACGAGAACAAAGGTAATATTCTGCCACGCTGTTGTCAATACGCACATGCTTTGAAGCCGGAGCTCGGGGGTCTGCTTATTAGCCGTCCGTTACGTGCTTTTGCTCACAGAAGAGATCACATTTCGCACAGTGCGGAAGCCGATAAGCGAAGTTCACGACCACATTATGCCGTCGCACACATGCGGGAGTTTGCGGCATGTTGCGAGTGAGGCGCGTTCGAAACCTCGCCCATCTACGGGGAATTCATCAGAAGCCACTTTGTGTCTGACTTAAGAGAGACGAGATTATGTATAACAATATCTGACGGAGTTCGTGGATTAATTACTAAAGCAGTTCGCTGTTTAGATAAACTGTTAAACCGATTAGTTAATAATTCATGATCCCAACTCTGACAGCTGAGTGCCTGGTGAATTAAATATCTCAGCTATGGAAAATTATCTATTTTATAAACGTGGGGAAATTACTAAAAATAATAAATTTACATCCGTGTTCAACATAAATTATAGACACCTTTAAAGATCTTAACTACATACAGATGTTCAGATTATTCATCAAAAAATGGAGTTCAGATATTAAATCAATGGATCGGTGAAACCAACGGACCAATTTTGCTAGCCATCAATTGGGAGCAATTGGATATTAATGAATGTTTTGTAAAATATATTGACTGACCAGTTACTTTGTTTGTCTTGTAATGCGAAAAGAATATACATGCAGACAGTCAGACAGGCAGACAGGCAGACAATGTAACAATGTAACACTGTGACAATGTAGACAATGTAACAATTATGAATGTAGACAATGAAAGGGGTATAAGTTGTAAATGGATACTCAATTAAAATTAATCCCAACAAAAATAATCAGATTTAAATATATTTATCACAAGTGGGGATTTAATATGAAAAAGGAGAGAAGACAAGTTGTACAGATATCAAGGGGTGAACAGCTTATCGTCCCACCCGAACCAAAGACAGGATTACCATCTTACAGCTTATCTGCGTGTGACAATATAAGAACCGTGGTATCGAACATTCTTGCTATTGAACTTGTTATTCTATGTGGGTGTATGATCAATGTTCCAGGTTTCACTTTGATGATAAGGAAAAAGTTTCATTTTTATCGGTCTTTACGGTTTTAATATATTCACGATCAGACAGGATTACTAAAACCTTTTTGAACAGTAAATCCCTGTGTCAGGTCTGTGAGTGTAGGTGGTAGCAGGTTTAAATGTCCCATCACATCCCATTTGGTTGAGAAGTGATAAACCAAGTCGTGTGAAATCTTCTTCGAAATTCTATTGACAGTTCTGTTAATTTTCATTTCTTAGCCAAGTAGTCTTGTGATCATGTTTTCCATCAAGAAAACTCGACGTGTTCAAAGCTCGTATAAGTAGAATCCCAGAAAAAAACACTCCGTGTAAAAATACCAGCCAAGTCTCTTTAACTATAAAAAAAAATAGAAGAAATCTAAAAATTCAGCACTGAAAAGGAGTGATATCAAAAAAGGAGCCAAGTCAACGAATTTTCCAAATTTTAATCGTACCATTGAAATAAAAATATCAACCCCCGAGAAATACTTAAAAAAAGGACTTGGCGCATCGTTTTTTTAAAGACACTTTTCTATCCTAAAAGTATAGGAAGAACTCTACAAGTATATTTTCCTGAGTATATCACATTCATTATCGACGAATCATACTACGTTTTAATATAACTAGTACTCTTACCTACTGGCAGTTTTGGTATTTTGTCAATATTCAGAGGAAATAAACGGATAAACGAATAACGAATAAACGGAAGCGGCCTAGTCTATTCGTTATTGCCACTATTTCTAGGGTCATATGAATCAATCATACTTCTCAATATCGTGACTGAGGGAAATAGCGAAAGCGCTCATTACAAGAAGGCCGTCAATGAGATTTGTATAAGTGACTAGTGCACTGAGCCATGCTGCTCAAATAATTACTGACTAGATTTTTATCTAAAGTAATACGTTATGTAATTTATGAATTTTTTTGGTATAAAATGTTAATTAATAGCAATTAATTACACGGCGAGAAGGTCCAAAGTATAATGCTGTAGTAGGTATGTTGATGTACCCACAAAACTATAGGTACCTACCAATCACAAACACAACTGTTCTGTATTTATTGCTTGTAAGACAATGCTATGTTTCTTTGCGTACTTATATTTAAATTTAAAATATTTTACAGAATGTTCAATATTTAATTTGAAAGTTTTGTCCCAATTTTTCTAGGCATTTCTGAACTACGTAGTATGTGAGTGGCATAAGCTTAAGAATAGAAAAATGTCTTTAAAAAAACGATGCGCCAAGTCCTTTTTTTAAGTATTTCTCGGGGGTTGATATTTTTATTTCAATGGTACGATTAAAATTTGGAAAATTCGTTGACTTGGCTCCTTTTTTGATATCACTCCTTTTCAGTGCTGAATTTTTAGATTTCTTCTATTTTTTTTTATAGTTAAAGAGACTTGGCTGGTATTTTTACACGGAGTGTTTTTTCTGGGATATCACTTCTTTTGTTAGTTTATTCATACAGCTTGTAGCACATGTCCGAGCAGGGACTAATTTCTTTAAAAAAATACGCCTCAACCGATTTGGTTACTATGAAAAGTTGCGTTTGGTATAAGATGAAAATGATTATCCAAGAAGAATAGCTTAAGTTTCGTTATAATCGATCCAGCCGTTTTCGATACATGACGTCACTTCCGGTTTTGAAATAGCGGCCGAATTCCGGTATAGGTAATAAGAAAACAATCTAGTTTTATCTAGTTGATACCTTCATGAACGACCATCTGAATTCCTAATCCCTATATTTCCGTAAAATCGGTCATGCCGTTTGTAATATATGACGTCACTTCCGGTTTCATTTAGTGGTTCCTGCCGCCATTTCCGGTACCATTAATTTATTTATTCATTTTTCACAATTGATTTTTCAAATAAATAGCAGAATGAATACGCAGGAGCTAGTTCAGTTGCAATCGGTACAGGCGTTTTAGATATATGACGTCACTTCCGGTTTCAGGAATGGCGGCCGAGAACACTGCTACCTTGAATATATAAATTGTATTGTCTATGTTACAATGTAAGTTAATTATGTACGTATTTTAAGTATAATTTGTTGAAATAAGTTAAATATTGCGTATTTATGACGTCACTTCCGGTTTAGAAAATAAGAAAATAATATTTTTTTTATTGATACTTCATATAGATGACCATCTAAATCGAATGGCGCTAATTTCGTTCTAATCGGTCCAGACGTTTTTGAGTTATGACGTCACTTCCGGTTTCAAAATGGCGGCTTCCGGTTGGTTTTATAAAAAGGCATCTCAGACGCCAAAAGTGCACATGTGGTAAAAATTTCAGGTCGATCGGTTCAGCCGTTTAGGCTGTGGCGGTGATAGCGACGTTTCGTGATATCATCAGAATCATCATCATCTTCAGAATCAGAAAGTGGTGTAATTTCACTGTTTTCTCGGTCCTCTAGCGCGCAAATGGCATAACCTATTGTTCCCAAATTTGGTATATGTAGTGGGGTGGGCCATAGCTCGAAATTAAGATATTTCGCAACAATGTGAGATTTACCAATTTTGAGATCCAGTAGGCCGAAAATGCCATGTTGTTGCTTACAGTAAAAGTGTTTGGTCTGCTCCTCAGTTTATTAGGCATTTACGGTATGTTGAGTGACTGTGAGTGTATAGTACGACTTGGCTGGGTGGAGCGACCGCTCCACTAGATGTAAACGTGCATGCTTTTCTGTCTTCGTGAAGAAGTCTCAGACGTGGGGAACATTTTCTTGTTGATCTTTAGAACTGGACGAAAGAAAGCTGCGCCCTTCAAGGATTTACATGATTTTGAGCTACTTACTAACTCAGGGATCAATGCATTGAAAAATAATAAGCAATTGAATGGTACAGGGGAAGAACGCTATAAGTCACATTCGGATGAAACTGAGATAAACGAAGTTTTATGTTGAAACTTGTATCTATCTTCCATACAAATCGATATTTTAATTGCGTTTTTCAAGACTTTGTGGCAATATTTTCTAAAAAGCGAGGGTATATTCTGAAAGCTCATAAAAATCACTGCAAGATTACACCTTCAACTCATTGTTTCAAAAAATGGACTCATAGCGTTTTTCCCCTGTACTCTTCAATTATAATAAAGCAGACAAGTGTTGGTGCATGCTTTCAAGATCTGTGTACATCTTTCTTGTTGTTTCTGTAATAACAGTAAGAACCGTGTATTTAAAATGCTAATATCAGGGAAACTCTCTCTACAAATGAACCATGTGAATGCATCTGATGATATAACGCAAAATGTTGAGAATATTGTGTATATGTTTGTTCGCGGCTGTCTCATGGCTTATCTCGCTTGGCAGAAGTAACATGATACTACGTGTGGTCTTGTGGTTCTACTAAAATGCGTGGAAGAAAACGTTCTGCTCCAACTCACAATGGTATACGACAGCGTTCATTGTGTAAAACAACCCTGAGGTAAGTCGATGATTAAATATCCCCATGTTGCCGTGCCAGAGGCGGCAGGGTTGGAAGGACGCGGCAGTGGGCCCGGAGGAACGTGTGAAGGGGCCCGTGAAATAGATCGAGTAGAGGAAGAAAACGATGATCAGTCACGTGGAATGTGAACAATGCCGGAAACAAAATGGCGGTCAGGCCAGTCCACCACTGTGTTGAGCTCTTGAATAGTTCATTGAGGGACTGGGCCGAAGACGTATCAATATAGCTTGGAGGGGGGGGGGGGGGGGGGGGCACGTGGAACCACGTGGGCAAATAGTCCAGTATGTGTATGACAAGCGATGCACAATCATAATATATTCAGCTTAACTTTGAAAAAATAAAATGTTTCGCAATAACGCCCATAATTTTAAAAAAGTAAAAAAAATAAAAAGTCAAATACAAAAGTTAATAAAAATATAAAAATTAATAAAGAATTCAAGAAATGAAACATTTAAGAATAAAATTTTTAGAATTTTAAAAATTGCAAAACTATCATATTTTTAGATTACATTTCTTCGTGGTAAGTTTAGGTATAGACTCTTTGTCTCCTCCTGTAGGGGGTGGCTGCAAACCAATCAGGCAATCTATCAGCTAAAACTTATTATCTTCCCCCGCATGGTGCTCGAGACCGCGACCAACTCTTTCCAAGTCGATCCAATCTTCTCTCCGGCCGAGCAACTGACAGTCTTCATCTCAATACCAGCAGTTAGTAAGTCACAAGATTAATTAATCAGCGACGCACGTCGAGCCGCGTGCAGTTGATGATCACTCACGCGTCGTTTACGCGTCGTTTACCCCAGACTTTTTGCACTAGACGCGTCGCTTTCGGCCATGTTTACCATCTTGTTAGGTCAACAAACTTACGGCAATTAATGTGTGTATAATGTTTAATACATCTGTTGAGATTTAAAGCTCTGCTGCCGGTTTGCAATTTATTACATGGCATTTTATACCAAAGGATCTTTCAACGAATTATAAATTTGAAAATAGTGTACTCCCTGCGACGCAAGTCTTTTGGACTTAGTTTTAGTGGGATTTCCTCAGTCGAGAGTTAAATGAATTGGAAAGGATCCCTACTACTAAGCCACGGCCGCCTCCTTCCCACTGTCCATTCTGACATTATTCTTCAAATAATCCCAATAATCCGTCGCCATTAGCATAGTGGCAGCCAGTGCGTTAGTACACCCAATTAAACACATGCACATATTTGTAATTGTATTAAAGAGCACTGCTTGAATCAGCTGTACTGCACAATATTTGTACCGGCAAGGGGATTTCAGCGCCCTTCATTACCCCCTCCCCCATATGCCTGACCAATGGGGTGTAATAAACTCGGTCACTGCATGCTTACTGCAGATAATGTTTTATATCATGATGGCGCATATATCTATGCAGTATGTCATTATACCGTGGTTTTATATTTGCTCTTTGAAAATATGCGAACAAGAGAATAATATTTATAGTGCGAATAATTTTTGCAATTTTATTCATTCGTTTTGTTATCGTTGACGGTCGTAAAAAACTGGATCTAAAATGCTGATGATCATTTATAATTCACTGTCGGGAAAAACATGTCATCCGAATGAGACTAATTACGTGATTACATTTCCCGAACAGCTTCTGAGAGAGAACAAGAAACCGAGACAGCATTCATCATCAAGATCCGACCTCTGACCTATCAGCTCGCGTGTCTCCTAGAAGTGAAACACTTCGAAAAGCTCAGAGGAAAGTTTATCATTTTCATAAACATAGTTTTTCATTTCCAGCGCTCGCTCACGACAATCAAGTCGGAAGTGAAAGTGAAGGAATGTTTACATTTGGACAAGGAGATGAGACGTTTGCGTGTTGCGTGAGATAATTTGAATATTCAACCCGGCTGTTGTGTTTTCCTGCCTGGTAAATATCTAGGTTTATCGGCGAAGAATTCGTTCGAGATGTTATGACTGGTGACTATTTGCGGTGTTCTCATGTTTATACATTATGTCATATTTTATGGTGTTATTATCTATATTCATGCTCAAAGGTGGTAGACATGTCGTCATAACGCAGTAAGGAAGATATCGATTTAAACGTTAATTATCAATAGTAATCAAATATTAATATACCAATAATTTAAGGGGGATGCCGGAATAGAGATTCCCGATAGATAAGTGAACTAAAGCCTGTTTACACGGTTCAATGATTCATTCATACATTGCGTTTGGTTTGGTTCGACAAATGTAAATGCGAAGACGCGAAATTGAAGCAAAAGTACGTTTCATTTAGAACCGGTCCTAGTTTTAGTTCAGTGAATTGAATGAAACATTGAATCGTGTTAACTAGGATTAATATGCTTATTCCATAGACATTTCCTTGTGCACCATAAAAGTAAAAAAGTGTGCAAGCCGAGCAGAACTAATTTCCAAGATCACAATTATTTATAATCGTGTCTTATTCAATACGGTGAGTTGGAACAATACAGTGTAATTTTCCTAGGAAATATTAGATTTAAACTATTTTTATAACAGTGAATAAGAAATACCTACCAGAAAGTTTTTAAAAGTTAGACGCCAAGATATAAATAATTTTCCCATATCTTCTGTGAATTAGAACTTTCCCATATTCTGAAGACATAAAACATAAATTGTATATTTTAATACAAAATATTTGTGGATACCTCTATCCCTTAATAATAATGCGTGTGAACATAAAACAGTCCTTCGAAACAGACAATTGTCCATACGTTTTTTAATAATAGTATAACTTATGCCAATTTACTGTACCTCTCTATAGGAAAACTATTTTTTGTTCGATTTCATGTACAAATATTCGTAATAACATGTATGTTCTAGCATCATGGAATCTTTATAAACATTTAGAGTAGCAAAACATATGCGAATCTCTGTTTATCCGAAGGGGTTTCGTAACAACACTTGAAATAGTATAGGAGGTACTTCAATAGCATATTCTTCATAGCGAATAGTTGAAGCTTTACATATTGTTCTAGAATTTCACAAACTTTTCCATGAGGGCGTATTACAAAGATAATAATAAGTAACATAAGAACGTAGAAAACTGCGAGAACATTGTTTTTCAGCCATTTGATTTCCCAATCAAATAGATCGTGACGTTCGCAAAGTTAATTTCGTCGAGTGGAAGCCATGTTCGGGTTCTTCATTTGCAATTAATCGCAACTTAATTAAGCACACTGGCATTTGTTGAAGTCAACTCATGGGAATTCTAAATTCGTGTTTGTGACTCTTCTACAGCTTTAACTCATTTCTTGACTTTATTTTGAAAGTCATTTGATTGACCTGAATTTGTAGGTATTCCAAACATACGAATATATTCTTATTGTCAACGTTTGTGTATTATGAGTAACATCACCCCCCCCCCCCCCCCTCCCCCCCAAATCCGCAGTCACCGGTCCGTCTGTCCTTTCGCCGGCAAAATCAAAGTCCCCGTTTGGACAAATCGTCAAATTATATTTTGAATCTTCATACAGTGACTTTTTTTAAAATATGCGGAGGAAATACCAAGTAAGAAGATTTCTTGAAATAATCATGTTTCCCGAACAATTCACTTAAAACCTCTCCAGAATCTAACATTTCAACAGATTTCTTCGACTCGATTCGAATCTTCTTTCATCGTCAGCAACAGAGCAATAAGAACTCTACGGGACGAGAAAACCTCAAATCCGTTTTCAAACAAAACGCGTCCAACGTTCCTCAAAGTCGAACCTAAACCTGGTTCTCGCGGAAGCTTTTGACCTACATTCCACTGGCAAAAGCTCCTCGGTTGACCAAACATACATTATCCGAGTTAACCTCAATGGACTTAAATTACCCTCCATTTGGTCCGTTTTCTGCAGCTGCATTTCATCGAAACCACCTCTGTTTATTTACAACTCAATTTCGACGACAATGATTGTTTATTACTGCATTTTTATTGTGACTTTTCGACACGAAACAGTAAACTGACGCTTCTCATTGGATTAGAGAGATTGTTTGTGTGATGACGCATTAAAGTGGTCGTTAAGGGCGTTCATTTCGCGCAGCAAATCTCTTCCGACTATTTCGTGTTTTATAATAAAATGCTGAGTAATTTAAGGCCAATACATATCACGTGACTTTATTTCTCTACATCCGATCAAAAGAAATAGTTACCTATGAGTACATACCTTACATCGTTCATGTTGAGTAATCCAAGGTGATTTATGAAGGAAATTCACTGCATACTGGAGCTTATCAATATTTTTAGTCAATAATATTTATTTTTGCAGTGGTTTCAGAATAAAATAAATGAAAATCGTGTGTATCCGTACGCGTTTGAAAGCTGTCAAAACCCAGTGCTGTTATTTTAAATATTACATTCATAATAGTGGATATAATTAATATCTCAACATTTCGTTGGAAAGATGAAGAAAGAGCGCATGTTTTGTTGGCAAAATTGTGTCAGGTTTGTGATGCATATGTGCCCTTTTATTAGATTAAAGTTTGCTGTTCTTGGCAACTCATAGGATTTCCTTAAACTTCAGGTCTTGATTTGAGAATATTTAGGTGCAAGGAAGTAAAATCATCTAATAAGTTATTTTCGCAGTTCTTTTCTGCTTAGATAAGTTCCAACAGATGTGTTTTAACTTATCTGATGAGTGAGAAGTATTTGCTAAACTGAACCCTTCCAAATGAAAATGTGTAGCTTTTTGGTTGAAAAGTCACGTGATATGCAGCCACCTTAAGTGAGATAATGCACCAGAAATACAATATTACAAACAAATGAACGTCGTTTTCGGAAATGAGGTAGATTCGCGCTTTTACGTTGTAGCTATTCTATTTAATAGGTATTCCAGTCGACTGAAAGCAATTCAATGTAGCAAGCTATTCTATTTAGAAGTGTCCTCCTTCTTTAAATCGATGTACCTTGCTCAAGTATCCGTTCCACAAGGAATTATATAAAACGAGGGGGTATTGGAAGTAAAAAATCCGTCCAAACCGGAGCTCCAAACTCGATACATCTCACTTTGCTCTACCAACTGAGTTATCCGGCCTGACAACACGTAAGGACTCGATAAATACCAGCAGACAAGTCGTTACTCTATACATTTACCGCATAAGTGTAAAATACACATTTGATGCTACAAAAGTGTAATTGCAACATAACGAAAGTATATACTTAAATATTTCTGTAAAACTGCACTATAAAGACGGAAAAATGGGTAGTAACCATGGCAACAACCAATGAGCACAGCTTCCCAGAGGGTGATATCATAAAGAGGTTTCTTACAGGTATATTATACAAATAGGGCTTGGAGCAGTGCTGTTTCATGCTTATAATATGAAGAAGGTGCCGTAAGTCTTTTAAACAATGCCATGAGTTTTATACGGAGGAATTTGAAGCGGCAATACCGAAGTTTTACGATAGTTTGTTCCAACAGAAATAATAATTACAATATCACCCGAAAGTGTAAAATTGTTATAATATAAAACTCGCATATCATTGGAAGTTATGACTGGAAAAACGTCGTGTGATTTATGTGGTGATCATGGTGTCATTCAATCCCAACTATAGTGTTTCTATGGTAAAGAATGTTGCCAATGGACACCGCAGTCGTTTCAACTGTTTTAAAAGTCGAATAGATCTATCAATATTTTGTACATACAAAAAAAACTATTCTTCCAAGAACACAAATAATTGCATCTGTGAGTTCAGATATCTCGACTTAAACATTATTCTGATATCTAATTTGCATGAAACTTCCCTATTACCAGTTATTTCTTCCGGTAGGAACTCCAAAAGTAAACATATTGGGCTTGTTTTCGATTTACTGAGGTGGAAAACTGAATGTGAGTGTTTTCCGATCTCATATTATTCAATAAAACGTAGGTCTTGACATAAAAACAGATGTCGAAATTTCCATACTGTTTACAAGAACGCGAGGTAAACTTGACTTTCACTTGGTCTCTGTTGTTTTTCTGTCATTATGACTGACAAAAGAGTCACTTACTTGGAAATAATTCAATATGCTCTGTAAAGTTATTGGGCGAAAGCAGAACAAAAATTCCATTAGCTTTCGAAGTCAGCTGTTGCAACCGTGGTCTCTGTCATGGGAGAGGGGAGGGGGGGGGGAGGCAAGTCACTTGCCCCCCCCCCCCCCCCTCCCATACCGGGCTTATTTGGTGACATTTTCTTCAAAAGTATTACTTCAGGCTAAAGCTTCTTAGAATGTTTTTGAGCAAAGCATAGAAGAGTTTCCCTTCGGCGCTTTCGGAAACTTTCATATTGTTTTAATTTTTTCACGTGTAACTCTGCTACAGGTCACAAAGTTTCGCTATCGTCTTGAAATGAAAAGTGAAATTACTGATTTTCCGATAAAGTTGAAATTTTGCAGTGTGTCTAAGAGTAACATTTGAACAGCTCGAAAATGATGAGAAACTGTTTTGGAAAACTTCCTGTGTTGTCAGGATGACTCTGGCTAATACAGTGATAAATGGTGACAATATTGTCACCGGTGGTCTGACAGAACGTAGTGACCAATCACTATATCATTCCATTCTCCTATAAAAAAATCTCCTATTCTCCTATTTTTTTTAGGACATCTCTAACTCTCATGGGGAGGGGCTGTGTCCAATGTCCGTCCGGCCGGGTAGCTCAGTTGGTAGAGCTCTCACCCGTCTAGTGAGAATTTCAGGGACTGAACACCATTGACCACATAAGAACTTTATCCGGTCGCTAACTTTAGCAAGAGGTACAAAAACCGTCCCTAAGACAATTGCTGCGATGCTTTGGCTGAGAATCTCTGCCCCTAAGTGAGCCTCCCGAGTCTGTTTGGGAAACAAAGCGATCGCGACGCATTTGCAAGAACAAGAGCTCGAGGGGGGGAGGTTGCCCTCAGCGGATTTCATTAAACAATAACTCATTCCGTGGTTCAACTATCAAAATAAACCACGAAACTATCATATTGATCGTATAAACTGTGTTTTTAAGCCGCGTTTGCTTTCGTTGGACGCAAATCTTGGTTGGGCAGCGCTGACGGAGATGCGCGGAACTAACGCTTGACTCATCAGGATCCAACATGTTGACATTGTTCTCGCATGGAATCTTGTTTGACGAAGAGCAGTTCCATTAGCGTCTTAATGTGTGAGTATAATGATGTTTAACGTTGCACTCTGCGGCTGGACTAATGGCCGATGAATGATAATGATGATTATGACGATAAATAATAGGTAACGATGGGCGGTACGGGCAGTGGCGAAACTTCAGATTTTGAGGCCTCCCACAGAATATTTTTCAGGGCCCCCATATGTTTTTAGTTGCCTACCGTAAAAATCTTTAATATTATGTGCATCTTTTGTGTTATTTTTGAGATATCTACACGCTACAACTTTTCAATCATTGTAAATCCAGTTGCGTGCTGTGATTTTTTGTAGTGAAGGTAAAATGTTAAAAATAAATAGGTCCTATTTGGGTCTGGTGGAGGGCCTCACAACAATACGCGGGTCCGGGTCGCGCAGACCCGGAAAATGTTTGTAATTTTTAGTGATGTTACATCATTTGCGTATCGTAATCGCGCTACGATTTAAAAACAAATTATGGTCGATTTTTATAATTTAAATTCCTTAAATTCCTACTTTTTCAATACTGTCGATTATCGATATTTTGTTTTTTTATGGTAATGAATCCAAATTTCGGGCCCTGGCGCTCCAGGGCTGCAACATCTAAGTTACGCCGTTGACGGTGGGACGAGGGTGGTCATGGCCTATTAGCAGGTAACAATTCCTCGTGCCTATCGACTGAGGAAAACCACGAACAAACTCTCTCAGGACGTAAAGCCGCGGCATCCGACGAGGACCCCGAAGTGCAATTCCACAGCCTGAACCAACTTGCTCCGTTAGCTTGTATGAAGATGTTCGAGTAGTGGATCGATTCGCACAGCCGTCGTTCATCACTTTCGCGCTGTTTCTCTTTCGAGAGACAAATGATTAGACGGTTCCCTAATCATCTATTCTTCATCATCTCCCAATCATCATCATAATAATTCACTCGGCGCCATTAGTCATGTTGCAGAACAGTGCGACGTTAAACCTCACTAAAAGAAAAAGTATTACTAGGAGTTCCAGAACCCATAACTTTGTTGCATTATTGACGCAGTTTATTTATGGTACTCGTGTTTTATTGCACCGTGATGCCGAGTGGAAATGTAAAATGCAGTCCGTGCATTCGTTAAATTGCATAGTTCATGAGTGTAAAACATAATACTAGTGCTCGAGCGAACAATGTGCGATGAAAACCGATATCTGCAGAGCACAATTGCTCGGTCAAGATTCCCGGTCGAATATCACACACTTGTGTCCGCTCACTATTGGCATCGTCTAGGGCAATGGCGGACGTAAATAACCGATCACGTACTTAGGGAATTGAGTTCGATCCTCGTAATGGTGAAGTATTTTATTCATCAGTGACACAAAGAAGAAACTAGAATAGTTCCCCAACTTAGACTTTAAGCAAAAATCGATTTAGACTAACTTTAAATTATAGATATTCGAAACCGTGGTTTTCACTTTTATTAGAATTGTGTGAATTTTCTTCAACTCCAGAGCGGTATAATTTTACTTTCATGCTCCTTTAAAGTCTCGTAAATCTAGCTTTACATTTCTCTCTTACTCGGATAGATTTTTTATAATAATTGATAGTAGTAATTTACATTAATTTGCTTGCCTTTTTAGCTTCATTAGGTAATCCTCAATGGAGTCCTGGAGGATTATTCCTGATTTAAGTGAGAAAAAAGGTGGTTAAAGAGATAAAAAAAGGTGAGCAAATATTATTGGTTGATAACAATTTTCTCACTATTTCTACTTATATACACTCACTCTCACTTACTTCAGAAATAAGGATCCACAACTCTTTTATAATTTTAACCGAAATCGAAATATAAAATTGGAAAATAATTTGTTTACCACTTATCTCTTGGAATAACTGGCACAACAACACGTATTTAATTAGTGTTGTTAGTTGGAAGTAACCAATTTTCCTAATAACTGTTTACGCTCATGGAGATTCCACATGATTCTAGGAAGCAGCGCAAGTTGTCGCGTTGAGCAGGTAAATACCAGCGCCGAGATAAGATTGGTGTACAGTAGACAACTTGTTGAGTGTGGCTCGAGATAAAACCGGCGATATAGGTCATTTTTATCCGATAAACCGCAGCGAGATGCCAGCTACTGAATACAGAGTCACTCTCGAATCAGTTCGTTCCGTTTGATACGAAGATCTTATGCGGAAGAATTGGGTTCGTCTCTTGCGAGCATTTCTTGTTCGATTGTATTCATATCTTCGACATTGTCGTGTGAATTTGAGATTTTGGCGGTAATAATCTGCCATCTCCAAAAAATAAAAACAAAATTAATATTATTGTATTTATTTATCCATATTCTAAACAGGCGCGTAGGAGGGGGGGGGGAATGGGGGGAAATCCCCCCCCCCTCTGATTCAGTTCCCCACCCTATGTTCTTATACATTTATGTGTCAAAAAATTTGCTTAAAAAGTGTTAAAATCGCGTAGAATGCACAAAATTAATGTCTGAAATTCAAAAAATTTCCGGGGCTGTGCTCGCCGGACGCGAATATTTTTCTGGCAAAGACATCGTAAATGGGAGAAAAAATTATTTTTATAAAATACCAATTTTTTACATTTTTGAAGTGAAATAAATGGTTGATCCAACTAGATTATGTTTTCAAATGTCATTCACTATAGTTCTGGGATGAAATAGGGGTCGTGAAAACCCTCTGGGGTAAAAAATGTTCGATTATTTAATTCGAAATAGAGCATATTTACTGTTAATAACCTTCGTTTTACTGATGTAATAGCTGTCAGAACACAGTATGTATACTACACTTCTAAATCAGAGTTCTATTTGTATAAATAAGTAAGTTATTAGAGTTTTTGTCACAGTCAATTTACGTCCCATTTACGAAGTCTTTGCCAGAAAAATTCTCGCGCCCCGGACCCGCATTTTGCTGCGGGGCCCTCCCCCCAGGCCCCCATTGTCTTCGTGGACACTAGTATTTCCAGCTCAAATTCTTTACCAATATTATTCCCTCCCCCCCTTGCAAATTTAGTTCCTACGCGCCTGATTCTAAATGCAATAAAAAGTGCATTAATGTCGTCCTTCTCAAAACATGGATTGAAAACGAATTACGCCGGCTATTTGTATTCATAGTTAGCACGTGTGTCATCATCATTGTTGGCGACCATTTTGATGGCACATTTCTGAATGGCTGTGATTCTGTGCTTTTTGCAATGTTTGATAGTTTTTTTAATGGTTACCTGGGCAATTGTGGGTTCCGAAGAAATCTTTAGTACGAAAAGAATCACTCACAATTTACAAAAATGCATCGATTTACCTCAACTGCATGTTAAATCTGACCCGTCAACGTGCCAACATAATGTCCGCCCTCGGAGAAAAACTTCGATTTTTAGCATTGCTGATATAAAACAAAAGTTCGTGCAAGCTAGAAAATACGACTGTTTTTCTTGCTTTTCTCCGATCTATGAGAAGTGGATATGGCTTGGTTTGTATCTAACCCTTTCATTTGGCATTGTTTTCACTATTTTATTTGGTGTTTACCGTATCACTGTTCTGCAGTAGAATTATGGAGACGTGAATGATCTGAGGAAAACCGCGAAAAACCGCGGTGAGGAAGAATCGAACCCGGGACTTCCGGAGTGCAAATCAGAGCAGTTCTCTGAGCCAACTTGCTCCGTTTCGTGTGAAAATACGGATGAAATGGAACAGGATACGACAGAGATAATGAGTTCTATGTCTGAGACGCAGGAAGACCGATGTCCATTTATAATTGTTTCTTGAGGAGATCAAACGGAAGTGCAGAATAATGTAAGCAGCACAATCTACATCTTTCGCGTTACTAAACAACCATTTCATTGCTTTATTCATAGTTTGCACGTGACATCATCTCATTGTTGCGCGGCCATCTTGGTGTAACATGTCAGAACGGCTGTCGATGTGTGTTTCGGTAATTTGTTGATAGAATTAATGGTTACATGTGCAATTGTAGACTGCAGAAGAAGTTCTAATAGGTAAGAAACCACCTCATTTACCAAATATATTCGATTAACCGATAATAATTAGTTAAAACTGACTTGACATCTGTATACACCAAAATGGTCGAAATGTACTTTTTTACATTGTTGGTAAAACAAAAGAAGCTCGTGCAAACTATGAATTCCAAGTTCAAAATCAAAATTCATCTTTGAAAGCTCATTTGCTCTCTGCGCAATCGCATCTTCAAGGATTCTCAATATCTTTGTAAATTTATTAAAAGTTGATCACAAAGTACCGAATTTTAGTTCTAAAGTTCACGAACTGGTTTTATTCGTAATCAAAAATCCCTTTAATATTCCGGCCATGAGATTTTTTTCTTCATTAAAGTTGTTAATATGAATAATCAATCCCTCCTCGTCCTATTCGTCTCACTTTGATAAGTCGCGTTATTGGAAATTCAGTCCCGCGGAGGTTCAAGAATCTTCCGACGAGAAGATGGTCTTTGATAGAAGTCTGTTGACCGTCGGACGATGCGAAGCGCATTTGAAGATGCCAGATGATTCGTGTCGCATGAAACATGGCCACCAGTTGGCATGCATTATTGATGGAAGATATGTGATGGCGAAAAAACACCAGGTATTCGCGGTAGAGACGGCATTTATATTTCATGAGAGCACTTTGTAATAAATTATACTTTCTAGTTTCGCATTAAATTTTTATATATTTTAATAATAATAAATATATCTTTATGTAATAAAGGTATAAAAGATGACAAAGAGCTCAATTAACTTCTTAATTATTGTTAATTTTCCTGTATTTTTTAATAAAACTTTTTCAATTTTATTGTAAAGATATTAATATTTACAAAATTGACTCCAATTAGCATTATAAAAAAGATGAACCTTAACAGGTAATAAAAATTCGGACAAGTGATGAAAAAAATTGAACAGAGACAATCAAGGAACAAATTATTCTTCGAATTTCCAGAGAAGCATTGAGTTTTCAATCTATTTATAGACCGTAATATTGTACTAAAATTGTCTGCAATAAATAATGGAAATAAAATTTTATTGATGTGTGACATTTCAGTTATTAATATTTGCATAATTTAAAAATCGATATCGATAAAAATGCTAAACAATGATGCAATTCAACATGCAATAAGCACTTAGATAACGCATAACAAACAACAATTATCGCTCGAGACATAAATCATGATCCTCGATCAGGAAACATCCAATGACTCACCTCCCGACGTAAAGTAGAACGAGTGACGTATCCAACACCGACGCCGCTGCACAGTGGACGTCGCGACGCTCTGACGTGAGAACGAGGACTGAAGTCGGCGTCGCTCTCGACTCGCCTAACTGCGTGGTATGCGATGAGCGCATGCCCCAGCTTATCTCATCTTATCTCGACCAATGAGTGGACGAAGCACGGTGCATTATCAGGAGTTCCGTGCGAGACGCCGACACATCGGGACAGGCGGGTTGAGATGCACGACGACGCGTAGGAGGACGTCGTTGCAGTCGGACTCGGCGACGCTCCTGTCCTACTGGGCCTGGTGCTGGGCCCGGATGCTCACTCTCCTGTCCCACTGGGCCTGGTGCTGGGCCCGGACGCTCACTCTCCTGGGGATGCTGGGCCTGGTGTTGGGCCCGGGTGCTCACTCTCCTGTCCCACTGGGCCTGGTGCTGGGCCCGGGCGCTCACTCTCCTGTCCCACTGGGCCTGGTGCTGGGCCCGGGTGCTCACTCTCCTGTCCCACTGGGCCTGGTGCTGGGCCCGGGTGCTCACTCTCCTGTCCCACTGGGCCTGGTGCTGGGCCCGGGCGCTCACTCTCCTGTCCCACTGGGCCTGGTGCTGGACCCGGACGCTCACTCTCCTGTCCCACTGGGCTTGGTGCTGGGCCCGGGTGCTCACTCTCCTGTCCCACTGGGCCTGGTGCTGGGCCCGGGCGCTCACTCTCCTGTCCCACTGGGCCTGGTGCTGGGCCCGGGCTGCTCACTCTCCTGGGCCTGCTGGGCCTGGTGCTGGGCCCGGGCGCTCACTCTCGTGGGCCTGCTGGGCCTGGTGCTGGGCCTGTATACTCCCTCGCACCAAGGGATGTGCGGCTGCACAGGGCGCCGTCAACAAGGGGGCGCCAGAAAGCTAGATTTATAAGTCGCTATAAAGTAGTCATTGGGCGATTTTAGAATCAGTTTTTTTCTTTAAATGAAACGATATTTGAATCCATAAAAATTATAATTTCAATACTGTATTATATTTTGTAGGCTGGTAATATGAGTTAATTATTTTTGAAGATGCGAGGAGCCAATAAACCAGGCAATGTCTACATTAAAGTGACTATTTTGCGCCCACCAAAGATTTATGTATTAAAACCTCCTCCTGCGGGGCATGGCGAGGTTCGTGGTTGACGTTATCTTGAAACATAATGGGGGGGGGGGGGGGGGCAAATGTGTACTTGTACCGGGCCCCGAAATCCCTGGTTACGGTACCGGGGCCTCTATAGGCCTGATGTTCGACCTGGTTCATACGCTCGGCTGAGCCAGGACGATTGCAGGCCACACTCTTCCTTCTGTTGGCCAGACTCTTCCTTCTGCTGGCCAGACTCTTCCTTCTGCTGGCCAGACTCTTCATTCTGTTGGCCAGAACGAGCTCCACAACTTTATTAAAATAATATATTACGATGATTTGTGTGATTCTCAACGGTTGGGTTATCAACGACAATAAATAGTTTAAGAACACAACTCCTTCTGCATGCATCATTCTCCATCATCTCTATCTCTATCAACGAACAAAACAACTAATATTGCGTACAGTACAACCCGTGGTCGCCGGCAATGGGGGGGGGGGGGGGGGGGGGGGGGGCAAGGTTAAGGGGTGATTGCCCCCCACCCCCAAGCACAGATGCTGGCGGCGCCGATTCTCATACCACCACGTCGCTTTATGACGAACTATGATCAAGTGTGACCATGGAATGTAATGTAACCTATGAAACACAGTGATGACAGTGCTGACTGAAATTATTGAAATATTCTAATGTGTTCAGCAAAACGTTTCTCTTATAATTTCACTTATCACCGTAATAATGACGACCTTCAAATCTTCTGTCAAGCTTGAGTAATTTCTCTTAATTTTGAATACGATTTGAATGTTTGTAAAATATCAGTGATGATATTTAAAATGTTAATAATTTGTTTTTATTAGTTGCTCAATGGCAATTTAATAAATAGCTCGACTTTTCCGTTTCAATGTCATTTATTCTTACCGTGAACGATCTTTACCAACGCGTTACTGCTAGCGTTTTCCAAGTAATATGTTCCTTCTGGAAATCTGGTAATAAAATGCAAACATTGTGTGAAGAAATATGGCATTTTATTTCCATACATATTGCTCATCAGATGTCAAATCAATATCCATCAACCGTTTTCCAGGAATAGACGACCTACGTTGCGTATGACTTTGGTACTACTCCCTGAATGTTAACAACTCAATATAATTACTAATTAGAAAATTAATTATACTTCCTATTCCTAAGCTTTTATACAACAGTTTTTATTGTAATTTGTGAGGTAATGACAGAGTATGTAGGTCGGGGGTGTTTTTCAATTGACATTATTGAGTTATAATTATCATTCCATTACTATCACTCTACACTTGACAAATAAATTACTCTATTCATTGGTGATAGATAAATGTGTTTAATTTACAGTAATGTATACGATAAGACAGAAAGACGAGAGGAACAATGTAAAAACATAAACAATCAACTGACCTTAATTAATTCCTTTCAGTGGTAGAAATAATCAAATTTAACATCTATCTTTATACAGTATACGTTCTGCAGACTGTTCTGTTAACCATTATTCCACATTCTCAACGGGATGAAAGTTTATTAGTGAGCTTTTATATCGAGAAGCAAGAAGAGGGGATGAGTAGGAGACAATGTGGACTATTTTTACTTTTTGACAGCTGGTTTGATTTTTGTCGGAAAGTTTTTCTAGTCAATATTATCAGAAAAACTAGATAAACTTTTTGATATAACTTATTGTGACTTGTTGTTAGAAAGTTTTCTGGCAATTGTCCTGAAAAATGCCTTGTTCCAAATAAAATTCTCCTAAGGAAGTCCAAAATAGTAATTAAGAAATATTGTATCTGAGATTTTTTTATGAACATGATGCTTTCAGTAGGTACATACGTATTACAATACATTCAGTAATCAGTAAGTTAAAAGCAAATCAGAGTAATGATTGTAATATTTGGAACTGCGAGCCGTCGCTTTCCCCCAGTCATGTCCATCTAAACACAAGCATGAACTCTGGCAGAATTCATTGTATGTTGGTAAAATTACAACTATCATTTCTATTGGATTTTAATAAATTGTTTTGTTGGCACCGGCAGTTGAACGAACGCCTGATTTTGAAGTTGGCACGAGGGGCTAACACCACGTATTTCACGTACACTCGACCTTAAAGTTCCAAAATCCAAAATCCACCAAACCCATAAAATCTACCAAAATCTTGGAGGTTACCAAAATCTACGTTTCTTTTTATTATTTTGACGCATATTGATTTGTTACGTTATCTGATTCGTCTACCAAAAAATACTACCTCCTTTACCCACTGTAATTGGAAAAAAGAATAAAGATTAATATTATTATCTGATTCTTGTTTACAATTTTATTTTAATAAAAAAACCTTTGTGATTTTTTATTCAAAGTGTGTACAGATATTTTAACTCGCGGGATGTCAGTGAAAGATTGCGTCTGCCACCAGGCGCAGTGAATTCCGTGCTTTATCTTATACTTGTGGTTTCTTGCCGGGAAAGTACAACTTGCACCAGGAAAGACAAAAACATTCATATAAATCTGTAAAAGTTTTCAAACGACCTGAAAACATTTTTCACGAACATGAACAACAGAAATATGTCCCACCACACGGCGGGAAAATGTCACAGAAGTGTAGTCTTTAAGAGTCTGTGTACACATGTATTATTCATTGTATTATGATGGAAATAAAAACTATATCTATCGTATCTTCAAGTAGAAATCTACATATTAACTTGAAATGTCTCTTACATCGGGCGTTACAAAAACTCAAGAAAAGTGGAAACAAGCGATGAGGCATATTTGAAATTGATAATACAAATTGGAAGTTGAAAATAAAAACAAGCCATTATGAAAGCGTCCATTGAAGATTTGCTTTGTAAATGTAGCTATCATTTACGTTACTTTTACGTAATTGGATCGTTTCTTGTTGTGTTTTTATGTAAACGTCCCAAACCTATCAACCAATAGATATGAAATTTTGCACGCACAACCAATGCCACCAGACGGCAGACATCTCATATTATACTGTTTATGAGCAAAATCCCCTTATTGTTTGCAAAGTGGAATGACTTCCAGTTTGTTTGATCGTCTAATCATGGAGTTATAGATACTGATACTACCTAACTGATGGTATTATGAGGTTCAAATTTTGTACACACATTGGGACAAACGTTCTATCACATTTTACAACTTTTCATGTAAGACAAGAGCTTCAACAGAGTTTTATTGGCGTTTTATCTTATTATTTTAATTATTTTCCAAATTTAATTTGTATTGCAGCGCACCTAGATCAGTTGCAAATCACTTAGTTTGTCTCCACAAGAGTTCGTCTCTCTAGCAACTATCCGCAAACATCATATTAATTCCATGCGAATTATAATAGGATGTTTCTCAACGCGTAACACAGAAGGTATTTACACATAAATAAAAATAGTTGCATTTCAGGTCACGCATCGCCAATACTTCCGTCCACAAAGATAACGCCTGTTACTCTGTTGAATCGGCAACTGATCCTGATTGTTCTGAGGCTGCGAAGTGACCGCGATGACGCGTGTCTCGGATAACAGCTGACCGCTTCCGCGTCTTGAATGAACACGTGACGTCACTGGCCAGGACCTACCGTCTCACCGCAAAACTCGATATTCCTCTGGGCTCTTTTCGAAATGTCCTTGGGGTGATAGTGGGGACTCACAGCAGATAGGCACTTCAAATAAAGCAGTTCAACTTTGACGCTATCTTGATAGTTAAAAATATTTATTTAATTTAAATCAGCCCGCACACGGAGTTCACTCTATGCGGTCTTCTTATCCTGTACAAGTGCTTATTATTATACTATTATGTATGTACTTAATAAAATAGAAAAAAATTATATCTATCGATAGTTGAACCAATGAATCCTGTTGGCGCGAATTCCACAGCCAATAGAATTCACTGAATTCCACTAACCATCGATAGCTAACTTAATCCAAAGTTGGTCCTATCCGCCCTAATTAATCTTGGTACCATCGGCCCTTAATATCACAATTTAGGGCCGGTCTTTCAATACTCTGCTTAAGTCTCAATTAGCTGTTAACAGTTAGTTAGTGGTCATTCTAGGAATGTCATTGGTTGTTGCCATGGCAATATAGTCCTAATCAACCGTATAAAAAGTTTTGAAAGACTGGCCCTTAGTGTTATTAATTTAATATTGAAATATCCGATGATTTATTAATTATTAAAAAATTTAAAAGAAATTTTCACTGCTCCTTTGAATTATTTTATTTTATTGTCTTCGTCTGTCGACGTCCAAGGTCTATACAAACAGCAACTTTCACACGAATATTAATTCGCATGCAATCGAAGGCTCGCTTATCAACGCGTTATACATAGAGTTTTCCTAGTTCACAAATCACTCACTCACTGAGCACATATCGTATTCTTAACTCTTTACTACTCAAAGGTTCGGACCAAATCTCTCGCGTGGTCGAAAAGCTGCAAAGATTTCTCGAATTAATTAACTTAAAGTTTGGAAGATATAACGCCAGATGTCAGGTTTAAATTACACAGCTGCTGTTCGCGTTTTTAAACCAATGAAAAGCGTCTCGTCGGATTTTCATTTTCACGCTCGGCTTTCGTCGTTCTTCGAATCGGACCAAAAAATTATTCCCTTAGGAGAATTAAGGAGATAAAAATTATGATTACGTTTTTTTAGTTCTTTAGATTTGACGTGAAGTTTAGATTAACAAGACTTGTGGAGTGGAGAATAAATTGACGATTATTTGACTACAAGAGGACGGCAATAATAAGGAATATCCTCGTTCATCATGGTTCCAGGAGAAGTAGTGGGATTGGTGGAGATGGTAATTGATTTATCCCAGTGGCCTACTTGTAGACCTTAGATATAAGATCCTAAGCAAAGAAGGATGTTAACCCCAACTTTTAAAATGTTCAATACTTTACATAGTTGTCATTTTATTGACGACTATCAAATCCAATGTTTGTAATAGTGTGTAGGTTGGCAACTTCGCCCGTCGAACTGGCTAAAGTACTGTCCAATCTAGCCCAATCATATATATTTTTAAAACAGGTTTTAATTTTTCACTAATTTTTCCTGTAACTTTATCACAGTCTCATTTCATCAGAGAAAGTATAAAAGGAAACATTTTCAATTGTAATTTTTTATTTAGATTATTATATGACAATTTCTGCTGTGATTAAACATTTTTTAAAGCCTAAATGGGAAAGTAAACATTATCAAATTTGCTTTGAATATACTTTTCAACCATATTTTTGCTTTATGAATGAAAATATTTTTGCTTGATTCATTCTCCTCCCCCCCCCCCACACTCCAGTCTTCGGCGCGACTTCCCCCTCATACCGCCAGTGATTGATCAACTGATATCTGCACGTGTTGTGAGACACGGAATGTTGTGCTGGTATGTGCGGTGACATTGATCCAGCCTCCTGGTGAACGAAGAATCCTTTTGATTTGATCCCAAGATAATGCGCGTCCACAGGAATTATACCGTGGGGGGGGATTGCGCATAGCACCGGGATATTATTCTACATTTTACTTTGATTTTAAGTGTTTTCGTGCGTTTTGGAAATTACCATTAATCAGACTGTTATCTAGTGTATGACCTTGCAAAAAACCATCTAACTTCAATAATTTTTTACACTAGATTTGACATATTGTCCTACCTTTACAGAATTAATACACATTTATTATAGACACAATAAAAATCTATCTTAAGAATTAAGAAAGAGACGAGGAAAAGTAGGTATATAGTTGCACTTCCTGGAAAGTAGGGCAAACACTACTTAAAGGTACTCTCCCACTCTCCTAGAGGTACTCTCCTATTTCGATGTAAATTCTCTATTATTCAGTATTTAATGAATTTCAAGGATGACAGGAAAATTTCCCCTTGCTCAAGATTCCTAGATTATAGTGGTGTTGGTTAAGCTTGAACGATTTTGGTGGCTACCGTTTCTATCACATATTTAAATTCTGTCGCTCACGGATTTCTGTTGAAATAATAAGACTCTTGGAGAAAAGTTTTGTTCAGGTTTCATTTCTCCGGTCACTCTAATGTGAAAGAATAATTTATCAACCTTGCCGTCACTCACAATTCTTAATATTTCAAGAACTCATTTTCAGATAGCAAATTTCATGTAGTAGTTCCATTGTCTATGCAGATTCCATAATAATTATTAACCGACTTATTACTCTACAACGAAACTCTTGATTTTCCAGCACGGAAAATGTCATGAATAATTACTGTTCGTAATTACCAATTACATTGGTTCTAATCCCTGTCCTGATTTAACAGTCAATGCACATCGATGACCCAATTTCACTCGAACCAATAACGTAATTCCATCTTTCTTGCTCATTGAATCGGATTTATCGGAAAGTTCCTAGATAACGATTCCATCTCACTCTATAAATCATCGCTTCCGAGGGCTTTCAAAAAGTGTGACTCTTCTTTCAATGGTTTTGTTATCGTGAACTTGGCACATAATTGAATGCATTCGCGTTCCATCTCTTGACTCGAATGACGGGAAGTTAAACCACTGCTCTGCCTGAAGAACTTCACACTGTGGAAACCACTCTTTTAGTTGTTGCAGACACGTTGGTTCGAGTCTCGTGCAGGGGCAACTTGGAGGAGGACGTGATGAGGTTTTCGATCATCTTCACACTGTTTGTGTAGCAAGTTTAACAGACGAACGTTTTTTTATGGTTCAGCTTGAAAAACTATATTCTCTGAATTTTAGATAACTTTCTGTTTACAGTGAGCATAACGGCTGTGATTCTTACGGCACCCTGGTGTTTTGTTTAACTGCTTTTGTTGGCATCCCCAGATGCATCAATCTAAGAAATCTGAATAGAACTGAAATTTTGCACACGCTTAACACCTAGCCTTTTTGAGCAAGATCCACGAATTGGTTGAAAAGTCAAGATTATCCGTTGATCCTATCAAGATAAAATTTTGAATGTCCACTGAGGCCAACATTTAATCGTATTTATTATTTTATATTATGTTAACGCTATTTTGAAATATGAAGATAGCAAAAAACTAATAAATATTTTATTTACTTACTCTACTTACTTACTATCTATTTGTAAAAATGTATCCATCGATCACCTTGATCACTTGCAAATGAGTGTTTTGTTTTCACACTAGAGTGTATAGATAAAAAAACTAATGTAAACAATATTTTCAAAGCGTTAACCAAAGCGTTATTATAGTTTCTATTACCTATAGTTCATTAAATTGCGACGCCTTATTTTTCATTAATGAGACCTCACAATATCCAAGTTTTTATTTCATGTTTAGCGGCGTTCACATAAGTGCGAAAAGCAGAACACGGGAAGCGCTTTTGTTTTTTATATAAACCAATCACAAGTCTGCCGTGAGCCGTTTCTAGACTTGAGATTGGTTAATAATAGAAACGCGAAACGCATAAAGCAAAACCACTCTCACGTAAACGCTCCATTACAGTTTTTAAATGAAAACACAACGGAGCAAGAGTTATTCCATTAAACAATCACATACGATCTCTGGCTACAACAAAACAAACTCTACATTGTAATAAATTCCCCAGTAGACATTTTTAAACATTCAAGCTTTCTATTACTGAATCTTATCTAACAAAGCTCTGATACAAACACCCGAGGGGAACCTCATTGGCAAGCTATTATAAAGGCATTTAAGGAGCTTAAAGCGAAGAAGATTCTCTACCTCGAACCTCTTCGACTTGGTAGAACCTCTTTTGATTGCTTTGGGTGAAGACTGCCACAGAATAACAAGTAGGTGATTTCACTCTCGATTGTAGAATTATAAATAGATTCTCTCGTATGTTTCTTTGCTTTTCCACCGGAGTGGCTTCGGTTTGTGTGCACTCAAGTGGTTTTGGGGAGGAATTGAAAGGTATTTTCTCTTTTTCATGGCATCAGCAACATTATGGTCTATTGGCTTTTATAAGAATGGTTTGTGTTGAGAAAAGGAAACACAATTCGTGGTGATTGAAGTGACTTGGAAGTTTATTCTTGGAAGTTTCACCAATCTGTTGTGTAGAGGTGGAGGTGCCGTGCCTTAACGCAATCACGTGCTCTCTTAACAACGTGTTAAGACGAGGGTTTTGTTTGAGCTTGCGGTGGAGGTGCCATACAGAGGTCGTAGGGATGGAGCGAACCTGGATTTTGATATCGACTATCGATATCATTTATATATCGATATATATCGATATATCGATATCGCGATATATCGATATATTGAAATATCGAAATATCGAAATATCGATATATTGAAGTATCGATATATTGAAATATCGATATATTGAAATATTGAAATATCGAAATATCGATATATTGAAATATCGAAATATTAAAATATCGTAATATCGATATATTGAAATATCGAAATATTGAAATATCGAAATATCGATATATTGAAATATCGAAATATTGATATATGACAATATTATATTTCGATGTAGGTATGGAAATATTGATAACATCTTTATTGTTTAACTTTCCACTAAAATTAGCAGGTAAGTAATACAATTTATTTATAGGCAATTTATAATACGTAAGTCGCCACTCATAACGTATTTTTTAATCTTCTTCCTCCTCTTCTTCTTCCTCCTCCTCTCTTCTCTCCACCAATGCACTCCATCTCTCATCATCTTCCCACCATCGCTCCTGCTCCACAATCTAAAATATTGATATATCGCATAAATGCCTTAAATGCCTTAAATTGCTCCTAAAAATGATAGGAAATTCAAAAGAAAATTTAAATAGAAATAACACAGCCGTTCCAAAATATAGGGTCACCGGCCAGATAAGAAAGAAATGTGAATAATCTGAGAAATTGTTCTAAAATCTGATAAACGCTGCACTGCAAATATGAATTATTTTGCCATAGTAGGTATAAACTTCAATTAAGAATATAGTTGTATCATACGGTAAAGCTTCGATATATCGATATTTCAATATATCGATATTTCAATATTTCAATATTTCGATATTTCGATATTTCAATATTTCAATATTTCAATATATCGATATTTCAATATTTCGATATTTCGATATTTCAATATTTCAATATTTCAATATATCGATATTTCAATATTTCGATATATCGATATTTCAATATATCGATATTCAATATATTCAGGTATCGATATTTCGATATTTTTTTGATATCGATATATATCGATATATCGATATTTTCTCCATCCCTAAGAGGTCGTAATGTACTCCACAGTGTAGGGTAAAAGTCGTGCTTTGGATGGGTTTATGAGAAAATTCGTAAAAATACAATGAGCATTTTTTCTATTTCGTCAATTTTCTTTCTTGATTGCAATGTTTGAAGTACGACATAATGAAGATTTTTTTAAAAAATTATAATACTTATTAAACCAATAATTATTAATGGCAATGTAGTAAAATTATCCATAACCGAAACCTATGCCCTGATTGGATAATTACATTTGTAAAATCAGAAAAAAATATGTGTTATTGCCCCATTATTTAGATGGTTTCCCAAGAAAGACGCACATTTCTACTTTAAATAAATTATTGTATTAGTAAAGCACTACATGGCCCCGGTAATGGATAATTGATCTTCATCCGTAGGTTTGAGCCTTAAATGATTCCAATGAAGATTGAGAGGCATGGGACCCCTGCGGACCCCTGTCCATCAGAAACCAAAACATATGGAAAATAGATAAACAAATAAATCAATTAAGATTGAGATGTTACTTTTTAGAGGAAACTTAGTTTGCCCTATCTCTGATTTTTGAGCTCTATTTTGAATGATCGTATGCTTTATTTTTAATAATAATTCAATTAATGTAGAAAAACTGGCTCAAATCGAAAGAAAACTCAATTTTATTCCTTTTGGTCTGGATTTGAACACAGCCTAAACTTATTACCATCCGGAACTTGTTGAAGTTACTCAAGACGAAAGAAATGCATGCAGTGAAGCTCTTGATGCCCACGTCATCCCAGTTGAACCTAAAGCCTGTAGTACTGCTGATAGAACTGCACAATGTCCAGAGGGTTACCTAATCCACAAGTCACTAGTACGGTCATTTGGAGTCCGGTCATAGCTATATCAATAACATTGCTGGACTGGCCTTGGACTAGGAGAACAATGCTATTCCACCACTGAAGCCAAAGCCTAAATGGATACCCCCCCCCCCCCAGGTGCAAGGCCTTCTACAAACCCCGAGGACATCGTAATCACATTAGATGTGCTTATCCTGATATGTCTAGGAGCATGATCATATTATCCAAAACACATTAACATGATTCCAATCAAGTTAAGATTTACAATTTCCCAGGGATGTACGCCATGCAGGAGAGCCCTCCCTCAGATCCCCACTGACCTTTAACACCCCCCCCCCCCCCCCCCCCCCCCATCACCCGGCAATAATCCTGGGGACGCCCATGCTAGCAGTAAGATTTGTAAAACATCCCTCTTATTGCTTTGCCAAGATCCTCTTTCGTGTACATGTCCGTTGCATTATAAATTTTTTAAAAAGTAGCTTTGACATCATGTAAAATATAAAAATTGCACTTATTTTCATCATATTCAAGTTCTCTGCGCAAGAGCTTTCTATAAAATCTAAATAACCAAACATTTTTTTTCCTGATTTTACACATTTTATGTGCACTATCATGTAATATGGACGTAAAATATGATGAATTACCAGAGTTACGCACTTATTTGTTGGGAGTCGCTCAAAGCTTCGAGTCAGAGTCAACTTATTGTAACACCTGTTACAATGTAACACCTGGGCCGGCCTATCCCTTGCCATGCTAAGCAGATATCATCATTGCCTGTTTAGCATTGGCCGGCTTTTCTCTGGCCATGCATCATCATTATTTGACTAGTTGAAAACTGGCATATTTTCCAAGCACCAGATAAAATCTATATTCATTATTTTCTACCACATCATATTGCCGTGTTAATATCGGCTCCATACGTAAAAGCTACACTAGATGTTGGTTGACACACGTAAAAGCTACACTAGATGTTGGTTGACACACGTAAAAGCTACACTAGATGTTGGTTAACACACGTAAAAGCTACACTAGATGTTGGTTAACACACGTAAAAGCTACACTAGATGTTGATTAACACACGTAAAAGCTACACTAGATGTTGGTTAACACACGTAAAAGCTACACTTGATGTTGGTTAACACACGTAAAAGCTACACTAGATGTTGGTTAACACACGTAAAAGCTACACTTGATGTTGGTAAACACACGTAAAAGCTACACTTGATGTTGGTTAACACACGTAAAAGCTACACTAGCTGATGTTGGTTAACACACGTAAAAGCTACACTTGATGTTAGTTAACACACGTAAAAGCTACACTAGATGTTGGTTAACACACGTAAAAGCTACACTTGATGTTGGTTAACACACGTAAAAGCTACACTTGATGTTGGTTAACACACGTAAAAGCTACACTAGATGTTGGTTAACACACGTAAAAGCTACACTTGATGTTGGTTAACACACGTAAAAGCTACACTAGATGTTGGTTAACACACGTAAAAGCTACACTAGATGTTGGTTAACACACGTAAAAGCTACACTAGATGTTGGTTAACACACGTAAAAGCTACACTAGATGTTGGTTAACACACGTAAAAGCTACACTTGATGTTGGTTAACACACGTAAAAGCTACACTTGATGTTGGTTAACACACATAAAAGCTACACTAGATGTTGGTTAACACACGTAAAAGCTACACTTGATGTTGGTTAACACACGTAAAAGCTACACTAGATGTTGGTTAACACAGCATGAAAGTTGTATGGAATATCGACTTATTTTAACACTAAATTGTGGTAGTTTTATAAATAAAACCATCCAATACCGGGCTTGGTATCCAAAACCGGGAAATGGTCGCTACTTATTTTTAAAATTCTGTAGTGTGAAGACAAAACTCAGAGAAACACTTTGAAGAACAGCGCGCGTCCCGACATCTTCTGCAGGCTTCTTAAGACGAGCGTTTTGTTTGAGCTGGTGGAGGTGCCGCTCTTCAACACACACGTGCTCGCTTAATAACGCTGTACACTAAGCATTTGCTTTTCACTAGATATCTCTCAAACAAGAGATACAGTGTGTGTTTTTGATAACAGGTTGATCTTTGGTCGCCAAGGTCATATTAGACAAGAGCCAGGCAAGAAGATTAGAATTTTAAAAAAATCCCATTTCTGACACCATTTGTAATATTTAAAAAAATGATTTTGGTGATTTTAAACTAACACATTTAGGGACAGTTTTTGAATAATCTGCTTAAGCCACTGATTAAACCTGTAGTTAAGTTTCAACGGTAATTCGAGGGATGTTGTCACAGCTATTACAGTCCTTCATTAAAATTTAGAAGGGTATTGAAAAACTAGTCCTGAAGCAAAAAAAGGAATTTAGAACTAATTAAATACGAATTAAATTGAATTTGAGATACGAATGGCTTTGATGTTCCTGATATCTTACCGTTCAAGATAGGTAGTGATTAATTAATAAGGATTTCGAATGCTTTTCGAAAGTTGCTTGATATTTCTAACTAACTACAGGTTTTAATTGAAATTCAACAAGACATATTCGTATATTTTTTTATTTATCACGGAGTTGCGGGTTTTGTGTAAAAAAAACTTAACGTATGAACGAATCGCTTTGAAATTAGAGGATAGCTGAAAGCAGTTTCGCACGCTCTTCGGCTTCATAAAAAGGAGAAACTCCAAAGAAAACAATGAATTACGTGATGACGTGTTCATGTTTCATTTCATTGCACGCAACATAAATAAAACCTGACACTTCTGACCAAAATTAAAACTCAACATCAGCCACCTGCATCTGTGGAACGCATGAATAATTGTCGCATATTCTCCGCAAAACCTGCCGATAGATGGAATACATCCATCACATGACTAGGAAAACGCTCAGTGCTTTTGAAACGCATGGAGAATACCTTGACCACTGCTTTCTTGCAGTTCAGCCGACAAGTCAAAACTCAAACTTTCGGTGAAATCAATATGTCGATCTTGCTAGAAACAGGTAAACGGACTGGATAGTAATGACTTTTTAAAACAAGAAATAAGTCTTGTCTTTCATGCTCTGAAATTGTGCCGCAAAATGAGATCTCCCACAGCAACATCGCAAAATCGTGTTGCTACGCGAATTCGCAGCTATTCGCGTTCTTGGAAGATTCGCTTAATTCGTTACTTCGTTGACCGGTGATGCGAAATGAAGACACATACTTACAACATAAACAGAGATTCGAGCCTGGAGTTTAATACAAGACGCCTTCTACGCTTGCATAATAAATAGCAAATACAAAGGGTACGTCACTTGTTCTCTTTGTTGTTCAACTTAGTACTTCCGTTCTTTATTTCATGTTGATTCGTCGAATTTTGCACAAACGATTTAAATATATATGAATATGTATATGGAATTTCATTAGCAATCAGCAGCTATAATAATATTATTTACCAGATATATTTATTATTTTTCGATATGTAAAGTAATTCATATGAGAGCGTTTACATGAGAGATGAAATAATGTTGATTTATTCTATATACACATAATTTATTTGTTATGATTCTCCGAAGGTGGTAAGTTATAAGGAATTATGTAGAATTACTAGAAGCGTTATTTTGTAGAGATAAAGTGCATGTATGAATGTATGATTGATTTTTAATTAGGGATTTTGAGGGTGGGAAAAAACAAGCTTTTTTGTTTTTTTTCCTGGAGGTGGGAAAAATAGTGTTTTTTGGGAAAAATGGAAAATTAATATTTTATTGTTTCTTAATACTTTCTATGTTCAAATTGTATATTGAAGGATTTAAACTATATTTTGGCTTAAACATGACTTAAGAGGAGTGGAGAAAGTAGATTTTTATGTAGAGTCAATAAGGAAATGCATTCATAATACATTTTAAATGATACATTTATTGAGATTCTCGAAATAAAAAACTGATAATTTTGGATTATGGAACTTTGAATTTTGGAACTGATTTTGGATGAATGAGATTATATTGTAATTTACGAAATGGTAAAATGAATATGGCTACAGATCCTGACAGAGGGGGACAGAAGCTGTAAGAGGAGGACACTCCTCTGCTTTGCAAAAGGCGGGAGATTTTTAAAACATCAACTCAACGGCTAAGTTAAGAAATTACTTAATAGCATTTTATTTTAGTACCGAAAAGGACGTGTAACAATCCAAATTTTGGTGAAAGACTTTCTTCTGTGCAGTATCGAAAAATTAATTCGTTGCGGTACAAACCAAAAAAAAAATTACGAAATATGAGCTAAAAATCAATTTTTCCCTTTTTCCGGAAAAAACCCGAAAGAAACCGGTTTTTTCGGTCTTCAAGAATTCTCGGTCGGGAAAATGTGGAACCCTATTTGCAATGGACAGCAAAGACTTCAAATCTTCCTTTCGTAAAATTACCTAAATGTCATAGAGATTGGAGCTTTAAAAGTTGACCATCTGGGATCGGTTTTGTACGATATAACATGTTTTATTGGATGAAACCCAGCTTTAAATTGTGTGGAAAACTTAAAGCTGTGATTTTACTTTTGATCTCTATTCTTTGCTTTGCGGAATAAAACATGAATTTCACCATATTAGGGTTCGCGCTCTCATATCATTATCATCATCATCATCATCATCATCATAAAATATAGAATGTTTCTTCAGTTAAACTCTGTGTAACTATGTTGGCCCTGAAAAGGGCCGGTGGAAAGAGTAACAAGGCCAGTATAATTACATCACAGCTTCGAAATTTCTTGAGATTCCAAGAATTCTGAAGAGGCCCCGCGTTTCAAACTTTTAATACTTAAGATTTAAAATATCCAAAACAATCTTTTGTTCGTTTTCTGTGAAAACTAATATTTAACTTTACTTGTTAAAAATCTATACACAATTCTTTTTTATATTTTATGCATATTTAAAAGTTTGAATTACGAAACTGTATTAAATTTTATGATTCATGTTCAGTTATTAATTAGTTTCTTTCATGTTCAGATTTTTCCTTATCTACATTAATAACTAAAGCGAAGGAGCTTACCTACTTACAACATTCTTTCGGGCTTTAACTTCCCTATAACATAAGCTCATAATGTGGAATTTATATTCTAAAATTATTTTGCGAAGAATTACAGAAGTAGCCATGACTAAGAGAGGCACGACGCCGATTAACGACGTCGGCGTCGAACAACAACGTCCTCATTCCCATCGGCTGCAAATCAACGTTGAGTTCATTGATTGACAGCAACGCAAGTGCCCAGAGTCTACTGGATTCCGTCCGTAAGATTACTAGGAAACCACTCCGTGTAACTCATTGGGGAGCGAGACTTCGTACTGCATGCGATTTGATAAGTATGCATTTGTAAGTGTCCGCTCTACGGGCCTTGGAACCGAAGCATTAAGATGGCTCTACTGAAATAAATAAAATTCCTGGCATAAATTTGCAAATATTTCAAGATCATAGAACAGAATGTCTTAAAAATGGCAATAACTTTTAAATATAACGACAGATTAGTCTAAAAAATGGCAAAAGTACATAAAATGTTGGTCCCAATGACCATGCAAAGTTTTAAGCTGATCGGTCAGTTCTTGTTTAAATTTCAAAAAATCACATGAACGTTGGTTTTAAATTTAACCAATGAGAGGATTTGGCTGAATCTTTGTAAGATTGGGGACAATGCTGGTCGTAATGACTTGTAAAAATTTCAAATTGATCGGACTAACTAATTGAAAGATAGATTTTTTACAATTTTAACCAATAAAACCATTTACCATTAAACCAATTAACCAATTTTAAATAAATTTTTAAAAAAAATTAGGGTCTGCAACGCCCAGAAATAGTCCTTACATGTGTGCAAAATTTCAGCTCGATCGGAGAAAAACTGTGACCTGTATGGCCTCAGTAACAGAAAAAAACAAAAAATTACAGAGGTCCGTGCCAAAAGAGCCAAAAGGAGTCGCTCGCTCAATTAGCACACGGTCTTGTGGTGTTGAGGACTGACATCAGCAAATGTCTACTTGCGGACTCAACTCGATTTGAGCTGAGGCTGTTCATTCAGTCACTTGGATGGTATTTTTTACAATCAAAACTAACTTTGCTTTCTATTAGGTCCATTTGCCTGTATTGGGACATTTTTTTTTAAATATTATATTATCAACATATTTACTGCAAAGTAGCAGTATTTTTTAAAAATACTACTAGTAGTATTTTCTAGTACAATTTATTTATTTATAAGGTTGAGCTTGACTTCGAATTATGTAATGTCACCATGACCTCAAAATCAATAAATGGTTCATTGCAAACTTATGTGTATTTATGTCTTGCGGGTTGGGTTGGGTTGGTATAACGAGGGGGGGGGGGGGGGGGTTGTCATCTAATATCGCACTTGTCTGCAACTAAGCTAAGAGCAACGAGTGAATGTTTATGATCATGATCATCAGAAATTAGTAGCGGTGGGAAGGAGCCGGTCGTGGAATGGGAACATTCAGCATTTGCATGTATTGAAAGAATCTAAGAGAATCTTCAGTCAGGAAGGACAGCCGATGGAATCAAAGCCGGGACCTCAGTACAAGTTTATGCGAGTGTCTCATTGAATTCTATTATTGTATCTGGAAGTATCTACTTAATGGAAGCTCGTTCTGGGATATATTTCGGCAACAAAAGCCAACCCTCAAATTTAGTCGTACGTCACAAAAATATCTTCAGCCAATGAAATCGTAGACTATGAATTATTTCCTCTCCGGCATTCAACCGAAAGTTCGTACATACATCTACTAACTAATTTGTAGTACGCACACAGTTGTTTCGCTTCTGTAAGGAAAGTCGATTCTTAGCAGACAATGAAAACTTGTTTCCATTCTCCCAGTGAGTAAAGGATTTAATATTCAATGATTCCACAAGTAAATTGTCATGTGATTCCTGTTTAGTTGCCTACACCAAATACGTCACACAAATATAATTTCAATTGTCTTTCGGTGACACGTCTAGACGGATTGTGACGTATTTCGTATCCAAGCAGCCATGGTGAAGTTCCTAGCTTGCAGGTGATTGTAAACAATGCAGACAGAGAACTTAGTAAACTAGGTTACAGATTCGAGAGATGAATCACGAAGAACTTAGGTATATTTCAGTCTTCAACAGCTGAACTTGATTCTTCCAAGAAGTTAGCTGATCTTATGAGAAAATGAATTATCCAAAAAGTAGAAGGAACACTTGGCAAATGCAAAGTAAGATTCAAACTTGTAGAAATAGAAAGATGGAAATTGCATTCTAGGGAATTGAATCTGAGAGGGACAATTCAGAAATCGAATGTATTTGAATTTCCCGTGAATCATTTTCCGCGGGGAGTTCGGCGAATCCAGACGGCCGTTCTCATGAGTTCGCTGAACAATCAAGAAGGCTGTTCTCCGCTCCGACGCAAAGCATCAATTACAAGTCGCTATTATTGAACATGAATGGCGGTTTATTTGTTTGACAGTGTCAGGAGCTCTCAGCCTTGGCCGAATTTACGTTCTAATAAACTTGTAAACTGTCTTTAATCTTCCCGCCGTTTCTTTTCAAATTCAATGTCACTGAAGTCGATGAAGATTGCGATGAAAGTTGGAGTATAAGAATGTCATTTTCTCTCGCCTCAGTCCTTTAGTTTACAAAATATGTATCACGCAAGTTATTTTCATACATTACATGTGGTGGAATGTTCGTGTAGTTGAGATATGTGTGTGTGTAAAATTTTCAAACGAAATGAAGATTTTTTATTTACGCTCTTTCTTGGCTATAAGTACATAAAAGATGTTTATCCTCCTCCTCAGAAGACTGGATAATGTAAATATATACTTCATAAGTAGAAGGTTCGATGTCCATTTTCTCGATTTTGCGTTGAACACTTTTGGAATGATGTAATCATGCTATAGCAATTGCAGTTTGATGTAACTCAAATAAAGTAAATACAGTATTTTCGAGTAGTATTCCCTTAAAAATTGCTCGTAAAGAGAATCATTGATATGGACATCAGGCCCACTACCTCTGAGATAAATGGATTAATATTACCTCTATTTAAATAGTTGAAGAAGCTGTCATTAATATTTAAAAACTACTTAGGCAGTCATCCAAAGTATACAAATATCTACATAATGATTATACATTTATAATATTTTTAAATATCTATTTTACCACTTCTTTCAGTTGGCCATTTAAAACTTTCATGTAGATAGTTAAAAATTGTATTTATATAAGTATTCATATTTAGTGGAAGCTGTTATGAATCCGACTTTTCAGTAACATTTAGTATACTTAGTTGTAATATTATATACATTTCTTGCACAACTAATTACTCTAATATAGTACTTCCGTCAGATTTCTTTGTCCATCAGTTCGTTTCAAATGGGTTTCTAAAGCTTTACCATTGCAACCAATGGTGATGAACTATTCCATTGGGAACCAACGAAGCTTCACGCTTCGAGCATGGGGTTTATTTTTCACCAAACCTTAACTTATTCATGCATGCGCACCTAAGAAAAATCAGTCTTCTCTTTGTAAAAGAAGCAATAAGAATCAAACAAAAATAAAAAATAAATGAAAAAGAATATGTGTATAGATGGCAAATCAGATGGTAAATAGTAATGTGGATGTAAGAGTATAATAAATGACACAGAGCAATGTTATTGCAAAACTTATTTCTCATAAGTATGTACAAATTTACGTATCTTCTTGGGGTAAAAATAAAGCAAACTATAAAGTACTATTTATGCATAAGACATGCTCAGCTTTTAAGATCAGTTTTACAGATTGACTAGCGAATTTTAACTTCAACTAATTGAAAAGAAGTCTTCTATGAAGATTCAAGATTCAAGATTTTTATTTTCCAGAAATTGATACATGTACATTTTAGTAGCGATCGATTTGTATACCCTTAGAAGATTAAACTATCTTATGGCAGGGCATACATCTAGACTAATATTGGTTAGTTATTATATTTGAATATATGACATAATTATTACATACATACGAGTATAGCAAACAAACTCACACGGTAACAATGAAATTGAAAGTCATTTTACTCAGCATGACCAAACTCTCTCGAATTTGTTAGGAAACAGAAAATCTGCCACAGAAAACGCATTTCTGAACATCATTGTAATTCTCGTCTCACTTCATGGATTATCAATCATCTTGAGCCGACACAAGGTAGCAACAATCACCCTGCACGATACTCCGGAAATGAACTCTCAGTGACTGCACAAGACGTGATTAATGCCCGACGCCGACGCCGACGCCGACGCAGCGTCTCAGACGACGCCCCGATGAATATGCAAGACCATGGAAGCTCTTTGCGACGCGGATATATCACACGTTTCTTCGCATCTTTTAAAAACAAGTCCCAAAAGTAAAAGGGGAGAGATTATACTGAAAATGATGAATAAACGAAAGAATGTGAGAATTGAACTACTTGTGGGGTCAGGAGAGTTCGTTGTTGAATAACTACATGAATTTCAAATGAAATGTCACGTTGAACAAATAAGCGATACGTGATGGAGCCACTTCTGGCAGGAAACTTTTTAGATGCACTTTTTTATTTTGATGTTCGTGTTTCCATAGGGCAGTGAACAAGGAGAAACAAATTAAATTTAGATTTAGTTACAAGTTTACTTTTTCAGCCATAACAAACAACTAAAGCAAATTTTATATCATTTATTTACATAAATAAACTAAATATTAATTGACTAGCACAACAGATTGACTAAATCTCAAGGAATACCAGATGCATTTATTTAGAGTTTATTATGTGGGGAAAAGTGAGCGTCTTCTTGTGATACTTTTGAAAATTTACCATGTTTTTTCGTATATTTGACACATACGTTGCAGTTCAAAATTAAAATCTTTAAAATCACACAGTTTCTCTGATCGAGCTGAATTTTGTGTACTTGTAACTTTGCTCATTCCAATAAGTTTGTAATGCTAATTTGGTTGGTGAGCTCTGTAGTGTATTTAAACGCTGTTCTCTGATTGGTTAAAAGTGAAACTGAACCGTACGTGTCGGAAATTTTACATGATCATGAAGACTAAAATGTTTTTCTTATTTTAAATATTTGAAGCACGACATTGATTGATTTTCATTCAAGTTTACTTCGTTGTCAAAATTGTTTATCAAAAAGTAAATGCATTGCACCTTGATCACGTACAAATAGAAGGGGTTTGTTTTCACTCCAGAATATTCTATTGCCATGATATTATTATTGATTGATTGGATATTGTTACGCATTCAGTTGGCAATACATTTTCTCCTTGTTAGGTAATGTTGATTCGAGGTGTTGCACACCGGTGCTCGCTTATCAACGCGTCACAAAGCCTGCATAAGTTTAATCGGAACGTGTGTTATTAAGAGTCATTCATATGATTTTCAGACCTTGGGCATACTCATATGTAATATGTCATGCTCATTCCTGAAGTGTTATTATTACTAAAATGAAAACGTCTTTTGACGCATTCATTCACTTAAAGAAAAGAAAATGTGCGAGCTGAGAAGGAAAAAGACAGTGGACAGAAAAAGCCGGAGGAATACCTTGAGCGTCACATAAATTGTAGTAGAGAATTAATGCATGCGTCAAATCGAAGATGAATTGCGTATAATTTTGATTTGTGGAACATTTCGATGCAGGACTATTTCTCTGGGGACATATTCGCAGCTCCGAAGTGTCTTTATAAAAGTGTTTTCAGTTCGGTTTCGGGTGATTTGTGGTCACTTCGGTCAGTTATTCAAGATGTCTCCTCGTTGAGACGTGAAATAATGCAGGAAATTACAAGTCCAAGAAGATGTACTCGCATGCGAAGCAGGTTTCTTCTCTATCATTTACAAGCAAAAACAACGCTGCAATACACACACGTCTTGCTGTACAATAACAGCAATATGTCTTCATAGCATTTTACCCTTTTCAGATTGACATAACGTATTTATACCTTAGACTTATGCATTTGGCATTCGACAAACATTCGATAATTTTCGTAACATTTAAAAAGTTAATATATTTGGATGTAAACTTAACTTTTAAAAAGATCATTTTACCTTCCTTATTTCAGTAATCACATCACGCACAGTGACATAATACGATAGCAGGAAAAATTTAGGGTAAATTATCCAATGTTTGTCGAATGCCAAATGCATAAGTTTATCTTATATAGGAGGGTATGAAAAAGTTGTAAGCAACTACAAAGTCACATTAAGATCGTACTGGCCACAAGGGTCTGTTTGGAAAAATGAATGCTACAATAACGCATTTTACGTGCTCTAGGTCCGGGGTTCAATTCCCGTGGCCGTCCTTCCTGACTGAGGATTCTGTCTTGGTTTTCCTCAGTCGATATACCAACTACTGGAAAGGTTACATACTAATAAACCACGACTGCCTCCTTCCCAACGACATCCTAACATTTTCTACATATCATATCATCATAATAATTGAAAATACTTAATTTATATGTAAACTATGAAAAAATCTTCCAATCAAAATAGATGTATTTTATGAGTGCAATGTGAAACACAACTAAATAATAATCTGCTACGTACGTTAACATTACAATAAACAACCCGTTAGTTTCAGCCCGTGGAATGAGAACATCCTGATCTAGTGGAACATAAACTTAAACTTAACTCTTAAACTTCCCAAACGATCTACAATCACGTCCTTGAAGTGATTTATTTATCTTGTTTGTGACGTCATTGTATACCCGAACATCTCCAGAGCACTGGAACTTAGTTCTGGACTCATTCTATCTTGAAAGTATCTTGATTGTATCTTGATTGGTGCGACCAGAAGACATCAGACTCAGAGAGGACGGAACGAGTTGTGCACCTCTCATACACTATCAAGTGTAGTCAAGGAAACCGCTTTTGTTTTATTATTTCCTATATTCACACATTTTCCTTTGAAAGGTATGAACGGTGTGCATTGATGTACTATAGTACACAGTGGCGGCTATTTGGCTTTACAACAGGTGTTCAATTACATAGAAGGACGTAGAAGAAAGTACTCTAAGAGGAGAGCCCCCAACAGATGCGGGGCCGGGGCGCATAACCCCGGATTTTTTTGTATATTTAGTTTGAAATTGATGCATTTTTACGTCTTTTGGAGAGCAAAATGAGTAGACAAAATATTTAATTTCCTACTTCCTGCATTAGGGAGCACTTTTAAATAATTTTCTTGGATGATCAGGTGTGCAATTGTCACACCTTGCACACTGTAATAGCCGCCACTGATAGTACATAGATGCTATAGATGTACGATATATGTGATTCAGTGGCTTCAAGATTATAGAATTAATATATAATAAGGGTTTGAACTTTATTTTCTGTGTTCATATTATATCTTAACAACTATCTTCGTTATGTTGGACTATTAGCTTTTACTGTTTAACCATTCTTTTAGCTTCATGTACTGCCATAAGCTAAATAAATACATAAATAAATAAATAAATAATAACGGTGTGCATTGGTTCATGGCAGTGCAATCGGAAGGATTGGGGCTAGGTTAATTATAATTAGGCTAGTTAGCCTAATCGTTAGTTTAGTTAGGTTTAGCTTTAGTATGGGATGGGAGATTCAAGTAAAAAATCGATCTGAAACATTTGATTCGATTTAAAACCCATCAGTATCCGATAGGAACTAAAGCCTTGAAGTTCTGCCCAGATATTCATTGATCATGAACAATTCATATCTGAAGTCAAAATCTCTCCGTACGGCCCACTTTTCATAATACTTCTTTATGGTGACAATTCTCATAAGATAACATGGGAACCAAGAAGACAATCACACTACCTAAAGGTTTAATTATACATTTTACACGGTAAAAGTATTTTTTATTGAATTACATTAGAGATTATACATATTATTTCTTAATCGATTCACCGTTTTAATATGTTGAATAATGTGTTCATACGTTGACTAAAAACCGAGATATTTATGTATACGTAAAAAATGAACCTCTATAGGTTCAATTACTAGCTACTGTGTAACCACCTACCATACTTAGGACCGGTCTATCAATACTATGCTAAAGTCTCAATTAGCTCTTAACAGTTAGTTAGTGGTCATTCTAGGAATGTCATTGGTTGTTGCCATGGCGACTGAATAAAAGTTAGCTAGGCATTGAAAGACCGGCCCTTAGTGATGATTAAAGGAATATCATAGGTTGTTGCCATTAAAAAACAGTCCTAATCAACTGTTTAAAATTTAGCGGAGTATTGAAAAAACTGGCCCTTAAACTATTTGTGGTGATTCAGCCTAATGAGAGAATTCCATTCGAAATGCCTTTTTAAAAAATCCGTAATACATTTTCATTCATTTCTAACTCAATTATCGTGAATAACGCAATCAAATGATTTGGCATGTCCTCTGTATTAATCACTCGGCACTTAGCAGCACATTTTCAAAACGTCACCACTTGACTTTTGAACAATCAATGATGGCATTCAGCATTGACCGGAGGGTCGTCGTGATAATCGCGTTGTTATTCGCTCCTCGTCAGAATATCCTGCAGCTATTAATTATCCGGGACATATTTCCACTGGCACGACGCTGAGCGGCATGGCTGCGAACTTGGCCGGGCAATCAATCTCGCCTTCAGGTCATGTGACAGGGATTCCACCCTACACGATGCAGCGACGAGATATGGGTCCAGTGCACAGAGTCCTGATTTCAATACTCGGTTCAACTTTTAAAACAGTTGATTAGGACGATATTACCATGGCAACCAGGCGTGTAGAAAGGGGGCGGGGATTTCCCCCACCTACTCGAGCAGGCTGACCCCCCATTCACCATACAAAATTAAGTTTAGTGTCTAAGAATCACTGTTTTAAAAAATTCTAAAAAAACGCCCTGTGGGGCAAAAATAGGGAGTTGTTTGTTGTAATTTGTGCAGCAAAATCGCAAAATCGATTTTAAAATGTTTATTTTTCGAAAAATTGACAATTAGAGTATTTTTGCTTCAGTTTGTTCATCTTAGAGTTCCAAAATCACTTTCAAATGGTTTAAATTCTAAAAAAAAACGGGCTAAAACTGAGGGGCTTCGTCCCAGACCCCCCTCCATATTTCGCAATCCCCATGCTGAAAGTAGTTACTACGCGCCTGATTGGCACCAACCAATGACATTCCTTAAACGACCCATTAAAATTAACTACTGGTTTGAACAGAGTGTTGAATAACTGGCCCTAAGTGGTAATTCTGTAGGAATGTTTTTAGGGTTGTTGTCATGTCAATGCAGTCTTTTAATTGAACATGGTATTGAAAAAACAGATCAATTCTTGAGCTTTTACGTTTTAAAACCGTTCACGTGTTCATTGTTTTAAATTAGAAAATGCTGACAACTAGGGAGTTGACTTTAACTTTGTCAAGTTTTGTACAATGCAAAAGTAAAACGGTTTCTAAACGTGAATCTCAAGAATTAGCCCCCCCCCCCCCCGAGTCATATTTATACGATATTTAGTTAGGAGCAATTTCCCACTAGTGTTGAAAATGTATCAAGTTCTAGGTCAATTATTCACAACTTTAACTGTGAGTTTCTTCAGATTTTCAATGTACATGCTCAATGTCAGTTATATCAAAACAATAAAAAAACTCTGCTTCAAGTGTCAGTCAAATCGGTATATTTTAAAAACCTGTACTGTGGCAATTTAACAATACATATTAAATACAAACGCTTAACTTCAGAGTAGCCCCGGAGGGTACAGCCCCATAATAGGCCCAAATTATCAAACAATAAGGAACAAAGCCAAGCAGGCCACATTATCTTATAATCTTATCTTCACTGCCAATTTCCTTCTATAATCATTTTCCTCTTCAACAACATCATTTTCTTCTTCGTCATTTTAGTTTGAATCTTTCTGGAAAACATCTCTTCACTCAACTCCTGCCACTCCTGCCACTCCTTCATAACTCCTGACACTCCAGGCCAACTCCTGCCACTCCTGCTCAACTCCTGCCACTCCACCCCAACTCCTTCCACTCCTACTCCACTCCTGCCAATCCTGCCACTCCTGCCACGAGCCTATCAAGTGACCACATACGCAACAGATGGAGGCAGAGTTATTGCTAATTACTCACTCATAATGAGTTTCCATTATCTCTGTGCATCCAGCATCTGCTGCGCAAATAAACACACCTGATAAGCAGATAATTCATCTGCGTGCTTTTGATAAAATCGCACTCGACACAATTGTTGTTGACGCTACAAAATGCACTCGATGATTTATTTCAAGAGACAATGGAGCAATTGTGACATCACAAATGCAAAGCAAACTGGAACCAATATAAAAGGTATTCATTCTCAAGCTTTATTAATTAAATTAAAACTAGGAAACGCTGTGAATAAATCGTTGATTTCATATTGCAATCCATCAAGAAACAGTATCTATTATTTTCTAAATTATAAAAATTTCTACAAATATTTAAAAACAAACATTAAATGTAAATAATTCTTGTTCTTGATCATTTGTTGAAAAAATATAAAAACTCTTAATATTCCCAATGAACATGCCAAATGTGAAGTTGATCGGTCAAACCGTTCCATTTTTAATTTTCAGCTAATCACAGGATCTTGTTCAAAAACTATACCTGAGACCGCATATAACATTAGTACGCGTTCAAAGTGTCAGATCGACTGGTTGAACGGTGGGACCTGTGCACCGTGATGACTCTATTAAGAGGCAAACGGAAGCGAACGGAAATCGCACTGTTCGTCAGAACGTTTTTTGAAATCGTGTCTTCCCACTTAATAATTTTAAAAAATCAGATAGTAACGACCCATAACAGCCTTATAGACTAAATAATGCCGCACACTGGAGTTCATTATGACCTCTGGTACGACCTCAAAGTGTTAAATACGAATATTTTCGATTATTTTATTAAAAATATCGATTGATTGATTAATTGATTAATTAATCAATCAATCGATATTTTCGATATCAAAATATCGTATTTAACACTTTGAGGTCGCATCTGAGGTCATAATGAACTCCAGTTTGCGGCATTATTTAGTCTATTAGGCCGTAATGGGTCGTTACTATCTGATTTTTTAAAATTATTAAGTGGGAAGACACGATTTCAAAAAAACGCTCTGACGAACAGTGCTATTTCCCGTTCGCTTCCGTTTGCCTCTTAACGATGCTGTTGTTTTGCTCGATCCGATGCGATGAGAAATGTGTCCCGTGCTCGCCAGTTCGTCAGAGACAAACTCTTGGCCTCTGCGAGCGCGTGGGCAGAGAGAGAGTTTCGCCTGCAGACGACACTGATCTCGTTATCACCTTCAGACTCTGAGTGGAAGTTAGTCAAAGGAAAATGTAATCGCCCACGCGACAATATGTTTAAGACGGTGCACAGAGAAGACATTGTACACTCTCTCGACGTGTCATTCTTATTCGACACGGACGTTAGGGAATTTAGGGGATTGACGCCTGTTGATACTCCATTTAAAGAACAAATTTCATTAACAGTGATGTAGGCAGGGATGTAGTGGGGCCAAGGCGGGCCAGGGCGACGCCCTGTACCTTTTTTTGAAGGTGGGCGGCGCCCTGGCTTCTTTTTGGGAAACGGGTCTTGCTATCTTTTTCAAAATCCATTAAATTCATCCATGGTTCACGATTTTATTCTTAAAAATGCAAATATATTGCATCTTGACTTTCGCTACAATAGATCATTTTAAATTCTATTTTAAAACTCGGTCCCAAATGCGTAAAATCATTACTAAAATAGTTTATTTTCAAAACATTCTCGCCGAGTGGCAAATTTGGGGTGTTCTTGCTCCCTAAACCCCCCGCTGGTCGCGAACGATACGGATTTTGTTATTTTTCGGCGCTCAGGCACTTATTTTAATAGGACTGCACCCCGTATCGGTAATTGTGTGTATACGTAATTAACCCATATTATTGGTTATTGCCTATTATGCGTATATCTCCATTAACTCCAAGAAGCTTGAAAATGACAGCAGACCCGCTGGCGAAACGTAGCTGGGTTAATTTACCTGTGCACTGATAAGAAAGATTTTACAAATTTTCTTTAACGAAATCGCGAAAGATATGAATGGAGGAAGGGGGAGCCTCTCCCATTATGCGGGTCCGGAGCGCATAACAATTGTAAATATTTTTATTTGCGAATTAAAATTTGGAGCCTCTTCAAAAATTTAGAGTTACGAAAATATCGGTGGAAATGAGATCAATCAACATCAAAATAAGGAGTTTCACCATAATTTATCAGGTAGTAGTTTGTACATAACTGCAACATGGTTGGACATCCCGTGGACGGCCGGTTCGGTTATGTCAACACTGGATTAAGAGTGGACGCCATCATGCAATGTGACCGTGAAATTCACTCTGCGCAAGTGTTATGCAAAGCTCTATACATTCCATCACCACGTGTCCAGTGGCGACATCTATCATCGGGTGCACACGGGGATACATACATATCGCCACCCCATTGAGTTTAATGCAATTGTTCCTACAATTTATTAATTAAAATTTAAATCCCACATCGGCCACCATTTGTGGTGACAACATAAAAAAATATGCCATGCTTAGAGTAATACATTTCTGGGAGGCCGTCAAACGCTTACCATATTTCAAAAGCAGCGGTGAAAATAAAGAATTCGGGGGCGGAACACCATGAAAAATTATGTGTCATGGTAAATTCGTATTAATTTTTTAGGCAATTTCCAGGAAGTTGAATAATCGTGACAATTCATCCAATAATATAGTACTTTTATGATATTTTCGCATGAAATACCTACAAAAACTAAAGGATATAAAATATGTTTTTGATTAACTTTGTCCTAAGATCCCACGAAAGGAGTGGAAACACAAACCCCACTGTCGAGGTTTGTCTCTAAGGGCGGGATTTTAAATTTGATATTCGACCGTGCCTATTGCTTGAGACATGTTGAAGTTCAAAGCGATGATTCACAGGTCTGTGCTCGTGTCGGCGTGTAACAACCTTGGTAACAACACTCGACGCCACGGGGGAGGAAGTTTGCCTCGATCACCTCGCGCAGAGCAATTACACGGCTACACGTGTTTAAAGACTTGCTAGGAGGATGTTGCAGTTCAGATCTTCACTCCGTGTTGCCATGTGGAGGACTCGCGGTCGTTTAAAAATACACTTCTACTGGTTTACACAGTTTTCACGGTTGAACGAAAACCCCGATTCTGATTTGTCGAGTATACTGTTTTGCTACACATTCTTAATTTACGAAACATTTCTGTTTACGCCTTGTTACATTAAGAGATCTCATTCTTACATAAAGGGAATATGCATACCTTTATTAACAACATATTTGTTGGTAAAACACGCTATTTTCGCACTCAAAAGGGTACATTTTCATTCATAAATATGAAATTGAAAATCAGTTGACATTTTCGAGGTAAAACAGTATTCCTGACTTTTCTTACGAGTGACATAATTTTTTTTTATCAACCAACAATGATGTTGCCATGGTTACAATAAAATATGATATCACTCGTTATGTTATGTCAGGAATACTATTTTCCCGCCAAAATGTATTACTGAATTTAAATGTCATATTCATGAATGAAAATTTACACAGTTGAGTTTGAAAATAGTGTTAACCGCTGTAAAAAACTTTTGCATATTCCCTATTACAGCAAAAGTATCTCTTAGGACTCAAACTGAGGAGGTCCCGGGTTCGATTCCGCCGATCGTCATTCATGACTGAGATTATTTGAGGTTTACCTCAGTCGAGATGTAGATGTTGGGAAGGTTCCTACTAGTAGGCCACGACCGTTTTCTCACCTATTCTTCATCATTGAAACGGCCTTTGAAACGTCGCGCAAATATCATTTTCAGGACATCCAAATCCGACAACGTAAAGCCGTCATGACATCTCTTCAAATACATGGTTCAGAAAACTACAAGATTTCTTCATAACCATTAATCTTTAGCTTTTCATTGTCTTTAGCGTTGACATAGTTGCAAGACATTGTGCCGTTATAGACGGCTAAAATAAAAATAATCGTTCAATTATAAAAACTCATCTAATATTTAGGTATGCATCGATTACTTATTGGCACTATTGGTCGAATTTATTGTAACGAGAAAACATTAGCACCAGGTCAATGGGGGTCTGGGGAGAGGGCTCCCGGCACCAAGCGGGTCCTCTTTTTAAATTAGAAATGATTTTGGTGCGTTTCTACGTGATTTTGACGCTATTTAAGTATATTTTTTTTATCTCGACAAATGTAGGTTAAATTTATGTAGTGCTATGTTATATTCCCCATGGCATCCCTTCCCCACATTTCCGCCACTGATTGGCACGCATTGGTTTAGTGTCAGTCTGTAGTGTCTTCTTTTGAATGCCAGTGCTGCTTTATCTTATCAGATGTTTTCAACTTTGTCTTGATTTCACAGAGCTTTAAGCACGCAAAGTTGTGTTGCGTGCCTCGCAGCCATGTTAACGATAAAGCAATTATCGAGCAATTATAACGGGGTAATGATGGATTAATAGTTAATGGACATCGACTTGTAACATCTGAACTTTACATATTATATCGTTCTCTCTCTCACTCTGGCATGACATTCACTGCAAAACGCCACGAGAAGTTGAATGTTTGTTTTTCATCAAACGTATTTTATTCCACCATTGTGAATATAGCGATTTCGGTGGAAAAAGTTATTTTTGTAACTCGTTCGGTGTTGTTTTTAAATGGGTGGAGGCATTATCTGGCCTATCAGCGTGTGTGCTGGAGATTGCCGAGTCGTGGGGATATTTTGTTGAAATTAAATGACATGATGAGCTTTCTGTCCAGTGTTGGTTACAAAGTCCCTGATGGAAAGATACAGAGTCGTTCACAAGAACTACTGTCACGCACGCTGTTGAAGCTATATGAGGGATTTATATGATAGTCTTCAAATAATTATCACGTCATAAACTAGGATTTCATGAAAGTAATAGTACTATGATATGAGGCCTAGATAGAAAAGCGGCATTCTCAAAAAAATGTTTTTCATTTAAACATGTGATTCGAATTAATGGTAGATAGTTAGTATAGTTGGTATGATGTTTGTCTACATCATTAACACGAGGCATATATGCAAAAAACGCCATATCCACTTCATACCTACCTAGTTCGGAAAAATACCAGGGAAAACCATTGAAATGTACATCGGGCCTTTTACCCTTGAAGTACGGACCTTTACCTCGAGGGTAAAAGATCCGATCATTGCATTTCAATGGTTCTTGAGGTGAGCTCAAACAAAATGTAAAATTTAGTAAATTGAATTGTAAATGTAAAATTTAGAGAAAATTGACATCGGGCCTTCTACCTCTGAGGTACAGAATTAATATGTCTATATTTTGAGATTGAACAAACCTCCTAATATCATAATGTGAATCATTGTTGGCCCCTATACTTCTTACTGGCTTGTGTGTGAGCGTACATTTGAAGGGTTACAAATATTATTTTTTGGGAAAACAATTCACATAATGCTCAGTACTGCTCAGAATACCACGGATCTAAATCGGTTGTAATTTAGTTGTTCACGTACTAATTTCAAGAAGATGTAGTATATGACGAATAAAAGTTTATTAATAACATGTTCCCACTTTGTGGTTTAATGAAGACGCAGCCTTATTTCCTAAAATAAACGGTTTAGTATTATTTATTTTAAAAATTCTTCCAAAACACGCTGACCACCCAGCATTGCTGTTCAGCGCTCTCTATCGTGGCCACAACGCACTGCTACACACACGACGCTGGTGCAGAATGTAGTTTGGGCTGAAGATAATTTACGACAATGGGCCGACGGGTGACTAAAAGTTAGTTCATTACGAGGCCGTGACACAGCGCTAGGGGAGGGCGAAGCTTTTACCACGTGATATTTATCGTTTTGAAAACTCAGAGAATGCGTGAAATAGCCGAAATCAAAATGTATGCATCAGTTTTGCTGAATTGATTGGAACTTGGGTTCAATTAGTGAGATTGCAATATGTGCGTTTCTATGATTCAAAAGGGGTGGATATTCCCAAACGGCGCCGTGGCAAATGTGGAGGGTTGGCTCAAACAAACACTCAAATATCAGGGATTTTTGAAAGAGAGCTTATGTTTTTTATGCCGTGTTTGTTCTTTGCGCAAGAGGCCAAAACGAATTATCTTATAGGCAATTTTTTTACGAAAGATTTAGTTCAATAAACTTTTCTACCTATTTCTAGCAAGATTGGTCTCTTGTTTTCACCGGAAAATTGATTTATAAACTCTTTATACTCCGCTTTACTGATGGATAACCTGAAAGTAAAGCTGAATTCAAGGTCTTCCATGAATTTCGACGGCTCGGATTTGAAAAAGTACTGAGGGTTTTTCGTGTTTTATTTTTGGCGAATTGCGAATGCTTGTTACTCGTCGCTTCTTTCAATCAGCTGTGATTTGTTTTAAATATTTATATAATGATTCCCCTCCGCCTCGCCCAGGCCTCTTGTTTACTCGTTTACACTGCACTCAGCTAACCTGCCTGCCAGCACTATTCTGTAACTTGATTTGTGACGGAAAGGACACAGAATCGGGATGGTCCTCTTTAGTTTCCAATGTCAATCTTAGTTACTTTATGGTTAATCTAAAAACAAGAAATTCGGAATCCGGTTCTTTTCGTCGGAAATGGCTTACAGAATGGTTTTCGAGAGGAGAAAATTAATTCATTGTGATTATTAAGTGCAGCGGTGCCGGCTTTGGCAAGGGGGGAGGTGGGCTCTTTTAGGCAAAGTGGGGGACATTTTGATTCAAACAATTGAGAAAACACGCTGATCGTTACAACCAAATTATTGATTCTTAAAATGCATAAAATATATGAATGAGCTTGATCTACTTTCAAATCAAATGGTGAATAATTTAACCGATAATGACGAATGTTTGGAGAATTACCTAGCTAAAGCGAAGTATTGTTCGACCTGAGTTACTCTATACTCTTGAAAGAAATGAGCATGCGATTCGAGTAACCGACAAAATCGAAGCCAGAGGTGTACACAAAAAATCAGGCACAGGCATAAGTATTATTTATCAAACGCTTCGCTTGGCCTTTTGAAATATTTGATATCTAACAAGAAATATAATTTAATTTGAAATCTCTCATCTGCCCTTGTCTAATCCCCGTGTTAAACGAGCGATCCTCATGGCATGAATCACTTTCTTTGTGTGTGTTTATCAGGTAACGGATCTGACCCAGTTGTTTCAAAGAAGATTAATGTTCCAGTTTGTCTCCCTAGTGATTTCCAGCGGGACCGATATCTTGGTTTCACCGGAAAATTTAAATCTAGTGGAGCGGTCGCTCCACCCAGCCAAGTCGTACCGTACACTCACACTCACTCAACATACCGTAAATGCCTAATAAACTGAGGAGCAGACCAACCACTTTTACTGTAAGCAACAACATGGCATTTTCGGCCTACTGGATCTTAAAATTGGAAAATCTCACATTGTTGCAAAATATCTTAATTTCGAGCTATGGCCCACCCCACCCCATATACCGAATTTGGGAACAATAGGGTATGTCATTTTCGTGCTAGAGGGCCGTGAAATATGTAAAATTACACCACTTTCTGATTCTGAAGATGATGATTCTGATGATATCAGGAAACACTGTTGACAGCGCCACAGCCTAAACGGCTGAGCCGATCGATCTGAAATTTTTACCATATATGCACTTTTGGCGTCTGATGATACCTTGTCCTTACGAATTTTTTGTGCCACCATTTTGAAACCGGAAGTGACGTCATATCTTAAAAACTGATGGACCAATTGGGACGAAACTAGCGCCAAACGATTCGGATGGTCTTCTCAATGAAATATCAATAGTCAAAATAGAAATGTACTTTTACCGAAACCGGAAATGACGTCATAAAAATGCCAAATTTGAATGAAATCATCTCTTATAACAATAACTACATATTCAGAAGGCTTATAATGTTACATAGCATTTAAAGACACAAATTTTAGGTGGCAGTGAAGTCAGCCGCCATTTTGAAAACCGGAAGTGATGCCATAACTCGAGAACGGCTGGACCGATTGGAACGAAACTTGCGCTATACTTTATAGCATATCATTTATGGCATATACATAGTAACAAGCACAACTTTTCTTAGCAACCAAATCAAAAAGGCGTATTTTTTTAAAGGAATTATAGTCTTTGGTTCCACAATATATGCTACAAATTGTAAGAATAAACTGAAAAAAGGAATGATATCCCATAAAAAACACTCCGTGTAAAAATACCAGCCAAGTCTCTTCAACTAAAAAAAAATAGAAGAAATCTAAAAATTCAGCACTGAAAAGTAGTGATATCAAAAAAAGGCCAAGTCAAAACTTTTAAAAATTACTTGGCGCATCGTTTTTCTATGGGATTATAGACATATTTTATGTATAGATGAGTATATTTGATTACCGACCTACTTCTATACTATTTATATGCACGATGCGCCAAGTAATTTTTAAAAGTTTTGACTTGGCCTTTTTTTGATATCACTACTTTTCAGTGCTGAATTTTTAGATTTCTTCTATTTTTTTTTTAGTTGAAGAGACTTGGCTGGTATTTTTACACGGAGTGTTTTTTATGGGTATAACTTACACACTTCTTTACTGAAATAAACGCTGTAGTCTTCTTTGCATTTCGAAATGCTTGCTTATCAACGCGTTCACCGAACATTTTCCAAAGACGTAATTCGCAAAGAAAAGATTACGAGTTGCATTGTAATCCTAACATAGGGGTCGGCAACCTTTTTTGGTGAAGGAGCCAATTTCCATTAACATTTATAAATCTAGTGGAGCGGTCGCTCCACCCAGCCAAGTCGTACTATACACTCACAGTCACTCAACATACCGTAAATGCCTAATAAACTGAGGAGCAGACCAAACACTTTTACTGTAAGCAACAACATGGCATTTTCGGCCTACTGGATCTTAAAATTGGAAAATCTCACATTGTTGTGAAATGTCTTAATTTCGAGCTATGGCCCACCCCACTACATATACCAAATTTGGGAACAATAGGTTATGCCATTTGCGCGCTAGAGGACCGAGAAAACAGTGAAATTACACCACTTTCTGATTCTGAAGATGATTCTGATGATATCAGGAAACCCTGTTGACAGCGCCACAGCCTAAACGGCTAAACCGATCGACCTGAAACTTTTACCACATATGCACTTTTGGCGTCTGATGATACCTTGCCTCTTGTGATTTTTTGTGCCGCCATTTTTAAACCGGAAGTGACGTCATAACTCAAAAACGTCTGGACCGATTAGAACGAAATTAGCGCCATTCGATTTAGATGGTCATCTATATGAAGTATCAATAAAAAAATATTATTTTCTTATTTTCTAAACCGGAAGTGACGTCATAAATACGCAATATTTAACTTATTTCAACAAATAATACTTAAAATACGTACATAATTAACTTACATTGTAACATAGACAATACAATTTATATATTCAAGGTAGCAGTGTTCTCGGCCGCCATTCCTGAAACCGGAAGTGACGTCATATATCTAAAACGCCTGTACCGATTGCAACTGAACTAGCTCCTGCGTATTCATTCTGCTATTTATTTGAAAAATCAATTGTGAAAAATGAATAAATAAATTAATGGTCCCGGAAATGGCGGCAGGAACCACTAAATGAAACCGGAAGTGACGTCATATATTACAAACGGCATGACCGATTTTACGGAAATATAGGGATTAGGAATTCAGATGGTCGTTCATGAAGGTATCAACTAGATAAAACTAGATTGTTTTCTTATTACCTATACCGGAATTCGGCCGCTATTTCAAAACCGGAAGTGACGTCATGTATCGAAAACGGCTGGATCGATTATAACGAAACTTAAGCTATTCTTCTTGGATAATCATTTTCATCTTATACCAAACGCAACTTTTCATAGTAACCAAATCGGTTGAGGCGTATTTTTTTAAAGAAATTAGTCCCTGCTCGGACATGTGCTACAAGCTGTATGAATAAACTAACAAAAGAAGTGATATCCCAGAAAAAACACTCCGTGTAAAAATACCAGCCAAGTCTCTTTAACTATAAAAAAAAATAGAAGAAATCTAAAAATTCAGCACTGAAAAGGAGTGATATCAAAAAAGGAGCCAAGTCAACGAATTTTCCAAATTTTAATCGTACCATTGAAATAAAAATATCAACCCCCGAGAAATACTTAAAAAAAGGACTTGGCGCATCGTTTTTTTAAAGACATTTTTCTATTCTTAAGCTTATGCCACTCACATACTACGTAGTTCAGAAATGCCTAGAAAAATTGGGACAAAACTTTCAAATTAAATATTGAACATTCTGTAAAATATTTTAAATTTAAATATAAGTACGCAAAGAAACATAGCATTGTCTTACAAGCAATAAATACAGAACAGTTGTGTTTGTGATTGGTAGGTACCTATAGTTTTGTGGGTACATCAACATACCTACTACAGCATTATACTTTGAACCTTCTCGCCGTGTAATTAATTGCTATTAATTAACATTTTATACCAAAAAAATTCATAAATTACATAACGTATTACTTTAGATAAAAATCTAGTCAGTAATTATTTGAGCAGCATGGCTCAGTGCACTAGTCACTTATACAAATCTCATTGACGGCCTTCTTGTAATGAGCGCTTTCGCTATTTCCCTCAGTCACGATATTGAGAAGTATGATTGATTAATATGACCCTAGAAATAGTGGCAATAACGAATAGACTAGGCCGCTTCCGTTTATTCGTTATTCGTTTATCCGTTTATTTCCTCTGAATATTGACAAAATACCAAAACTGCCAGTAGGTAAGAGTACTAGTTATATTAAAACGTAGTATGATTCGTCGATAATGAATGTGATATACTCAGGAAAATATACTTGTAGAGTTCTTCCTATACTTTTAGGATAGAAAAGTGTCTTTAAAAAAACGATGCGCCAAGTCCTTTTTTTAAGTATTTCTCGGGGGTTGATATTTTTATTTCAATGGTACGATTAAAATTTGGAAAATTCGTTGACTTGGCTCCTTTTTTGATATCACTCCTTTTCAGTGCTGAATTTTTAGATTTCTTCTATTTTTTTGTATAGTTAAAGAGACTTGGCTGGTATTTTTACACGGAGTGTTTTTTCTGGTTAGATAATAATGGGAGCAGCAGTAGAGGCAATCAAATATAATACACCAAAAATAATAAATTTAATTATAGTTTAATTTGATATTTTGACGAAGCCCCCCAGTTTGTTGCCCCGCGGGGCATTTTTTTTTAGAATTTCAACAATTTTAAACTGATTCTGGGGCTCTAAAATGAACACATTGAATCAAATAACCTTCCAATTATTGCCACGCAGGGCGTTTTTTCTTCAGAATTTCAACAATTTAAAAGTGATTCTGGGACAAACTGAATAAACTGAATCAAATAACCTTCCAATTGTTACCCCGCAGGGCTTTTTCCGAACCAGATCTTCATTTAAATTATAAAGAGCCATTCAAGAACCACTAAGGAGCCGCAGGTTGCCGACCCCTGTCCTAACAGAACGTTTGTCGTCTTTCCCGTTAACATCTTTGATCGTGACGATCTTGATCTAATAATAGCGCAGCCTCTTTGGTGCGTCGCATTCGAAGAAGTGCAATTCCTCTGACAAATTGGCAATTTCTCTCGACGAGTGTTTGTGTGGCGCCTAACTCAAGTGGGTGGCGCCTCTAAGCTCTCAAGTTGACGAACTCAAGTGCTGGCTTTGACAAGACAAAATGTCGACACCGAAAAGGAATTGTATGTCGATAAAAAGGATCAAAGTCAATTTCAATTTAGACACTTTTAGCATATTTTGTTGTACAAATGACATTAATTAGGGAAGTGATAAACCAACTACAATTCTGTTGCATAACAATGAGACAATCGGATTTATATTATAACTTGTTGAATTGAAATTGACTTGTCACCTTATCTGATATTACGGGTTTCGGTGTAATTAATATCATGGCAAAGAGCAAAGACATGCACACTGGGATCTTTTTATGGGGATAGAAATATAAATCCGTATCCTAAATTAACCCAAAGGGTTATGCTCAAATCAAAAAAGCTAAATTAAATACATATTTCTTATCTCGTAGAATTATACCAACAAATTCCTAAATGGAATTTTATTGGCCAGCCACAGAAACTTCTGAGAAACTGGGTTTTATAGAAATTTTTCAGTGGAGTCAGAGGTGATATAAAGAAATGTGCTAAGTGAAAAATATCCGGGCGAACCGAGGCTCGAATCCGGGACCTCTCACTTTCCTCTACTGAGCTACCCTCAACGCAATGATGAGGGTAGAAAGTTCAAACTTTCCTTATTCTATAAGCTCTAACCTTCAGAAACTTCCATTCCCGGGTGCATTCTATATCGGTCCAGGGCGCCCCGATTTGTGACGTCAATCCTGTACCTTTAGTTATTATTTATTTATAAATCAAAATTGCAGCGAAGTGAGAGCTTGATAACTAAAATTCTGGACCAACAACAAGCATGTACATGTAAAAGTCGTACCAAACAGACTGCCTCACATATTCTGCACGGCGTGAATAATAGATATGGCCGACTGCAGCGCGGTTGCACCTTTCCCCGTTAATCAGGGCGAACATAAAATACCACTGATGTGGCTGTTGAATTATAGAGCTATGCATATTGAGAAGGTCAAGTCGACCAAACTAAACCAAAAACTCATAAAATCACATCAACAAAATATAAAGGTCGGTTAGCATTATTGGTATAATATTAATTTTAGTTGCAAAATACATTTTTTTATGCAGGGAGGTTCACAGCCCGTCTTCCTAGTTTTAAAAATAATTTGCTATCTCTAACAAAGTTACAAAAGTCCAAAAGATTTTGATTTTCAATGGACTTTTACTACACGAATTATCTTATTTTAAATATTATCATTATCAAACATGAGTGTGGAGATACCAAAGCTGAAGAAAAACAATAAATAAATATCTAGATTCTTTATTCATTGGATTTGAAAACTCAGCGCCAGCCATACAACTTCGAATACTTCATGACATGGCCACAGATACCGCTACATGACAATGCTTGTGCTGCCATCTAATAACCCCGCCGGAACAACTTCTGTTTATGAGTTTGGTGCTAGCTTGACACATTCGTCCTGTCGTCATCTGTCGACCTTCTTTGGTTAGTGGTCTGTTGTCAAGAAGTGTTATTTTGTATATTTTGAGGTAATATTGTAGAGTATGGATACTTCTATAATGCAGTATCCTCCTGGGGATCCGAGAATGATTGATACTATTGTGTATCAACTCAAATCTCAAGGCATTTTCGACCAGTTTCGTAAAGAATGTATTGCTGATGTTGATACCAAGGTAAGCTTGTCATTTTTCAACAACATACCTAGTCTCTTTGTTTTGTTCTAGCCTATCTTCATTTATTTTTAGTTTTTACAGATTAAGACAATTCTATTTACAGTCTAAAGGAATCATTTTATTTACCTGCTTGCAACATACTCTCTTCATAAGCAAAGTGTTAGAGTGAGGAAAGGAGATCGCTTGGACTGACTACAAATGGTGCCATCTATGATCTAACATTTGTCGGTTAATCAGATTTCTTGAAGTTGTGCTACACCTAGTAGGAGTGTTATTGGATTCTCAGGGACCTACTAATTATGTAAAATATCTTGCAGCCAGCATACCAGGTGTAGGTGTAGTTGTGCTACACCTAGGTAGTAGGAGTGTTATTGGATTCTCAGGTACCTACTAATTATGTAAAATATCTTGCAGCCAGCATACCAGAATCTTCATCAGCGAGTTGAAGGCACAGTTTCTGCTTTTCTTTCTCAACAAATATGGAGGCCGGATTTGAACAAGAACCAGTTGCGCGAAAGTCTCCGCAAGCATATTCTTGAGTCGGGTTATCTGGACATGGGCGTGGAACGCATCGTCGACCAAGTTGTCAATCCCAAGATCATGACAGTTCTCGTCCCACAAGTAGAGGATGTTGTTTACAAGTTTATTGGTGTGGAAAAACCGAAGAAGAATCTGGACACTTCTGCATTTTCCTTTCCTCCCCCTAATTACAACTTAAACACTAGTGGAGAAACCCAAGAAAAGAAAAAGGATGTCAGTCTTACAGATCTTCTACCTAAAGACTTGGATCCGGTTTCCCCCGAAAGTGACGCAACAAAGAAGTCAGACAACTCATTTGAGGATGGAGAATTGAACGATGGAATTGACGCTGACGAAGAGATTTCACCTCCATTTGAATCGCTGACTAAGGGGGAAGTAATTTCTGAGGACAGCAATTTGTCGGGAATATCAGGTCTCACGAGTCCGGACGGCAATCATTCGAACATCTCGTTCACGGGTGAAGCGTCTCCTAAACATATCAGCTTTGAAAACCAGATCCCGAAATCAGTCGGTGAAGAACCACTGCCGGACGTCCGTGTTGACGTAACAACTGCTGATTCGAGTAACACGATCCAGAAAGAAATACAATCTCTCGTCCTCGGCGATGCAGCAAAAAGTTCATCTTCTTCTGGATCGAGCTCTGATTCGAGTTCTTCTTCTTCCGACGACAACAGCTCGCCTGGCCGAGGAACGATGTCGGAAACAAAGGATGACTCGAACCCGATCCAAGAACCAATGGCGGTGGATGTGAAGCTCGAACCAATGTCAGTAGATCTGAAGCAAGACGCAGATTCCGACAACAATGCTTCCCAAATTTCAGAGAAACAAGTTCAGATTTCTACGTTGCAACTTGTTGATTATGAGATGTCTTCTGGAAATGAGAGTGGGCCAAGGTTTAAAGAGGATGATCGTAAGTTGGTTCAGAAATATAGTTCAGAGAAACATGTGGAGAGGTTGAGTTCCCAACTGGTCGATAATGAAATGTCATCTGGAAATGAGAGCAGCTCAAAGATTAAAGAAGAAGATCGTAAGTTGGTTAAGAAATATAGTTCAGAGAAACATGTGGAGAGGTTGAGTTCCCAACTGGTCGATAATGAAATGTCGTCTGGAAATGAGAGCAGCTCAAAGATTAAAGAAGAAGATCGTAAGTTGGTTAAGAAATATAGTTCAGAGAAACATGTGGAGAGGTTGAGTTCCCAACTGGTCGATAATGAAATGTCGTCTGGAAATGAGAGCAGCTCAAAGATTAAAGAAGAAGATCGTAAGTTGGTTAAGAAAAATAGTTCAGAGAAACATGTGGAGAGGTTGAGTTCCCAACTGGTCGATAATGAAATGTCGTCTGGAAATGAGAGCAGCTCAAAGATTAAAGAGGAAGATCGGAAGCTGGTGAAAACAAAGCATGTTGACGTGGCAAAGGAAAAGAAAGATGTGAGCCGGGAGGAGAAAACTCACTCGAGGAAAGAGAAGGAAGCGAAGAGTCTCAAGGATGAGAAGTCGCACAAGACAGACAAGGACATGGTCAAGGACGTGAATGTTTGTGAAACTGTCGCATCCTTGCCCTCGACCAAGGAGAGCAAAGAAGATAAAAAGATCAAGGAAGTTAAGAGGGAAGATAAGCACAGGTCATTGTCGAAGAATGGAGAGAAGCCCGGAAGTTCACACAAGAAAGACGACAAGTCAAGAAAACATCGAGATGGGAAATCCAGCCATGAGCATAGAGATGATAAGGTGGATAAAATTGTGGAGAAATCAGAGAGTAAGAGTGTGAAGCATAAAGAAGAGAGGTCGGTGAAGAGTGAACATAAATCAGTAAAGAAGGAAGAGAAATCAGACAAGAAGGAGGACAAAACTGACAAATTGGACAAGAAGGAAGAGAAAGTCGACAGGAAGGATGAGTTGAAGAAGGAAGAGAAGCACAGTTCGGACTCAAACCACAGTTCCACAGAATCCCATCGCAGGAGCAGTCATTCTTCTCATCGATCAGACAAAGACAAACATCATAGCAGCAAGCCCAGGAAACATAGTGAGAGTGAGAAGAAGCATCGATCCGGCAGCGAGAAGACATCAGATAAAGACACAAGGGATAAGAAGAGCAAGGAGAAGAAGGAGAGAAAGCCGGTCGATGATCACGACAAACATCGAGAGAAGCGACAGCCCGAGGATCGTCGCTCGACAGATCGCGACAGTAACGGACCTGCACACGATCGATCCGCCAGCTCGAGTCACACCGCCACGACCAGCGCGACCCAGCGCAAGGAAGCAAAGAACTCGAACAGCAGCGGCAAAACGAACCAGTCGGGAAACCAGGACTCGTCCGAGTCGCCACGCAAGGAGGAGTACTTCTGCACCAGCGAGGAAGGTCAGTTGAAGCTGAAGATCAAGAAGCCGAAGATCGCGGCCAACATCTTCGAGGTGCAGAAGATCATCGAGATGCGCAAGAGTCTGGCGCGGCTGGAGCAGCAGAAGCAGGAGGAGTTGGACAAGGTGCAGCTCGCTGAGAGCGACACGGAAGACGTCCTCTATCTGGAGCCCAATCCCGACGATCAGAGGTTCATCGACTTCATACATCGCATCGAACGCAGTCGGACGCTGTCGGAGATTTCGGTCAGCTCCGTTGACAGTAATGACTTGAGCGATGTGGAAGAAGATGTCTGTCCGGTGGAGCCCGCTTCTGTGCCTGCTACGGATGCCCCGGATATAAATACCAGCGCAAATACCATCGCCAGTACTGATGTAAGTAAATTACTGTCTGCTCAGCAACAAATGGGCTAACCATTTTCAAGAAGTTTTCATTCTCTTATCTTTTTCAATATTCATTGTCCACCTGTCACTAAAATACACCTTGTATAGTAATTATAATAAATTTTAGAGGAAAGATTATAAGATCATGTCGGCTTCAATTGCAATATAATTCGTGGTAGCATACCTACTGCATAACTGCATAGGTACTAATAATTGTTATGAGGTAATTTTTGTAAACATTAAAGATGGCAGCAGAACCAACGATGCATTCCCAGCCAAAGATCTTCAAAATCGAGATACACTTGAATAAAATTGCAAATTGACCTAGGTCTCAGTAAACTTAAGTGCACATACATTAAGTGCATTCTCTTCAAATGGTAAACTGTGTGAACTGACGAGAGTTTCTGTTACAGTCGGACGTTGAGGTCCCCCAAGAAGCTGTCGTTGCCATCAGCCCCGTGGACCCGAGCATCTCGACCGAGATGAGGCCTCCCGAGACGCAGGCGGAGAAGCGAGAGACTCGGCGACCTCGGAAACCCAACATGAAGTACTCTCTTGAGGACGAGCCGCCGGCCAAGCGACCGAGGATGAACCACAGTCCGACCGTCGTCGAGGACAATAACAACAAGGACAAGGACATGACTCCTGCCAGTGACAGCTCCATGGAAGTCCCAGCAACCAAGGTATGTCATTCAATAATCAGGATTAGATAACAAGGACAAGGACCTTACTCCAGCCAGTGACAGCTCCATAGAAGTCCCAGCAACCAAGGTAGGTATGTCATTCAATAATCAGGATTAAGTTAATTTTACAATACATTTACCTACCACTTTTTTACAAAATTTCTTCTTTTTGAGTATTCCTTCTCTAGTACTCTGATACTTTCCTACTATGTATTTGAGTAGACATTTAATATAGAATTAGATCATTAAGAGATAATATAACCTCAGTAGGTACTGTAATACAGAACATCACTACTGCCACAGTACCTATTGACGTTTTACAAGACAACATTATTTGAAATAGTTTTTAAGATGATTCTGCTGTTTTATGAACATTTATTCTGAAGTCCAACAGTTAATGAAGGGGTTAGTTTTACCTTAGACTAAATAACTAACTGTGCGTTTTACTAGGTACGGTCTGTTTTTTTACTCTATGAACTCTCACCAGATGGAGCCACAGTCAGTTGTTCTGCTAGGCCGAGAAAGACTTCATTGCGCGCTCATCTTGCAATGTTGTCTTTCTCGGCCTAACAGAACAACTGACGGTGTCTCGGTCTGTAGAGAGTTCAAACAAAGGAAAAACGAACTGTATGTAGGTATATGGGAAACCAGTATGGAAGTGGGGGTACATTTAGGTAGATACTACCTACTTAAAAAATAAAGGTAGGTACCTACCTTACCTAGGTAAAAATGGAAACAAACAACCTAAAGAAAACAAAGAAAATACAAAATAAAGTAAGAAAGAAACTCCACTAAAAGAAATACATATCCAAAAATTTGTCTGAAAAATACAATTTCCCTGAAAATTATCCTTGGCAAATTTTCCAAATCGCACCTAATTCGTATGATGTTAGTCAAGCTGATGATTTTCCACAGTGCACATCTCTTCATATCATCCGGACTCATCCATAAAACCCATTGCTAGTTGCTAGTATTTCATTGCTAGTGTCTGACTGACTGTTTGATGCTACAGGTTCTTCGACTTGGTCCGAGCCGGCGCGTGGGTCTCGGTCGACCCAAGACTGCCGTCCGAGACTCCACGCCCGACTTCGTGATGCCGCTCAGCCCCGAGAGCGACGTCTCGGCCTCGTCCGGCGACCTCGCCAGGAAGAGCGCTCTGGTTCCCTCGCCGTCCACCTCAGAGGAGGAGGCGCCGGCGGTGCTGGCCAACTCAGACCTCCGCAAGAACCAGCGGTGAGTTCCAAACAACAAACATCCAAGCAATAGCTTTTGGTGCCTAACTTTGTGTGCCAAAGTTCAAGCTTGTGCCAAGCTTGAACTGACAAACGGTAACTGATGGTAGCGATTCACTTCAGGTATAAACGATACCCCAAAATTTTGGCTAAAACTGATACATCAAACTACTATATCTATTATTTCAAAATAACCAGACATATTTTTCTGCTGTAGGTACTACCTACCTTTTATAAATTCAGAAGATTTTTCTGGTTATTTTAATATAAAATTATAATTTATGACAATATATTTATCATTTTTTAGCCCATATTTTAGGTGTATCATTTTAAGTGACCCCAGCTGAATTTTGCAGTCTAATATGAGATTGAGTGATGATTACCTCTTCGATCATTGATGTTGGATACTAAATCCTCTATCTGGTTCAAGAAACAAGTAACTTCTGAGATATGTTATCGTTACTAGCAGCAGTGACTAATAGTGACTCTTAGTTTGAGAATACATCAACAGAGTTTCTGAGATTTAGAAACTAATAACTTTTACACTTCACATACATTCCCCAGGTAGAAATCCGGGAAAAACTGATTTACTGAGTTAAACTTGTATTTCCCGGAGGGGGGGTCCTGTGTGAAACCCCTCAAGATTAATATGTAGCTTTGAGACTTGAAGTAACAATGTGGCAATTGTTTCACAGACGCCTGGGGACTCCCGCTAGCAAGACGCAGCGCTACAGCAGCGATGATCTGTACAAACCTCGACCCCTCTTCAGCCGGCAGACTCGACGCAACCGAGCCAGTCCCGATGCAGAAGGTTGGTGCTCTTTCTCTCTCAGCCTCCGTCTCACTCCAACACATCCTCCTTGTTCTCTACAATCACTCTTGATCACCTTACTCCCATTGCGAAGGAAAACGCGCGTTGAAGGGGCATTAAAATTGTAATTAATTATAATTATATTCATGGGAACGCTTGCTCTACATACTTTGGAAGAACCTGTGAAGATAAACTAATCAGACGCGTCAAGTGATAATTGCCTTGTAATTCTGTGAAATAATTGAAAATACTATGTCAAGACGAGCATAAAATGTAAGTAAAATGTCAATAATTCTTCAGATGGGTCTAAAAATTGTCAAGAACTCCTTAATGCTGGTCCCAATGTCATTTCAAAATTTGAAGTTGTTCAGTCAGTTATGTTTTCATTTTTCAACTAATCAAAATTCACAGGATTTTCTCTGATGACATTTGTGTGGAAAATTTCATGTTGATTGGTTGAACCATAGAGATTCATATACTTACAGAGAGGGGCAAGTAGATAGCCAGCCTTGGTATGATGCGATGTACATTGTCAGCGTAGATCTGAGCATGCTCAGCCACCATCTTGGAGATTATTTCAAAAATTACTTTAAAAATGGCACCCCCCTCGATTGTAATGTTGTTGGCAAGAGACTTGAATGATACTTTGTACTAACCTTCAGTGCATACTTCACAGTAACAAACAACACAGAACAAATAAATGTACAGTAAAAACAAGATATAATATTGAAATAGTCTTCTGATTCAAGTTAAAAACGTGTTTCTAGTAAGTTTAAAATTTGACAGCTCAAAGTAATTTTTTCACTGCCTTCCGAATTAATTTTCCATTTCAGTGGCAGTGAATTATTAAATATCTCCAATATGGAGAAAAAGGATCTTTCAAAATTAGTCAAGCATTAACCAGTAGTTATCCCTCTCTGTAATATATCTCTATGGTTGAACAGTGTTATCTGGACATGGAATACAAAATCAAAAAGCCCAGAGAAAGTGTTATAAGAGACCCGTGGCGACGCTCGCTTAATAAGTACCTCGTATTGATGTTTCAGCTGCAGCAGCGAACAACGTGGACCAACACAACACAGCATCCCAGCCCTCGACCTTGACTCTGAAGCGACAGAGATGATTCCCGACCAACTTGCCGTCTCCGTGCCAACGGCTGTGATTCCTGCGCGCTTACATCCGAGCTTTCTTCCTGTCTCGAGGTAACAGTCTTCTCACTACTTTTCAACCAATCTGATTATTTACAATTTGAAAAATATTAACTCTACTTGTATTTGAGTGACTCCTCTTGAAAAAAGAAGCTGCTAGTGCTAGCTAGTCTTAACTCTGAAAACATATAAACACGCAGCAGTTTTAACATTTCATTAAAACATACCTTGGTTTCACTCTCAAGGTGGTCAGATTGTTGTAAAAAAAGACAAAGCTTTTCTGCAAAGTGCAAACATAAAATCGCTCTATGTGAATGAACTTGTATGTGTAATATTGTAAGATATCGCTCTTCTCTCCTAAGGAATGAGTTTAACAAGAATTTAGGAGCCCATCCACATCTGTCGAGTTATGACGTGGAAGCGATTGCATTTCAGGCCATTTCTCATGTATGCCGCATTTCTTGCTCCTCTGTTTAACGTGCCCTGTCACTTGTTTATGGGGACCCTTTACCTCATCACATCCCCGAGCCTCGTAGCCCATTCTATGGTTGTTAAATTGACAATGTTGAGTCGATGCTAATAATCTTTCACATTTGTAAATAACATGAGTGGTTGAATAATTTTGATCGGAATTTACCTCGAGAGAATAAACAGTTCTATCAAGTTGTATATAAATTGTGTGTGTAAAATTGTGTAAAGTGAAGGACGATGGAGCACAAACTCTGTGTAAAATTGTGCAAATTAAATCTTTGGCAATTCTCAAGTTGATCAAAGTTCAAGTTGATTGAGGGGATTTTCAATTGTTTCACTTAGGGTGAATTCCTGAAAGGATGAGTGCACATTCTCTGAGATAGCTTACAGTGCAGTAAGTTTTGCAGTCCCATGCCATGTGGTGTGTAAATTATGTTTATAATGATTGTAATCATTTCATTGTTCTCGCAACAAAAGTGATGATTATTTAGTTTTAGTTTTTAGTACCTATGCTATTAGTTATTACTTAACCTACTTTTAACTATAGGTTGTAAGTAATTTCAAAATGGTTCAAAATGGTTGAAATTCAAAATGTGCGAGCTGGTATTTATTTTGTCTAAACGCTGTAATTTTATATGTATGTAAATTTGCAGGTAGTACAGTACGGAGTAAATTTTGAAGATCCGTGTGTTATAAAAATGTTTAGTTTTTTCATTTTTGGGGTCTTCATTTGTATATTATGTAGGTATTGAGAATGTAGGTACATATTTGAGATTTTATAATAGGTACAATCTCTGAACTGCATAGGTATATTTGATCTTTAATCCAATAGCGGATGTATTAGGTATCGACAAATTATATATTTGAAATTATCTTTCAATGATTTTGACTGACAATAAAATCCATTCCTAAGCACTAATTGAGTAAATTTATTCTCAAACACCATTCCAGCTAACGCATGTCTGTACATTTTTATTCCAGTTGCAGAATTTTAATTATCTTCGTTAAAACTTAGAAGTGACGTACATGGGAAAAGTGTATTGTGTTTTAATCAATGTTTTTTCTACATTGTAATTACTACATTGGCCAGCATCAAACCAATCAGATGATTTCAATTTTCTGATAGTTTTGCTGATAAATCGTGTCAATGAGTGAGACGAATAGGTAATTATTTGATATAAAAATAAAGTTTTTCAGTTTCTTTGCTTGAAGCTTCATTGACAACTTATTGAGACACTTTTCATTTTCATTTTTCATAGATGAAAAATCATTTAATACCACATCAGTTTGGAAATGAAATGATAAAGTGTGGGGAGCTCTAACTAATGGTGTCCAAAATTGATGCTGAATTTGGGTTTGACCTCCCCTTTGAGGTTTATGTAGTATACTTTGTTTTGGTATTACTGTAAAGATTTGACAAAAAATCCACTGAAATGTAAGTGAAAATTATCTGTATGCTTGATCAAGAGTATTATTTGGGCGATTAGAGAGATGGTAGGTAGTTTGGCAAATTAAAGTTTTTATGAAAATTCTTAAAAAAATATATTACAGTTTGGTGTTGTTAGGAAATCCATATTTATACTCAGCAGAGATAGTTTTGGGATTTTGGGAATATTTTGGCATTTGGAATAGGGCATGGACATGCTAATGCTAGGACATGGTACCTCATGTTAAAAGTTAGACACCTAATCGATAATTTTATGAGAGTATGGTAAACATTTTGTTAGTTTTCCTCCATGCCCAGCCATTTTCCAGCCTGCTCGAGTGGGGGGGGGGGGGATAATCCCTACATTCCTCCATCCTTCCTACGCGCCTAAATATTTATTTTTAGGTACTAATTAAAAAATAAATCTGTCTGCAGAAAATGCATTACCTTGCATTGTATTTACTCTAAAGCACTTTGCTTACAAATCCCAGTTTGTTGATCGGCTAGTTTATCTTCACAGCTATTATTAGTTCCGCATACACGACAGACATAGGTACATGTCTCACTTGCACATGAGCTTTATTGTTCTTTTCGGATATCACATTGAAGCAAAGTTGTGTTATTCTTAAAACTTTCTTGCTTCTCGATTGATCCACCATTGAGTAGACGAATTTCTCTAGATAACAGTCTGACTGAACAGGAAACCATACGACATTTTCAAAATATGCCTGAAATTATCAAATTATCTAATGCCCGGTTGTACAATGTCCCGATAAGTAAGCTAAAGTGAACTTTGGGTGTATTATTGGCTGTTGCTAAGGTTTCAACTGCTAAATCCTGCCACTAACTTTATCGGGACATTGTACAACCATAGCTTAAAAGTAGTCATTTCTTACGTACAATTTTTTTAAATCTAGTAAATTGACAATTTTGTTTTCTTTTACTTACTTATTTCATGGAAACCGAAAAAAACGAACCAACCAAATCGTCGAAATTAGGAATATTAGGAACGAGCTTGAGAAATAAACTGACTCACATAACTTGTCGTACTTGTAATAACTGTACTTATAGCATTTTATTATTAACACTTAATTAAGCTGCATTAAGCATGTTGTTACAATATCGTGCATTTCTCTCATGCAAGAACTCAAAACTCTGCAAAGTTCTATAAGACGTGTAAACATTGTAAATCAACGATTAAGTACTTCATTTTATTACATATTATGTGTCGTTTCTGTCTCTTTAAATAAATAGGGTTTGATTGTTTGATCACTTGAAAAACTTTTGCTACATTTTATGATTTTGAAAATATATCATTGTACATTACAGAAGTTACAATGGCGTTACATAAAATTACTTGCCTGGAGTGTCAGAATGTATTTTCTTATTCTGTAATAAACTGTAGCCAATTACAACTTACCATTTATATTAATTAATATATTGTGCGAAGTCTTTGAAATATGTGATCCTTCTTCTTCAATTTCTTATCGAAATGTAAATGTGTTATTTGATACAATGAAATGCTTGGGACTGGTACACTGCCTTCATCTACACAATAAGATGTTTGGGACTGGGACTGGTACTGTGCAACTTGGTGATCCCCATCTGCCTCTTCTTCACCATCCTCGCATGGACCCTCTTCATCTCTAGAATCTCCTTCATCTCCTCTTTGTCCTCCTCCGTCTGATTTAGTCGCAACACCAGCGCGCGTCGGCCGTCGCTCATTGGCTGGCTGTACCACATGAGCTTCTTGAGTCGCTCCTGAGGACTGACACCTCTTTCTACCACAAGCACAATGCGAGCCCACTGCGGAGAGATCAAACCAAACATGCAGGTGTTAGATGTTGGACCATCATTGTTATCTGGTGTTTAGGTGTAAGTAACAAGCTCTGCTAGACCTATTTGGATCAGAATTCGGAACCATCTTCGATTGATTCTATGTGTAGGAACGAATAAAATCACTCATGCAATTTGCAAACTGTGCTCATCCTTTTCAGTCAGTTTAAGATTGTTCAAGTCAGTCAATGCTAAGACGGCTGAGTAGTGAGTTAAAACTTGAAGATTATCAATATCTTTTTCCAATTTAATAGTTAATAAAATAATGCTTTGTACGAGTATTCAGAACAGTTCAATGAAAATAATTTCATAGTTTGGAATGGTTTATTATTTTTATTTTGTCCTACAGACGTTTAGTGCCTGAAAATTAGTAAAAGTATGACACTAAACGTCTGTAGGACAAAATAAAACTAATAACCCATTCCAAACTGTGAAATTATTTTCATTGAACTGTTCTGAATACTCGTATACAAAGCCTTATTTTCTTAACAATTACATTGGTTAAAGATAGCGATAAAAATCGATTAAAAAACAAGCGCGAGGATTTTGCCGTGTTTTGCAGGCACTTTTTTTTATACGATTGGAGACAAAATGGGCTGACGAAATGTTTTGAAATTTTAACCAATATTTAGTTGATTTTTGGTGAAAAATTTTCTATTTTGTTGTCTCTATGGGTGCCGTATGAAATTTAATTGTAAAAATTAGCCATCTGATAACCCTAAGTTTGTCCTTTATCTAATAATGATTAAAATTTCAAATTATTTGGTTTACGGGTGTGGTCTCGTTTTCATCGTTTTGCGCGGTTTTGTTGAATAATCGGCGCTTAATGCAAGAAGCAAAAATGAAAAAAGTTCTACTAATATACAATCAGACTATAATCATGTGAACATCCTATCAAAGCTACAACCCACTTATGAAACATTTTATCTCCCTCAATTTTCTAAAACGGCCGAGCGCTAGCACCTTAACCCAAGAATTTATGTCTACTACACGAGTATTGTGTGTTTACTGTTTTGTAACTTAATCAGGATGTGTTTTTAATATTACTGCAAATCTGAAATAAGCGTGTTTTTATTTGTCTAGATATTTTGGATGCTCCAGGACTGAATGTGTTGAGTTTGAAGTGTGCCTACTGCTACCCTCTCACTGGAGTGAAAACGTGTTTGAGATGATCTGTTTACATTTACTTAGCTGTTCAAAGTCTAGTTACATAAGCTTTTATTATCTCAGTCTTGTTTCTGAGCTCTAAAGCTTGCAATATAAAGTTTGGTAAACGTGAGTCGCTTCATAGCCTTGACTTTATTTAGTTGTTATCTTAAAACTTTTTTGAGGGATTTTTTTTGTACAAATGACTTGAAAGAAATCGGACAAGCCGATATTTTTAGTCAGATAAAGAACACATTTTAGTTAATACTTTATGCGAACTAAAAGTAAATGTTTCTCTGATCATGCGGAAAATGAAAATGTTTAAAATTATCGCATTACCGTTTTGAAGAACTTTCATTTCACAAAATGTTATGAAAATTTAACTTCAATAATTTGTACATCATGGTCTCTATCACACCATTTGCCTTTTGTACCATTTTGTAGCATTTACCATTTGCTTTTGTATGACTAAACAAAGAAGGTGGTGCTAAACATATTCATTTTTGATTCTGTTTTTTTTGCTCCGTAAATTTTGAAGTATCGCAAAAAAACTGTGTTATTTAAAAATTAAGGAAACTTAAAAACTTTCTCGCAAAATTTTGATTTTGAAAAAAATTATCACGTTCTATGAAGGTATGAATTGAACTTTAATAAAGTTCATTTTTAAAGGGAACTTCCCAAACGAATTAAAACGAAACAAACTTCCCACATGGAATGTCCTAAGAAATGTCATCTGCTTGTGAATTAGATAATCTTCTTGACGCAAGTCTAAGACAGGTGTTCACGAATGAGATTGCTTGCGCATGAATTGCAATGTCTAGAAACAGTTTCTAACCACTCTCATTTTCTCTATTATACTTACAGGTTGGCGAACCCATTTCCAACCTTTACCTCAGAGCTTTACGCTTTGTATTGAGACATTTCTGCTCTGATGACTTTATTATAACATTTCTAATTGAACCTAAACAAATACCACAAGAACATTACATTAAAAAAGCTAGCCAAGTACCTTGTTTTTGAAAACAAACCCATTCACCACCGAGGAGCAAGATGAATTGACTAGTCTTTTGTTTCAATATAAAATGTTTCATAGATATTTACATAGTGTTTTATGTTGATATAAAATGACAGCGACCAGTCAGTTGTATAAAAACGTAAATCGTACGCCTAAATGAGTGAGCAAAGAGAGCATATTTCGCTCATTTTCCAACAATTTGAGATGTTCCATTATTTGTCCTCAACACTTATGCGTTATTGTTTGTATCTATGTAATAAATAAACATAATTTTGAATTATGCATTTTTAGAATTTGCTATTTATCTTGGTCTAGAGTAAGTTGTTGCAGTACCCGACTTGGCTGCGTGAGGCTAACGCCCCAGTTGATTGAAATAAGTTGCGATTCCATCCAATTAATAAAACGTTTCGGTAAACTTTCCCCTTTCACTGAAAGTTCGTTCTAAATTTTCTTCTCCATCCAACCGTGACATGAATTTATTAAACCACATGAAACGAACGTATATACCCTAGTCTTATAATAACATCTTAAACTTCCTTCATTTTCCTTTCGCCTCACAATATTCTACATTTTCCTACCCACTAGTAATCCTCTGAAATTAAGTGGAAAACTCTTTGCATTTCTCAAGACTCTCTAAAAGTAGTTAATTGAAAATCATCGAACATTATTACATTCCGCGGGACCACATTTAGGTTAAACTTGTTGAAATATGGAACTCTAGTACCTCAGAAGTCGCTTGTTTGTCGGTAAGTTCCGGCCACGAGTTCAGTTGAAGATATTTGATATTTGATTAGAAACAAGCTTTGACTTTGAGTACAATCTCCTCCACTTTATTCTACCTCTCGTAAACGTACAAATCATACACATGTTGGCACAATTTGAGATGTCTATGCAATACCTATATTATGTAATAGCCGTGTAATTGTTTTGAGTTGTTTGAAATAGTTGATGGCAGTCTTCTGTAACCACTTTGAGTAAATATCTCAACTAGAATACATAACACAGTGATGACATTCTGATTGAAATTCTATTTTACAAAGCAAGTAATATACAGATGCTTTAGATCTAGTAGATGTGAAAACAACGCAGCAGAAATAACAATTCTCTCCATTCCAATACGCAACTCTGCAATGACATGTTTATTCGATCGTATACTTGGGCACATTGGGACTCTTACGACACTTTTATAGGTGGTTGCTTTTTTGGACTGACCAGGTCACACCGTTCAACCAATTGATCTGAAATTTTGCACACACACTAATGTCATCAGAGCGGTCACAGGTATAGATTTTGAACGAGATCCTGTGATTGGTTGAAAATTAAATATAGAACTGTTTTACCAATCAACTTAAAATTTGCATGGCTATTAGAACCAAGATTATAGGAATTTTGAATTTTTTTTTAGAAAGATCGATCAAGTAATTTTTTTAAATTTCGTGTGAAATATAAGTATAATTTTTTGAAAGTAATTTCACTTTTTTTTATTGTAACACATTATTCACTAGTTTTAAAATATGTACCTACTGTGAAGGTGAAAACAATAATGTGGTTTGTCCGTGGGGGAAACTCGTAATTACATTAGTGTTAACATTGTTTATTGTCAACAAAGCTGCTATTGTTTACAATGCTTAATGTAATGCCATTACCATTTATTTTAGCTTTCATGTTTTCTGTTCAAAAATAGAAAACGAAAATATATTTTAGTACGTTTAAAACAAAATGTAAGTTTTAGTTTTATTAACCAGCTAAAATGTTAAATTAGTTGATAAAGAGCAATGCATAATCTGATGAAATTGACATAGGCGTGCGCACGGGGGGGGGGGGGGGCGGGGGGGCCTTGGCCCCCCCTAATGGGTCAGACTCAACTAAAAAATTATAAAATGCGGTCATAATAGTGTCAAAATTTTGTTTTAAAAGGGTTTCAAACAAAAAAATCTCCCTGCGGGGCACACTGGAGTTGCTCACATTACTGGAATCAAGTACTAGGTTGATCAAAAACACAATATTATTTTGAAGAAAATACCACGTAGACAATGCCTAAACGACCTTCCAAAAATACGATTTTTTCATAAATTTCCAGGTTTTTCCCCTACAAATTATTTATTTTTAGTATGCCTCAAAATTGCTCTAATATGTACCTTCAGAGAATATTTTCTCGGGGGCTCCGCCCCGAACCCCCTTTCAGCGCAATTTATATTTATATGTCGTGAAAAAATAAAGTTTTGTGGTGTTTAACATATATAGTTGCATTAGGTATGTGAACAAAGTGCACTTCAAAACGTCTCAAATTCATTTTGAAGGGCCAAAAAACTACAAAACACTTTGCCGGGCTAGGTTTTGGGGCACCTTATTGTAGTGAAAACGTAGGTAAAATTAAAAAAAAATAGTAACAAAATACTCCTCAGAACGTCCCAAAATTGATTTCAAAGTTCAAAAATCAAAAAACCGCCCTGCGGGCGAGGTGGGGGGCACACCCCCCACACCCCCTTTAACCCGTAGCAATTTTTTAACTTGTCATTAATCCTGTTGGCGCCCGTGTTGGCCCCCCTAATGATTTCTCCTGCGCACGCCTATGGAAATTGAACGTTCCACGGAGCAGCTCTTTGTAGCTTTGTACATTTTGTTATATATAGCAGGGCTTGAAATTAACACTCACCCACTTACCACAGGCTTGTAGGAACTTGCCTGCTGGCGAGACACTTCATTGGACGGTGTCATCATTTTGCTTGAAAGAAAATTTCGAAGATTTTTTTGAATTGTAAAATGTAATTTTACCCAGTTTATTCCAGTAGGTACATGGTATTCACATTTTATTTCAGATCATTCGACTTGCAAGTCTATTTTCTATGCATGAACAAATCTTTTAAAAACTTTTCCCCAGATGTTATCCGAGCTATTTAGCGAAATGTTTCCTCATCACGTTCACTCCCTCTTTTATTATTAGTTATTACTCCTCCATGGTAGTTGTATCGTCAAACCAACAATCTCTACTTACATGAGTTTATAAACTCTGTATCCTGAAACTAATAGGATATTTGTCTTTACAACGAGCGATTTCAGCTGTGAAATGAGGTAGTTAGTAGTTGACAAAAGCCGGACACATGTCCGCGTGAAAGGAAGTTTAATGAATGGGTTCGTTGAACTCTTGCCGGCTGACACGTGGGCTAAGAGGTGACGTCATCGCCGAGTACACTTGATCTTTCCCCGCCGCTTGGAAACATCCCACGTCATGAATCAAAAGCAATTAAAATTCTGGAAAGTAATTAAGGGAAAGTCATCTGAGAGTGAAAATGTTAGCTTTGATGTCCTGCGGTTAAGGCCAGTGTTTGTGCAACGGAACTAGAAGAAAGCCCTTTGTTTGTTCTCAGATTCAGTTTCCTTGGAGTCTAATAACAATAACGTTAAGAGTTCTTATCACCGAGAAAAATATCAAGCTCCTTTTTTATATTTGAGTGTAAAAGTTCAAGTGCACGTTTTCAAATGATAATTTCGAATGTAGCTTTTCCAAAATTGTGTTCTTTGCACCCCTTTAGCAGAGCAGTAAATTGATTTCACGATATGACATGTCGGGGATATGAAGAAAATATGCTATTAACTTTTTTCTTACTTATTTTTTCCTTCCAACTTTACTTATTTATATACAATTTTATTTAGCTAGAAACTTTGCTGCTGCTGAACGTACAATAAAAATATCACAAATTCATAATATTAACGGAAAATTACATTTAAATATAAAAATGTATCAAAATATAAACTTTCACTCTCGAATCAAAAAATGAATCGTTCTTAGACACTAATCCTCCAAAGTTCCTGCGTCTTGTATGTCAAATCATAACAAAACAGAAATGAAACTCTCCTATGTGAGTTTACAAGATTATCAGTCAGAAGTTAAATGCTAAGATTCTATTTATAAGAATATTCAAACTTCTACTTCATGACCTCACCTGTCTTTGCCACTCGTTTCTCGTCTCCGCGATCTTCTGATAAGTGTTTCCCATCATGGCGATCAACATGTTGACCAACAAGATGGCGACTATACCCATGTAGATGACGAACAGCGCCTGAAACAAGTGGAACACTCCTGAATGCCACCCGCAATGCATGTGTGTATTGCGGGGTGCATCATGTACCGGCACTTCCACCGCATGTAGATCACAAATCGTGTACCGGCACTTCCACCACATGTAGATCACAAACCGAGCCTGAAACAAGTGGAACACTCCTGAATGCCACCCGCAATACATGTGTGTATTGCGGGGTGCATCATGTGCCGGCACTTCCACCGCATGTAGATCACGAATCATGTGCCGGCACTTCCACCACATGTAGATCACAAACAGAGCCTGAAACAAGTGGAACACTCCTGAATGCCACCCGCAATGCATGTGTGTATTGCGGGAGGCACTTCCACCGCATGTAGATCACAAATAATGTACCGGCACTTCCACCGCATGTAGATCATGAACAGCGCCTGAAACAAGTGACACACTCCTGAATGCCTCCCGCAATGCATGTGTGTATTGCGGGGTGCATCAGTTACCAGCACTTCCACCACCAGGAGGCCGATTCTTGAGCTTTCACGCTTTGAAGAAAACATGAAAAAGTGGACAACTAGACCTTGGCCTTCAACCTTTCGAAGTTTTAAAAAATGCAAACGTGAAACGGTTTCAAAACGTGAATCTCAAGAATATACCTTCTGTATTGTTTTACGTATTCGTTTGCGATAGTGTGAGAAGGGCTTACTTAAGAGAAAATCATATTTTTTATATTACTTGTAAAAATACTATTATCAAATGAGACTGATCTCATTTTAAAATCCTTATTTTCTTTCTTTCTCAGTCCGGACTCCCTTTCAGCCTCATGCTCAAAAGAATTTTTAGATTTATCGACGCAAGTGACCAGAGTCTACTTGATTTCGTCCATAAGATTATTAGCTCACGGTCTGGTGGTGTTGAGGACTGACATCCGCAAATATCTACTTGCGGACGCAACTTCTTTTCAGCATGAGGCTGTTTGAAGCCTGCTACCTTAGCGCGGTAGCGAGTTTCGTGTTAATCCACTGCGGCTAGGCCGGTGAGCATTTATGCTTATGAGTAAGGGTTACACACGCGGGACAGACCATGGTGAGGCCACAGGAAAAAAAACTAGGGTCGACCTCGTCCCATGCTCTCCCACAAATTTGACCGCGGGACTTGCCCCCCCCCCCCCCCCCCCCTAACCACGGAACATCGTCTACCGTCTTCGGGCCTCCCCTCTTATTTGACATCCCCCAAATCGTGTCCCACCGACCCGAACTCTCCCACCCCCCGGTCCTTTCCATTCCGGACGGACCTCCCCACCAGTGTTGGACTCCCATCGGACAGGTGACCTAGGTTGACCGATCTCCTGACCTCCCATGAATGAAAATACATTATTTATATACAGGCAAAATATAATTTCGCAGTTGACGTGACATCAAATAAAACCAGCCTGGTTGACAACTAACAGCTAACAGGTGAAAGCTAACAGCCTGGGTCTGCTGTTAGCTTTTGACGCACTTTCTAAGGATATATTTTACAAAATTAATCTTAGTAATGGGTTAAATTACTACGACCATTAATGTTTCCTGTCACAAGTCAATTAAAATGTTCACCTTTCTGACTTTTCATATTAAACATTTACTGTAGTAAGCTACTAACATGAATTATGCATGTGTTTCTTTTATAGTGTGTTTCCTTGATGAGAGATCAAAGCTCAACGCTGTCACTCGCATATGTTTGAAGAGGCGGAATTATAAGCGAAGTAATAACATCATGTATGAGTACTCGTTACTCTTTATAATCAACCTCGGTAACAACTAAATGAGCAATTTCCCTTGGCTGCATTGTTCCCAGTTATTCATGAAGTAATATAAATGAGTGGATTTTCATAGAAAAATTATGAATATTGCACCTGATGAATTTTACCATCAACCGTCTGAATCTGGAAACTAAAGCCTGAAGGTATGTTCACGTTGAGCGGATTTGGGGTTTCCGTTTGCCGCTATTTTCAATGTAAATTTCGCTGCTTTCAGGTACGGATATTTCCAAGTTTATTTTACTCAGCCTCACCACAGCATAGTAAGCGGCACGTTGGGGATGTAAGGAAGGAAACCGTAGAAACAAAATAGTAATATAAAAGTTATATTTTCAATTTGGAAGAAATGAGATGGAATAATATTAATTAAGTAAACTAATCTAGTTGAAGTAATATTAGAACATAGACAAGTGCCGTAGTCGCGCATGATTGGCTGATAAGTAGCTTTATAATGACGTCATATCGTTTCCTTCAGGGAACTTGATTCAGGCGATGCGAAAGTATAAAACCCGAACTCGCGGACAAGTGATTGGTTCACATTCTAGAACTTTTAAATTCCGAATTATGATGGAATTCGATCCCATGCAATGTTAATCTTTATGACCGCGTATCGAATGCCAGCAGAATTGGGAATTTAAAAGTTCTAGAATCAGGCCCCGGGTAGGACCCGCTTTAGGTACCTCAGGGTACTTTTTCTATATCTTTCTTCTAATTTTTTTTTCATTTCACTGTCAAGCATTACGCCGAAGTGAATTCGGTCGAAATGAGATAAAAAGAGATATAGTAAGTACCCAGAGTTAGACCCGAAGTCCATTTCAATGATTCGTGAGGTGTGCTCAAAATCCTCATCCAATCTCATCTCAACCAATCCTCATACATACTATTTGTAAAAATTGTAAAAAAAAAAATGTTTTGTACAACTCATGTTTGTAAAATTGTACCCATGACATTTTGTTAGGAAGAAATTGAAAATAGCAATTGCAACTTCAATTGTTGACTTCAGTCAAATTGTACCCAATTAATAGAGTTTGATAACAAAGTACGTTTAACGCAAATTCGAGAAAAATGGACTTCGGGCCTTCTACTACTGATAGACAAGTTTGATTCAAACTTTGTCCTAAGAAACGCAAATCTATGAAAACGACCCTCAAGCCACCAAGAAGACGCGTGCGTTTTATCCGCGTTTCACTGAATATATACGCGTTTTATTTGTTAAACATCGCATCGTTACCGCGTTCGCTTCATGCCCGCTCCACTTGTTGTGCGAATATCCCTCGGGAGCACTTCCAGGGGAATTAGTTTACTTTCTGGAAGTCTTTCCGCCAGCCAGGCGGTGAAAGAAGACAATTCGGGTGCGTTTAGAAAGAAGATATCGACATGCGAGAGGAAACCGCCGACGTTCCAAGTGCAAACACAATCGAGTAAAAGAAATCTGGGGCGGAAGAAAGTAAAGAGTTTAAAGAAGATTCTCACAAACTTAATAAAAAAGACAACATGTCTCATAGGAACATTTAGTTAGAAGCACCCCCCGTGTAGATCCACAAGATGAAACAGATGTTCAGTTCATGGGCTCATGATATTAAGAAAATATGTAGAAAATATTTCGACAACTTTTCAGTTTCATTACAAGATAGCTTTCCAAGATAGCTCGGTTTGTTCATGAATAGTTTATTTTTTATTTATTTTTTTGTCTGGGGTTTAACGTCGCATTGTTTTGCAGCGAGGCTAATGGCGACGGATGAATGATTATGATGATGATTGGGAGATGATGGTGAAGAGTAGGTAAGGATGGAAGGTGGGAAGGAGGCGGTCGTGGCCTATTAATAGGGTACCTTCCCAGTATTTGCCTGTCGACTGAGGGAAAACCACGATAAAAACCCCAGTCAGGAAGGACGGCCGCGGGAATCGAACCCGGGCCTCCGGAATACAAGTTCAGAGCGTTACCACTCACCTAACCTGTTCCGTTGAATAGTTTAAGAAATAGTTTTAAGAATAGTTATGAGGATGACACGAATGCTTTCAAAATGTCAAAACATTATTTCAACTCCGAAGTAATATTTTAACACGATGTGCGGTGTGTTCAAATTGTGTGTGCACATACACATACCTATCATAAATATTTATACACTCCCAGTGTCAGCTTTTTCTGACATCCTACAGTTTTCCCAATTCTTGCGACGAAGTAGCGTGTATTTACATAATTGTATATGTCCAGTATTTTTTGCGGTGTACAAAAATGACCAACGTTAGCTACCAATTCCAACAAAATATGCATAAAAACCTACGCTAGAAGCGATACTGTACAGTCAAATTGTCTACTAGGAAAATGCTCAGTAAAATGTGTTGATAAGCGAGCCATCGTATTACATGCGAATTAATATGTGTGTTAAATTGAAAGAATTGTAAAAGAAGCAGTGATAAGAAAATTAAATTTCTTAGATAGGAACATTTTGACATTTCCAACAAGCATAAAAGTCAATAAAATGTCATAACTCTTGAAGTTCATTATAATTTTAGTGCTTTTAGTTACCCAGTTCTGTCTGTCTGTCTGTCTGTCTGTCTGTCTGTCTGTGGGGAACGCAGTCGCGCGCATCCACTAGTGCGCGTCATGTTTTACATGACGGGTCCCTTTAGTTATACAGATTTGTCTTAAATTGCCCAAAAAATCACTTAATGCTGGTCTTAATTGCCATCCAAAAGTTGATGATGATCGGTCGAACAATTCCAGTTTCTTTTCACACAGAGTTCTTTCATGTGGCCAAGCTGAGTATATAAACTACAAATCAAGCTTCCGATGAAACCAATAGACCGATTTTGCTGGAAATCATTTGGCCACTGCACTGGGTAAAGCATCATTTGTGAACAAATTGGCCAGATTCATGAATTCGTTTAAAATGTAATGCGAAAAGCACAGACAGACAAAAGAAACAAAAAACAGATTCGAGCCATGAGCTTCAAGTGGATACGCTCGCTTGATGAAGAAGAATCAGAGCTGGATTAAGTTTAAACAAGTTCTTGAGTGTAGTCGAGTAGACCGAGCGTTGTATTCGAGTTGAATCAGTCTAACAATGACGTGTCTGCGGTGAAATACTAATTGATCGCTCTCGCTTGTTTCGAGGTTCCTCGCCGGAGCCTGGAGTCTGTAATTACATTTACTCTTCTCTTCAAGATATTCCGCCTACACATTCGCGCTTTCATTCATCTTTCTGTCGAGAGCGTGTGGAGAATGGCGCTCATGTGAGCAGTTACTCAACTACGAGGGACTCTAGACAATTTCAACGTTTTCTAATGTCAACTTTTGTTTCTTAATGCGAAGTTCAAGAGCTCTGTCCTGGAAGTTTCCCGAGATTAATTTTAAAGATAACATTTCCAAAATATCTGTTGAATTATTCAAATTATTATTAACAGTGTAGAAAGTAATCTAGTGGAGCGGTCGCTCCACCCAGCCAAGTCGTACCGTACACTCACACGCACTCAACATACCGTAAATGCCTAATAAACTGAGGAGCAGACCAACCACTTTTACTGTAAGCAACAACATGGCATTTTCGGCCTACTGGATCATAAAATTGGTAAATCTCACATTGTTGTGAAATATCTTAATTTCGAGCTATGGCCCACCCCACTCCATATACTAAATTTGGGAACAATAGGTTATGCCATTTGCGTGCTAGAGGGCCGTGAAAACAGTGAAATTACACCCCTTTTAAAACCTATCTGATGATGATGATAATGATATCAGGAAACACCGCTATCACCGCCACAGCCTAAACGGCTTAGCCGATCGATCTGAAAGTTTTACCACATGTGCACTTTTGGCGTCTGAGGTGCCTTTTTATAAATCAAACCGGTAGTCGCCATTTTGAAACCGGAAGTGACGTCATAATTCAAAAACGGCTGGACCGATTAGTACGAAATTAGCGCCATTCGATTTAGAAGGTCATCTATGTGGAATATCAATAGTTGAAATAGAATTGTACTATTACCGAAACCGGAAATGACGTAATAAAAATGAAAAACATACTAATCACCTCTTCATGCAATAAAAAAACATATTCAGAAGGCTTATAATGATACATAACATTTATAGAAACAAATTTTAGGTGGCAGTGATGTCAACCGCCATTTTGAAAACCGGAAGTGATGCCGTAACTCGAGAACGGCTGGACCGATTGGAACGAAACTTTTGCTATACTTTGTAACATATTATTTATAGCATTAACACAGTAACAAGCACAACTTTTCTTAGCAACCAAATAACAAAATCTTATTTTTTAAAAGAATTATAATCTTTGGTGCCACAATATGTTACAAGTTGTAATAATAAACTGAAAAAAGGAGTGATATCCCCATAAAAAACACTCCGTGTAAAAATACCAGCCAAGTCTCTTCAATTAAAAAAAAATAGAAGAAATCTAAAAATTCAGCACTGAAAAGTAGTGATATCAAAAAATTGGCCAAGTCAAAACTTTTCAAAAAATACTTGGCGCATCGTTTTTTTAGGACATGTGTAGATGAGTACATTTAATTTCCTGCCTACTTCTATACTATTTATATGAACGATGCGCCAAGTATTTTTTGAAAAGTTTTGACTTGGCCAATTTTTTGATATCACTACTTTTCAGTGCTGAATTTTTAGATTTCTTCTATTTTTTTTTAATTGAAGGAACTTGGCTGGTATTTTTACACGGAGTGTTTTTTATGGGGTTAGCATTACTGCTTGAAGAGTGTAGAAGCAAAACCACACCATCTCGCGGAGAAACAGGAAAAACCACGAGTTGCAAAAGGCGGGAGGATGAAATATCAATCCAAGATTTGAAAGGAAATATTTTTTGTGCACTTTTTCGGAAATAAACCAACAAATATTTATATCTAACTCAAAAATATTTTCTTTGGACATGGAGTATTTTGCTTGAATCCCCTTTATGCCTTTTTATGTCTTTATATACACGGGGTACAATCAAGTGTAGATGAAAGTTGACTATCAGTCACGTGATATTACTTGCCTTCGATTATCGATTATGATCGAAAGATCAGAGATGCAAGTTAGGTCACATGACAGCGGTTAGCCAATGGGAGGCACTCTCCACTCTGCTGTCAGTGATTAGTGAACGGATTAGAAAATCACTTGAAATAGATACAACTTGTGGAAGCTCAAACTCTCAAGTTATTCGAAAACTGAAATTATATTTTATTTTCCACACTCGGTTCCGATCTCGCTTCCTAATGAACCTGTTGCGGGAAAAGCGCGTGCGGTGAAAGATGGAACTAACGAGAACGTTTTGGGGGTATTTGGTCGTGTAGCATGGGCTTTTGGCGTTTGCGACCGTGTGGCTATTGCTGTTGGCAACTCACGTTTTGGGGTTAATTTATGTTTGAGTGATAATAACAACTGAAAGAATACTTACCTATCACATTTCTTGTACCCTTTCCCTCAAATCACTTACTCAAAACCACCCAAAACCTCCGAAATGCTTTAAAACAATGTTTAATATCGGACCTGTCATTTCGTCTGCCGCCATCTTTAGCCTTGGTGGGAAACAAGTAGTGAAAGACCGCCAACTTTTCAAATCATCCGTTAATAAAATATTCGTCTTTAAAATGAACTTAAACTATATTATAATTGTTTTATTGCTTTCCATAATTTGTACATATACTAATCTATACTAGTTTCAATGTCTAATCGGCTCAAAATCATTGAAAACAATAATCAATTTTGAATTTGAAATATTGCGCCAACTAGGACGTTGCTGGGAAGTGGCCTAAAAGCACAAGCCACACGGTCGCAAACGCTAAAAGCCCATGCTACACGACCAAATACCCCCAAAACGTTATCTCGTTAGTTCCATCTTTCACCGCACGCGCTTTTCCCGCAACACATCAATTCTGACTGGCTTCCGAGAAAACAATTCAATCTGCAGATAAGACAACAAGGGACCCACAGGTACCTGACCCATTTTCTACTTGAATACTGTTAGAATAATGAACCGTAATGGCGGCCGTGTACTACTATAGTCTAGCGACCGTATCATATACATGCAAATATCAATATAATAATAAAAAAGCGACTGTAGATAAAAAACATTCAATTTTATTGAATTTTTCTAATATTTTCTACTATTAAAAATTGTGTATTTGACATAATTTATACATTTTCAATAATACAAAGAAGAAAGTCTTGCCATTGACAGGGCAGTGTTCAAGTGAACGACCAATGAACGACGTGAACGACGAAAACGTCAGAAATATTCTAACAGTGAACGAACTTTACTACATTTCAAGTTGGAATACCGATTGGCTATTTTACATGCAAATACTTTGATCGGTTCAAACGTTGACGGTATGAAAAGCTGCGGTTCGCAGAGTAAATGGATTTTATAACGCGTATATTTCCGATGAAGAATGTTGGGTGAGAGCACTCGACCGAGTGATGACGTATCGAGTGGGCCAGCTGCTGATCATCCTCTGCGAGCTCGATCCGAGTCCATCACGTTACTCCTTGAGCGAGATTCAATCACCGAGTCTGACAAACATCTCTGCACAATGGAGAATATCTGTCCACTGCAGCCTCACACACTGCCGACAGCTTGCTGACAGCTTGACGCAGTTGGCGGGGCTCAGCACTCCGTTGATGAGCGAGCGACTCCTTTTGGCTTCATTTGGCATGGACCTCTGTTTTTTATGTCCAGGACGCTGTATGTACAGGTCACACTATTTCTCCGATCGAGCTAAAATGTTGCACATAGGTATGTAAAGACCAAAACTGCGGTTTCTGGCACTAAATTTGTTTAATTGAAATTTTTTGAAATTTTGTGAAATTTTATTGATGTTTTTTTGAAATTCTAATTTTTAAAATATATTTTTGTTCATACATTTAGCTAATTGTCTATTACACAATTACACAGCTATTTTTTTAAATTATTTGTGTAACTTTTCAAAATGAATTTAATTTGATTAATATTTTTGAGTGTATGGCTTTTACTAATTTGCATTGAAAAGCAGGTGTTGCAGACATTTTTGTATTATTTGAGTGGATTATTGCAGTGTTTTAGGTAATTTTGACTCGAAGTGTTGCACGTACCGGTGCTCGCTTATTAACGCGTTACACCGAGCGTTTTCCTAGTTTGACTTCTACGTCTATGGTATTACTATGTCGACACTATAGTTAACGAGTAGTGACAATCGAATCATAGCATCTGAGTATGCACACGACACATGATTGAATCTTAGCAAGCAGTAAAGATTAAAGCTTAAAAAGCTTAAAGCAAAGTAAAACTTGCAAAAGGTTAAAGGCAAAGTAAAGCTTGCAAAAGCTTAAAGCAAAGTAAGGCTTGCAAAAGCTTAAAGCAAAGTAAAGCTTTAAACTTACACTCCGTAACTTACACTCCGAAAAATGATTTCGTTTTCGTTTTAGAATAAGCATCACCTAACCCGAAGGATATGGGTTCAAATCCCAGTCGAAGTTTGCATTTTTATTTTGCATTCTTCTTTCTAACTACTTCACTAAAATGTCCGTCATTATCATCAATGGCGGCACGGCAACTCATCATCCGTCACAGCTCATCACACTAAAATCTGCTCTCTGCTTTAGGTAAAATTAACTTATCTTAATCCAGTATTCTACTGCTGTGTGAAAACCACTGTTGCCAACTTTGCCCCAAACAGTGAAAACCCAAACTGAGAGATTACCTACTACAGTCACGCACATGCGCGGTCCAACAACGTTTGCAAGCCAGTGGGAAACGGGCTTAACGAAGTGTAGAAGTACCTATATTATTCACCTCTTTGTTCCACACAATTAGTATTTTCTCTTGCTGGTGGAAAATACCTATGTAAGCGAGGTGTGCAGTAATAACTTTGCAGAACGTAATGGTGAGCTTTTAGACTCCCGGGCCTAATTATAGTCAATAATTACTATTGCAGTTAGCGTACGTTAAGCCGAAGTTGTTATGCAAATTTACATAGAAGTAAACAGAAACAATTTTAAGCTTTTGTTAGTTAATACTGCACGGGAATGGGATTTGGCAGTACTAGGGTTGGTAGTTGAGGACTGAGCAATATCGAAGTTCAATCATCGTGGGTGGGTGGGGGGGGGGGGGGGGGGGGGGGTCAGCTAATCGGACGAATCGGACCAGGTGTTGTCGAAGTTCTGGTGCCAAGTAGGAACTGAATATTCCATCCCCATAAAAAAACACTCCGTGTAAAAATACCAGCCAAGTCTCTTCAACTTAAAAAAAAAATGAAATCTAAAAATTCTGCACTGAAAAGTAGTGATATCAAAAAATTAGCCAAGTCAAATCTTTATTTGAAAATCAAAAAATACTTGGCGCATCGTGTACATAAATAGCTTGGAAGTATAAGCCAATTATAAATTATACATGAAATATACATATACATAGTATACCTATAATGCCCTAAAAAAAACGATGCGCCAAGTATTTTTTGATTTTCAAATAAAGTTTTGACTTGGCTAATTTTTTGATATCACTACTTTTCAGTGCAGAATTTTTAGATTTCATTTTTTTTTTAAGTTGAAGAGACTTGGCTGGTATTTTTACACGGAGTGTTTTTTTATGGGGATATCACTAGTTTTTTTAGTTTATTTACACAACTTTTAACACATATCGGAGCAACAATGACTAATTCCTTTAAAAAAAAAGGCCATTTCCGAATTGGTTACTACGAAAAAATGTGTTTAGGGCTAAATATAAGCTTGTTTTGATATTCCATGAAGAATTGCGAAAGCATTGTTCCAATAGGTCCAGCCGTTTTCGAGATATGGCATCACTTCCGGTTTTCATAATGGCGGCTGAAATTACAGCCACCTAGAATTTATTTCTATAAATGTTATGTATCATTATAAGCCTTCTGAATTTGTAGTTATTGTAGTAAGAGTTAATTCAAGTCTGATTCTTCATTTTTATGACGTCATTTCCGGTTTCGGTAATAGTAAATGTATATTTTGACTATTGATATTCCATAAAGATGACCGTCTGAATCATTTGGCGATAGTTTTATTCCGATCGGTGTAGTCGTTTTCGAGATATGACGTCACTTCCGGTTTCAAAATGGCGCCTTCCGGTTGGTTTTATAAAAAGGCACCTCGGACGCCAAAAGTGCACATGTGGTAAAAATTTCAAGTCGATCGGTTAAGCCGTTTAGGCTGTGGCGGTGATTGCGGTGTTTCGTGATATCATCATCAGATGAAGATAGGTTTTAAAAGGGGTGTAATTTCACTGTTTTCACGGCCCTCTAGCCCACAAATGGCATTACCTATTGTTCCCAAATTTAGTATATGTTGTCAGGTGGGCCATAGCTCGAAATTAAGTTATTTCGCAACAATGTGAGATTTCCCAATTTTGAGATCCAGTAGGCCGAAAATGCCATGTTGTTGCTTACAGTAAAAGTGTTTGGTCTGCTCCTCAGTTTATTAGGCATTTACGGTATGTTGAGTGAGTGTGAGTGTATAGTACGACTTGGCTGGGTGGAGCGACCGCTCCACTAGATTCAGACGACTCCAAGAGATAAATTCACTGCCTTCTGGATCATGTCCAACACAGTTTCAGCACAAAGTTTCATTCGACATTTTTTATTTATTTCTAATTCCCTATTGCCAGTGGAACGAAGACGGAATACAAACAGTTTAAGTCCATCCGTTTCCGAATGTATCTTCAAAAAACGTTCCTTCAAAGTTGAAACTCTTTTGATTCTTTTATGCAATTTCCTGATGCATCTCTGTATGTTGCTGTGCCAATTCACCAGACTTTTCTCAGTCACTACAAAGGGGAAGAATGACCAATGAATACATCCCTTTTATCCATTGTGACGTCTCTCTGATGTACTTAGACTACATTTTAAAGTAACGAAGTTGAAGTTAAAAAATTAGTACATTGTTGACCACTTTAAGAAAAATTTCCTGAAAGCTACATTGATTTTTCTTATTTGCAAATATAACAGCTCTTAACTTTTGGCGAGCATTTGTATTGAATGAATGCCATAAAAACAAAAATATCGATAATCAATTATTTGTTATTTTCAAAATTGAAATTATCAAATCGACATAAATCGCGTTAAAATGCACTAAACTTTATAGTAAAATTCAAAAAATTTCCGTGCTTGCGCGACCCGGACCCGTTTGGTGCTGTGAGGCCCTCCTCCAGACATTATATCGGGCCTATTATTATAATATTTTCCCTTCTACTCTAGGTTCTACATATGCCACCAAATGTATTACCTGTATACAGAGATGGGCACTATCAAAGATACAAGTATCTTTGATAGTATCTTTGATACTTGATACTATCAATATCTTTATCTTGATACTTTTCTTGTAGTCAGTATCAAATATCAATTATCAATTAATATTCAAAATAGTATCAAGTATCTTTTTACCGAAAAGATACTTTTGATACTTTGGAATTTTGGACTAAAATGTTTCAGTTTGAACCCCAGGCACTTCTTTTCCAGGAATCCCTTCCGCCCATTTATACCATTTTTTCACCCAACCCCTAAGAAACCCTTTTGTCAATGATCTCCCCCTCCCTCACCTTGACCAAATTCTTCCTCAGCAGCGGTATCAAAGTATCTCTGATAAAATATCTTTGATACAATTTTTGATACTTGATACTTTGATACTATCAAAGTATCTTTTGATACTTTGATACTAATATCAATTGATACTCAAAATTAATAAAGTATCAAGTATCAAGTATCAAGTATCAAGTATCTTTTTGAAAATTTTAAGAGTATCAGTATCTTGTATCTTGATACTTTTTCCAAGTATCTTTGCCCATCTCTGCCTGTATACCGGATGACATTCACGGTATAAGTCCGTACAGAACCAAGGAACGTTAACAGAACGAATTACTTTCTCGAAGTTTAATGAAATAACCGCGTTGTCGCGCTTCCCATTATCCTCATCCTATTATCCCGGACAAAGTCGTCGAAGTCGACAAAGAGTTTCGTCTTGGTCGTTTCGATAATGATGGAAATCTTTGTCCGGCCTGCTCGCCTCGCCCCCCGGGCCTCTCTTTATTACGTCTCCCAGTGATTTCTCGACCCACGCCAGCGGGGGGAGGTTTCATTCAAATGACGCGGAGAATATCGTCAGGATTCAATCACATCAGAGAGGTCTGCTTCACTCGCAAGAAATCTCAAATGTTGATGAACGCATCTATTATTAGTTTCACTTTCATCATGATAGAAGCTGAACGCTGTCGGAATATGAAAGTAGCTAGATGTATGACTGCTCATTGAACTTTTATACCTCCTCAAGCGAAACATATTTTTCAGAAAGCTTTGTACTGATGTATCCTAAACTTTACGAAGCAATTCAACTTTTCAACAGCTGTTTAGAACACAAAAGTTAATGTAACTCTGTACAACATTTGAAATCATTTTGAAATATGAGCAACTGTCAAAAACTGCGCCGGAAAGCTCTAGATCGGAGGACTTGAAGAGTCGATAGCTGATAATCGACGGTCTCCTCTCTTCTACTAATCCGATCACATTAAGACGGTAAATTGCTGCATAATTGAATCAATCAATCAATCAATCTACTAATCTTGTTCGATGCGATGATAATGGAGAAGATGGAGTCTTGAGACTGTGCCGCAATCTAGTTAAGTCGACCAATCAGTGACTGAGTTGAACCAATCACGTAGCCAGGATGAGTAATATTCTATAGCCAAATATTATATTCTATATAATATAATATTCTATATATATATATTCTATTATATTCTATAATATTACTACGACTTATTGATTTCATAAGGCCACACAGGAAAATGTTAGATGATTTGTTTTAATATTCGTAGGTATACATTTATTTCGAAGAAAATAATTTTTAATACCAGTTTAATTGTTGAAGATATTGATAATAATGGTTGTAGAAGCAAGAAAAACTAGTCTGAATTCGAAAAAAAAGAGAATGTATAGGATTTTTTTAATATTTGAAAGCAATATTACTCCACTAATATAGCCCAGACCAAGAATCTACTAGATTGGTAAAAGCGCAAGATTCTTAGCGGTAGCGCCTACTTGGCGGCAAAAGACGACTCGTCTTGATTATGCCATACGACAGCAGGAACCCAGACGGCTTAAAGTCCTCTCTTGCACTCAACTAATACATATCACGCTGTCAAACAACATCGGTCACAGACTTGCCGCTAGTCACCATTACCTTCGCTTCAATCTCGTGGTCCGTGCGCTCGAAGGCGGCGTAATAATCCCCGAAGTTGGTCATGGACATGAGGAACATGGCCATGATCGACTCCATGGGGCTGGACATCGGGTTGGACATCACATTACCTTCGCTTCAATCTCGTGGTCCGTGCGCTCGAAGGCGGCGTAGTAATCCCCGAAGTTGGTCATGGACATGAGGAACATCGCCATGATCGACTCCATGGGGCTGGACATCGGGTTGGACATCACATTACCTTCGCTTCAATCTCGTGGTCCGTGCGCTCGAAGGCGGCGTAATAATCCCCGAAGTTGGTCATGGACATGAGGAACATGGCCATGATCGACTCCATGGGACTGGACATCGGGTTGGACATCACATTACCTTCGCTTCAATCTCGTGGTCCGTGCGCTCGAAGGCGGCGTAATAATCCCCGAAGTTGGTCATGGACATGTGGAACATGGCCATGATCGACTCCATGGGACTGGACATCGGGTTGGACATCACATTACCTTCGCTTCAATCTCGTGGTCCGTGCGCTCGAAGGCGGCGTAATAATCCCCGAAGTTGGTCATGGACATGAGGAACATCGCCATGATCGACTCTATGGGGCTGGACATCGGGTTGGACATCACATTACCTTCGCTTCAATCTCGTGGTCCGTGCGCTCGAAGGCGGCGTAGTAATCCCCGAAGTTGGTCATGGACATGAGGAACATCGCCATGATCGACTCCATGGGGCTGGACATCGGGTTGGACATCACATTACCTTCGCTTCAATCTCGTGGTCCGTGCGCTCGAAGGCGGCGTAGTAATCCCCGAAGTTGGTCATGGACATGAGGAACATCGCCATGATCGACTCCATGGGGCTGGACATCGGGTTGGACATCACATTACCTTCGCTTCAATCTCGTGGTCCGTGCGCTCGAAGGCGGCGTAGTAATCCCCGAAGTTGGTCATGGACATGAGGAACATCGCCATGATCGACTCCATGGGGCTGGACATCGGGTTGGACATCACATTACCTTCGCTTCAATCTCGTGGTCCGTGCGCTCGAAGGCGGCGTAATAATCCCCGAAGTTGGTCATGGACATGAGGAACATCGCCATGATCGACTCCATGGGGCTGGACATCGGGTTGGACATCACATTACCTTCGCTTCAATCTCGTGGTCCGTGCGCTCGAAGGCGGCGTAGTAATCCCCGAAGTTGGTCATGGACATGAGGAACATCGCCATGATCGACTCCATGGGGCTGGACATCGGGTTGGCCGTGGAGTCGTCGACGCCCTCGGGGGTGTTCGGGTTGTCGAACGAGAGGAAGATGATGTAGTAGGCTGGGGAGAAGAAACAGAGACAGTGACAATGACGTAGTAGTAAAATACAAATATATGAACAGAAACACTGGTATTGTCAAGAAATAAAAAAAAAAAAAAAAAAAAAAAAAAGAAAAAGAAAAAAAAGAAAGAAAAAAAAACACCAGACAATACCAGTGTTTCTGTTCAAATATTTGTATTTTACTAAGTTGTTTCCTGGTATATTATCTTCTTCTTTGTGTTTATTAATGACGTAGTACTCGCGGAAACAGACGAGATGTCGGAGAGGATTTGTATAATAGGAATGTCTCGTGATGATTAGATTTCATATTCGAACAAATAAGCGATACGTGATGGAGCCACTTCTGGCAGGAAACTTTTTAGATGCACTTTTTTATTTTGAAGTTAGGGCAGTGAAAAAGGAAATATAGATTAAGTTACAAGTCTACTTTTTCAGCCATAACAAACAACTAAAGCAAATTTAATATAATTTTTTTATATAAATATCCCCGTGATATCCTCCATTATTTCCCTTATGGCTAGTACCAAAGAATCCACCAGAGGTCAGTCGCGTTTCTTATTTTCTCGAATAATATTTATTTTATGAAAGTTGAGATATTGCTGAACACAGACATGGTATAATTTTTCTTGTGGGTCGAATAGTTTTCAAGGAATTAATTTACAAAGTTTGATTGATTTATTCTATTTTGAAAACAGGAAAATTGACAATGACCACACAATTTGCCATATTGCCATGGCAACAAAGGAATCACCATGGCAACACATTGTTGGAGACTTGGAAATGACATCACAGTTCTGATTCTTGTTACAGGCCGTTTTTCCATCCAAAATGTCATATGATGTAATGATGTTACATGATGTAACATATTATTTAATAAGTGTTTTTGACATTATTATTTGTGTTGATCTTTAGAAATGTACTAGAACTCAATTTCACGAGACTTTCCTATTAGATAAATGTAAGAATCTCTACCGTAGAAGCGCTGATGCATGATACAGATGGACCTCAGAAGTAAAACAGGTTAAGGACCAGTTTTTCAAAGCAATCTTGCCATGTAAACAACCAATAACATTCGTTAAATGTCCACTTAAACTTAACTACTGGTTTTAAGAGAGCTTTGAAAACTGGAGATAAGTCACTTTTGTCGTAACTTCAGTAATCAAAGGTTTTATTAGATCTGGAATTGCAAATTCCTGGATTCATCATTATAGTTTGTCTTCTTGTTGTCTGCTTGTTGTAACAAATACATCCAGGAATGTGTCATTCCAGATGTATTAAAACCTTGATTAAACAACTACGTCTGGAGATACTTAAATTGCTTGGCTTTGAGAGGCTTCTGTGATATTAATGCTTCAATACAATTCACTTGAAATTAATTAAAATTGCTTTGATCTTTCCACATTGTTTATCTAGTGGAGCGGTCGATCCACGCCAGCCAAGTCGTACGGCGCGCGCACACTCTCATAAAGGCTGGAGCAAACCCACTTTTACCAAGGTCCACTCGATCTCCGCCAGATGGCGGACAGCCGGTTCCACCGCCTAAACCAGGTCATCGCAACCACTTCCACAATGTTAAATCAGTAATCCGCCATGTTTGTCTCCCACATAGAGGGAAATAGCGGCAAAATTCAAACGGTAATATGGAAACTATGTTACCAAGGAATATTTAAATTGAAATCAGTAATACGAATGCAATACATTAAGGGGAATGTACACTGAATTTTGTATCTCAGCTAATATACGTGGCACAACCTTCAGATTTTAGAATCAAATAACAACTTACTCAAAAAAAATAAAAATTCAACCAAAAATTTTTTTGGACAAATTTTATGGATTTTATTTAGTTTTTATGCATAAAAACATACATCCACCAAATTTGCTAATCCTTTTTTGAATTTCAAAATACAAAGAACTACAAATTTTTTTAGTTACCAGAGGCACACTGAATAAAACAACGTGGAGTTTTTCTGATAAATTTACTTATTTTAGGAGTTAAAATTTGTTGAATACGTACATTTCTGATTTTACTACTTTTACCTATTAATTTGACATATTTAGTGCTATTATTTTTTTTAAATTTATTCAAACATTTTTAACTGATAAAATAAGTAAATTTATTTGAAAAACTCCACGTTGTTTTATGCAGTGTGCCTCTGGTAACTAAAATAAAAAAATAATTTTTTGTATTTTGAAATACCAAAAAAGGAGTAGCAAATTTGGTGAATGTATGATTTTAAGCAAAAAACTAAATAAAATCCATAAAATTTGTCAAAAAAAGTTTTTTTTTTTTTTTTTTTTTGAGTAAGTTGTTATTTGATTCTAAAGTTTGAAGGTTGTGCCAGTTATATTAGCTGAGTCCAAAATTCATTGTACATTCCCCTTAATAATAAAATATTATACAAACGGCAAAAGTGAAAATTATGAATGTATTTACAGTATTTAGGAAAATATTCATAATTGAATAAAAAATTAAGAAATGTAACATTTATTTTCCGTTATAAATACTTCGAAATTTTCATAAATATTTAGAAATTTATTGGAAGCATACCAAACCAACACCTCAATGTAATTTGGGGAAAAAGGATGTTCGATCACACTGGACAACAAAATAAACAGTGAATAATTGTCTTTGATAATGTATGGCGATTTAATCAAATCGAATGCCGAGATAAAAAATAATCATCACCACTCTTACAAAATATTTTTACATCGGACTATACTAGAAAATTATGTCAATAATATAGGTAATTATGACAAATAAAATATTAATGGGTAGTAATAATGTGTTCCACTCGACACATCAAAGACAATCGCAATGAATGAAATATAATTATGCAATGTTCACAATACCATCAATTTTAAAACATCACTTTCGAACTAAGAAGTAAAACAATCATGTTGGTAAAAGTTAGTTTGACTTGACACCCTGTAGAAAATAATGCTATATCTATTATCTACACTATAACTTCTGGTATAACTCTAAGGTATAACCTTAGAAAGGAGTTACCTACCAGAAAAAGTTATACGTACAAAGGGATTGATATATCATCAGGATACCTATCCAATCGCTCAGTCGACACTCGACAGAAAATTACACCACAATCACAATATTTAGGTAAGAAATATTGGTAACAATTATTATGTTCGATTAGTCACCTTGTAAAAAATCACACCAAATTCACAGTACCTATATAATATAGGTAATTGGAAACAAATAGTATTGGTAGTAATAATTTGTTCCATAAGTCACCTTCTAGAAAATCACTCTCAAAACAACTTATAATAATTTAACATTCATAAAGAATGTAAACAAGAAAACCTATGCAAACATGAATCTAGATAAATGATGAGGATATGAACAATGCAGAAGACACCATAGAAAATTACATTTCATAAAAATAAGTAGGTATCACAAACTAGTACATCATGTCTGTAGCAGGGAGAGATGTATAGTGATGCATGAAAAACCAATTACCTAGCATGATGGTTCACATGATGAATCATAATGATGATGTCACAAACTAAAATACTCAGTCGTCCTTGTCGTAACTAATAGGTAGGTAACAACAAACATGGCTAATACTCATATCTGGTAATCGTCGCATTACCACCTGGTACGCTAACATCATCATAAGAGATTGAAATTCGATTTGCACTCTTTGAACCGAATGCCTTCTTCCTACGAGACACCTTTGCCTTTTCTTTAATGTCCGTTGACTGCATGTGCAATCTCACGCGAATGAACTGCTTGATGACAAACGTTAGGGCTTTGCAATCTTCTGAACACTTTAGCAAGATAACATGGGGTGAATTTATATCTGTGATTTTACATAGAGTATGGGATAATAGGTGTTTATGGTTCTTACAAAACTTCAGGTGATGTGCTGTTATTTGTTCAATAAGCTTAACATACTGGAACATATTGTGGGATGGGTAAGTTTGATTTCCTATACTTCTTTTGTCGATGATGACCTCCTCCCTCCTGGCAATTACCGACTTTCTTCTTACGCCAGACTGAATGAAGAGTTTCTCGCAGTCAGAAGAACATAGCTGGTTCCGTAGGCGAACAGTTCGAAGTACTGCTCCCAGCAAGTTGTTCAGTGCATTTTCTTCAGCAGCATCGCCATTGAACGGTGTATCATCAATCCGAACTCCGTATCTAGGCATGGGGCAGCACAAGCCTACATCTGCCGATGAACTTGATGACTTGTTTTTATTTGCATTGGAAAACAATGCTACGTAATGTTTTGCTCCATCATTGTCGTAGTTGCTGGACGTTTCTGAATGCTTTTCTATAAACTGTGACACCGTAATCAGTTTCAGTGCATGAATAGCTTGCAAACAACTTGGATGGTTATTTCCATGCCTACGTAGCACAGAGAATAAACTCTCCAAGCAGTCTTGATTCACCCGAGACGTAAGAAAGTAATTGTATCCCTCTTTAAATAAACATCTCTGCAAAGAAATTAGATTATTCGTGGACAGAATAAATCCAGACTGAACAGGCTTCCAACGACCGTCCCCAATCTTCACCTCTTTCATCAGTTTAATTGTGTCTTGCAGTTTTTTCATTTGAACATACCTTTTCTTCCTTGTTATTGCCGTTTTCTGGGCCCGACTGTTCATTACGTCGAACCACGTACGGATGTGACGTAAAAACCAAGCCGTGGCCAACGCCTTTCGACTCATCAGGTTCAATGATACGAGTGTCTCTAGCGCAGATGCCACATTAACTGAAAAAATGTCTGTTGCCATCGACACCTTCATCTTTTCAAATTGGTTTGGGTCTAAGTGCCGATCTGTCAGTTTTGGCGCCAATTTGAAATTGTTTTGCTTTTCTAGTTCAAGGAGTTGTTTCAGATACTTCACCTTCACTTTGGAATATGGCAGCTTCTCCTCCTGAACAGTAGAAGCAGGCAACGTAATTTTATGGGAAATTAGTGCCTGCTTCAGGTTTTTGAGAAGGTGGGGCACATCGGCAAACATGAAGAATGGTTTATCTTCATGCACAGGATGATTTACAACAAACTTTGTACAGAAACGTCCATTGTACAATCCAAAACCTTTCCATATCGCCTGGTTCTTGGGGCCCATATCACTTGTTATGCCTCGTACATTGTAACCGGCTTCTTCGACAGCCTGAACAGATTCCTTGATGAAATCAGTTAGGCTGTCGTCCCGATTGGTTTTTGTAAGCAAGTGATACCCAACCACTTGCTTCCAGTTGCTGTTTATACCTCTCACCATCACAACTAGCAACTGTGACGCCAAATCCTCATCAGTTGCAGCCGACCCCAACGTGCTGTTGCCAACATAACGTTGCATGTTATGGGCCAACTCCAAGCCTTGGGCCACCTCCATCTCATCAAGGACTAGCATGCAATCTTTCTCTCTGGCATGGCATGACTTCGATTTAATTTGCAAATAAAATAAAATGTCCCTCAACAAGCCAGGGCTGAAATCCGCCTTTTGAAGCTTGCGGCATATTGTGCTGTAGGATGGCAATGGATACCCTCTCTGAACTAGGAACTTGTATCCTTTCCATCCTACAGCATACCTAATCTGAAGGGCTTCTTTTATCATCTCTGGGGAATACTCAGATACTTTTTTGCCGCTTAATAAAAACTTCCGATGGTTTTCACTTAAAAATCCCAACCTTTTGTTCACATTTGCACGTAAATTCACATTCTCCTTTCTTGACTGCGCCAGTTGTTTCTGCAGCCTCCAGATGTTACGTTGGAGACGCTTCTTCTCTAAATCACCATCACGGTCTGCAGTAGCGACTTCACTGGGGTCACAGGCCTCAGCAGTTGACGATGCAAGGCTGATAGAGACGACGGTCTCCTCCAAATCCCCGTCATGGTCTGAAGTAGCGTCTTCACTGGGGTCACAGGCCTTGGCAGTTGATGATGTAAGGCTGTTAGAGATGACGGTCTCCTCCCGAGATGCATGTGGAACATCAGTAGCAAGAGTGGGAAGGTCATCCTAAAATTTAGAAGTGGATTAAAATCAAAATAAAACTAATGTACCTAATTAATTAATTAATTAATTACTAAACCAAGCAAATCCCAAGACATGTAACACCCTTATTAAAAGTCTATGAACTTTTAGCTACACAAAAGCTTTGACTTCGACACTAGTACCTGTGCTTCATTTTTCTAAGCATTCATGATGTTTCAAGTCCATATGAACAAGACATTCTACGAAAGTAGGTAGGTAGGTAGGATGCATTAACATTTACTGCAGTGCAGACCTCTATGTTGATTAATTAGTAATAAAGTATGTACTCACCACAACTTCTGAAACAACATCATCTTCCTCTGTGTACTCCCACTCCGTGACCGACCAGTTGGCAGTGCTGTATACAGGAACCGTGTCGCTAGTGGCGGCCTTGGCATAATGATGATCCTGCGGCACATCATTGCCACTTTCTTCTGGAGACAACTGTGAAAGCAATAAAACTAGGTACAAAAATACTCTCAGAGTAGGTAGTTATTCCCATTGTTATCAAGTTGTTACTTGATACCAAGTAGGAACCTAATTTAAAAACTATAACAACTGTTTCCCATTCAGCCTCAGTAGGTAGAGAATTGCAAGCATGAAGAGCAGACCCAAAGTTTAATATCATTCAAGACAATAGTCAAGAACAAACTACCTAGAAAGAGAATTCGCGAATTACTGTAGACTAGAATCACGATCCTTACACACATCCTGCTGATGGCTTTCACCGTGGTTTTTCCTGAGCTATGAAAAGAAAAGCAAATGCTTGGATGCTCTTCCAATATTACCACTGATTTAGATGCACAACAGAACAATGCAGAACGAAATTTCCATACAAGTAGGAAATGATTGATAAGAGAAATGGAGAAGAGAAGAAGTGACATGGATACGGAAGATGTTATGACTTAATTGTTGAATACAATCCTCTTCAAGTGCTCAAAACAATACCTCTACATTAGGTAGGTATTATTATTACTTGGAAAAGTGAGAAAATGCTCTGTGTAATGAGTTGATAAGCAAGCCTTTGTATCGGATGTGAATTGATAGTCATGCATTTGCAAGTTTCTTCTCTAGGTACTACAGAAACCAAATTTTTGCCAATTTGCATTTTGTGGATCTAGAGTTAACAAAATGGGGTAAATTTACGATATGTGACTCAAGCCTTCGTCATTGTGGGACGAAGAAACAATGCTAGAATGAAGGGTAATTTTACGATAAGCGTCTTCAATCTAGAATTGCTCCTTCATTTAACCCGATCAAGGTCAAAGTGAAGACGCTTATCGTAAATTAACCGAATGAAGTCGCCTATTACCCAAAAGGTCTTCATGCTACTTACCATTTCAACAGATCTTTGCTTCCTGGGTCTTTTATTTGTCAGTAATTTTGGAGCGTTGGGAACATCGAAGAGTGTGGGTACTGCTATACGTTTCAGTTTTCGCTTGTCGCTATGAAAACTCTCGTACTGGGAATCTTCAAAATGGATCTGAAAATAATTAGTATTATTAGAGTCCTTACCTTAGCTAAACATTGCTGTGAACATAATCAAGGCAAAACGCAAAAAGATATTGTTTAGGAAGGTAATAGCATGGCATAACCTTCAAACTAAAATTTGTCTTCACTCAATAAGAGATTGTTAAAAAGTACCTAGATAATCTTCTAATATGTAGATCAAGTTTATAAGCTTCAGTGAATGTAGTAAGACATGTAATAGAATGGTAACATGACTGGTAGGCAAGTAAAAAGTAAATATACTAACCTCGCATAATCTTGAAGATGGTTTGGGGGTCCATTTATCCCGCCGGCAGTTTTGCAGCCATCTACTTTTTCTCCTAGGAGATGTTGGGAATCTAAATAATCTAAAACCCTGCCTAGAATGGCGAGTGCAATTCGGTGCTGCACATCCAGTCATTTTATAATATAACTCGTAACTTTCATAAAAACACTACACTCGTAACATGATGACGGCCATGAAAATCACACGTGTGGGCTCCACAATGGCTTCTAATGTGCCGGTGCGACGACCTTGTTTAGCGGTTGGCCGCTTGTCCGCTAGGCGGAGATCGAGTGGACCTTGACTTTTACTGTAGGCATCAAAGTGGCATTTTCGGCCTACTGGATCTTAAAATTGGGGAATCTCACATTGTTGGAAAGTATCTCAATTTCGAGCTATGGCTCACCCTACAACATATACCAAATTAGGGAACAGTAGGTTACGCACTTTGCGAGCTAGATGGTCGTGAAAACCGTGTTTTAGGGCGGTTTTCATAATAATAATAATAATAATAATAATAATAATAATAATAATAATAATAATAATAATAATAATAATAATAATAATAATAATAATAATAATCTCAGTAGTAGTAGTAGTAGTAGTAGTAGTAGTCTCCTGGAATTCAAATCCGGTCAACAGGCCACAGCCTAAACGGCTGAACCGATTGATCTCACATTTTTATCACGTGTGCACTTTTGGCGTCTGATTTAACCTTCACCCCATGAATTTTTTGTGCCGCCATTTTGAAACCGGAAGTGACGTCATATCTCGTTAACGGCTAGACCGATCGGAATGAAATTTGCGCCAAACGATTCAGACGGTCAACTATATGGATTATCAATAGCAAAAAGATAAACATTAAGTTAATGAAACCGGAAATGACGTCATGAAATTTGAAATACATCGATTGGCATTTCGGCAACAAAGATTGATCCGATAATTTTGATATTTTTGAAACGTATGTACTTTTGATATCTCATTTGACTTATTATAAAACCAACCGAAAGCCGCCATTTTGAAACCGGAAGTGACATCATATCTCAATAACGGCTAAACAGATTTGAACGAAACCAGCGCTAAACAATTTAGACGGTCAACTTTATGTATTATAATTAATAATATTTGCAGTTATTTCCATACCGAAACCGGAAATGACGTGACACATTTTAAAAATCTTACAAATTTACATTTTGATACAATAAATATACTATTTGAGACGGCCTATAATAAAATTTTATCATGTTTAAATTATAATTCAAGGGGTCAGTGATTTCAGCAGCCATTTTGAAACCGGAAGTAACGTCATATCTTGAAAATCGGTTGACTGATCGGTATGAAACTACCGCCAAACGATTCGGAAGGTCATCTCTATGGAATAGGAAGAGTCAAACTAGAATTTTCCTATTTATGAGACCGGAAATGACGTCATTCAAATTTAAAAATTATTATAATCCCCTCCGTTATAATAAATACTTATTCAGAAAGCTTAAAATAATACACATCATTTATAGATATACATTCTATGTGGCAGTGCAGTAAGTTCAGCAGCCATTTTGAAAACCGAAGTGTTGCCATATCTCGGAACTCGGTTGACTGATAGGAATGAAATCTTTGCTTTTCTTCATGAAAGATTATTTAAATCAATTATATAGTACCATACGCAGATTTTCATTAGTTAACCAAATTGTCAATGGCGACTTTTTTTAAAGGATTTAGTTATTGTTCAATCGATATGATGTCACAAGTTCTAAGAAAGAACTAAAAAAAGGAGTGATATCCCCATAAAAAACACTCCGTGTAAAAAAACAGCCAAGTCTCTTCAACTAAAAAAAAATATGAAATCTAAAAAATTCTGCACTGAAAAGTAGTGATATCAAAAAATGGGCCAAGTCAAAACTTTATTTGAAAATCAAAAAATACTTGGCGCATCGTTTTTTTAGGGCATTATAGGTATACTATATGTATTATGTATATTTGATGTATATTTTCTATCTGGTCTATACTTCTAAACTATTTATATAGTATACGATGCGCCAAGTATTTTTTGGTTTTCAAATAAAGTTTTGACTTGGCCCATTTTTTGATATCACTACTTTTCAGTGCAGAATTTTTTAGATTTCATATTTTTTTTAGTTGAAGAGACTTGGCTGTTTTTTTACACGGAGTGTATTTTATGGGGTAATAATTATTATAAATATTACATGTTCTCTTTATCTTTTACTTTCTAAAGCCCAATTTACACGGTGAAATTTCCTATAAAATCTTTTATAAAATCTTTTCTTCAAGGAAATTTACACGTTAAAATTGCATATCAAATCTTTTATAAAATATTTTCTTAAGAAAATATTTTATCGCCAATTTATCGGCCAATTTTACCGTGTAAACAAGAAAATTTCATGGAAAAAAGTTATGTAAAAGGGTTGTGTTTTATGAAACTATTATATAAAAGATTTTATAAAAGATTTATATGAAATTTTACCGTGTAAATGGGCCTTATGTAAATTTGCCTTATACTTTTATGAAAAGTTCAAAGCAAATTTAACACTTTGATATAAGTCTAACGGTCCATAATATCCACCCCTAATTAAGTTCCCCGATAATTAACTTGTGCTGTATTTGTTACTGAAGCCGTGGAGTAATTGCTGAGATTGTCACCCAACTATACTTTGCCAACGTCAACTTTGTTCTAAGATCATCTTTCGCCATTTTCCACCCAAATGATTCGTTAACATTTGCCCACAACTTCGCGGATACTGTGTTAGACCGTGAAAGATGGGATTTCTTTTTACAATGATATTAATGCACCTAGGACACTTTAATTTTCATTTTTAAAGGTATTTGAGAGTACAACAGAATACCATTTAAACTCAAGGTGATGGAAGGTGTAATAATAACTGTAATGCAGTATTCGATACGTGATGGAGCCACTTCTAGCAGGAAACTTTTTAGATGCACTTTTTTATTTTGATGTTCGTGATTTCCATAGGACAGTGAAAAAAGGAGAAACAAATGAAATTTAGATTTAGTTACAAGTTTACTTTTTCAGCCATAACAAAGACAACTAAAGCAAATTTTATATCATTTATTTACATAAATAAACCCTTTATATCCTCCAATATGTTAGTACCAAAGAATCTACCAGAGGTCAGTCGTGTTCCTTATTTTCTCGAATAGCCTATATTATAACTAAAAACATCATACAAATCTAATGACAGTGTCCTAAGTACAAATTATTAGTGTAAAACGAAATGTCATCTTTCTCGGCCCCCCTTCACATTACAACTTCGCTTTCCTCCCTCTCTTTTACCGGTGTAAAATATCTTGAGCAGGTCACGTAACTTGTCCAGTCACGCACCTTGATGGAGAGGGGGGGGGGGGGTAAAGAATTGCTAAGTGAAGACAAAATTACAGTCCGCAGAATGAGAAGATCACTTAACAAACTTCGTGGTCGAGACGTTCTCTAAGCTCATTGTATATTTAGCAGGAGGTTCTGAAATACGTGAGATCGTCTCCGCACGGGCATTTGCGATCCGTCATTGTCTGTTAGTGTCATTTGACTTTTCTCTTTCGCACAAACCTTTTTCACCTAATGTGTGACGTTTAGAGTGAAGAAGGCGCGATGATAGAAAGCTCGACGGGTGATACGGTTGTGTGTTTCATAGATTACAGGAAACCTGACACATTTCAATATATTTCTCGTGGATACGCATTGAACTGTCAGATGATGAACAGATTGAAGATGTCGTGTACAGATTGACTCTTCAACATAGTCTGTTATATCATGGAAACATTGCCATGCTCAAAACACAAAATAAGTCCTTCTCAGACTTGTCTAGAGCAGATTCTGAAAAAAATTTATTGAACGATACGATCGTTTTAATATAAAAATACCTATTTGCAATGTTTTAGTTAATATTTTCGATAACAAATATTTTTTGAGTTTATGTTATAAACCAACATTATTTTTTAAATAAAAAAACGTACCTAAATATTTAATGTAAGTATTAAGCTGGGTCCACATAGGCCGTTTTTCCGTTTTGCGTTTTCCGTTTTTCTCTCTTGACCAATCACAAGCCCGCCGCACGCGGATTTTATCCTCGCCGCGCCGCATAAACTTCAACGAGGATTTTAAAAAAGACGCACGGCGGAAGTGACGTAAAACTTTTAATAACCAATCACGTTCGACTACGTCACATGGTCAAATAACATGGCCGATCTGACACTAGATGCATTATTTTAAATTTACATACCTGTGAAGTATATTAGTCCGCCTAATTACTAACAAACTGTCACTAGGTCTGTTCGTTTACCCTGCCAAAAGCTACAGCAAACTGCCATAAGCACACATCATCCAATCAGATCCTTCCTCTGTAGCTTGTGGCAGTTTGCTGTAGCTTTTGGCAGGGTAAACGAACAGACCTACTGACAGATATAATGTTGAATGAACAATTTTGTTTGCCACGGCCTCCTGACATCTCGAAAGTACTATTTAAACAAGGCTGTGATCAAGGTGCTTACAAACGTTCTTGTAGAAGACGCAAAACGCAAATCGCTCTATGTGGACAGTCCTACTAAAAACGGCGATATTTAAAGAGTAAAAACGGAAAACGCAAAACGGAAAAACGGCCTATGTGGACCCAGCTTTACGTGCAACAAAATGTTGCCATCGGCTGGGTAATGATAAATTATGCCTTCAGTATATTCTGATTTGATCATTTGAAGCATAATTGATATGGTGACAATATTATTACCTTGCGAGAAACCCATGACGAACACCAAGTAGATGGAGACGAATCTGAGCAGATCTCCCATGATCATCCGGTAGATCATCACGACGAACGGCCCGACAGTCTTAAATCCTCTGGAAAGAGAGAAAAATACAAGAAGTAAGAAGGACCTACACTGGTACAACTGCAGAGAGCATGAGATAAGCTGAGGTGATTTCGATTCCACTGAAAAATAAATACATTCTATAACGAAAACTTAATAATTTTGGTCTGAAATAATTTCACGGCCATATAAAGATATTTATCTGAAATCATTACGTTTTCGTTGTAGAATAAAGGTAACTCAATGTGATGCGATCACGTTTCTTATTTTCTTCTTCGTCGATTCGTGTATCTATACATGTTTGTATTTGCTACTTAGTTCCTGTTTTGGTGCTAAAATGTCATGTTTCCTGTCGCTCGAAAGGTTTCCTGATTGATGAAAAAGTCACTTGGGAAATTGATCGTTGACGAAAAACGAAGAGGAAACCGCATTGAAGTTACATTGCCTTTTAGCTGACACAACATCGACATGTCTATAACCAAACTCACATAAGAGAGAAGAAGCTACATCAAGACTATGCATTGAATATAAGGGGCCGCGTTCCTCCCCTATCCTTATGCATTATGCTATGCTATCCCTATCCCTTCTCCTGAGGTGGGATTCTGTAACTCCATTGCGACCGCTTAGCAATTTATTCCATAAGGATTAACATTGAAATAATTGCTAAGCGGTCGCAATGGAGTTATAGAATCAGGGCCCTGGTATTCCACAACTAATTTTTTAAATATGAATTTTACCTATATATTTTATAAGTTCAAATATGTTTCGCTTTCCCACGTATTACGTTAGGATTCACAAGACAACACGCTTATACTTAGGGTTTTACAAACAGACTACAAGCTTGCCCAGCTTGATTGTGTATCCACAATTAAACCCTTCCTCACTTTCACATTCTTCTTTACTAAATATACTAAATACAGTAAAGAAGCATGGCGCATTTTTTCGGTATCGCTATATTACGAGGTTTTGATTCTCGATTGTCTAGGGTTCTATTCTCGCGGGTTCCTTTCCTGACTGAGGTTCTTGCGTGGTTTCTCTCAGTCGAGAATAAAATTTAGAAAATGTTCCCTGCCAAGGCTACGACCACTTCTTTCCCAACGTCCCCCTTATTCTTCATCATCATCATATCCCTATCATCATCATCATCATCATCATCATCATCATCATCATCATCATCATCATCATCATCATCATTAGCCTAGTTGCAGAACTGTGCGTCGTTAAACACCATTAATATAAACCGACGCACACTTTGTGAAATGTTTGAAATTGACATCGCATGACGCGAAAAGTCCACCAATAAACATGCAAATCAGTCAATTATCAAAGCAATTTACACTCGCAATACAGCTTTTAAAACCTTTTTGTATGTCATGAAAAGAGTTGGGCGTTATTTTTTATTGATACTAAAAATATTGCTCTTTCTCTTTAATTGCGTGAAAGTTGAATTGTCAATTTGTCTTCACGTCCCGTGTGCTTGATTGGGGCGTGATATTTGAACAAAGCTATCAATTGAATGGGAACAAAGAGTTCTGCAGAAACGTCAATTAGCGTCATAAAACAAAACGGAACTAAAATCGATGACGGTTTTTACAGAGACAAATGGGAATCTCGGAAGAATACAAAGAAACTCGAGCAACTCAAGTGTCTGGGTTTCAGATACAATTGTGCCAGAGGTTTCTAAGAAATTAAACGTATTTTATGTTGAGAACAAGTTTGTGTAAAAACAAAAAACAACCCACCACATTAGAGGGCAATAATTCCATAATTCCATAATATGTACTTATTTAACAAAACATTTCGTTAAAATCGGAGTCAAAGGTACAGATTTATTGAAAATTATTTTTGAATCTTGAGTTTCAAATATTTCTTCGGAATTTCTTCAACGAAATGTCAAATGAAAATTGATTAATTTTGTGTTGATATCAGTTTCAATGTCTGTAATGCAGCATCGTATTCGCATGCATTACGAAGTTTGCTCATCAACAAACGCATTAGATTGAGCTTTAATTCCTGGTTAAATCAACAATTTGGGTCAGATTTCTTCAACGTGACCTAACTTACTCCTGTTCAATGACGATAACATATCTGTTCCTCAGAGGTAGAAAGTCCGAAGTCCATTTTCTCGATTTTGTGTTTTACACTTTTGGCTTCTTAAGACATAGCTCTATAATTTCAACTTGTCTGAACTGAATAATTATTTATTGAAGTATTCTCTTACATCAAATGATTGGATGAAGGTAGAAATACGCTTTTTTAGCTCACATCAAGAGTCATTGAAATGGACTTCGTGCCTTTTATATCTGAGTTACAGATCGAAGTCCATAAATATTGAACAGTTCTTCTATTACACATATTATGTGACGTAGCTGTATGAGATGAGTCTTTAACTACACTGGGATGATCAAAGCCCTGCTTCACCGCCAGATGTTTTATTTAGCGGGCGTGATGACGGAAGCTGTGAACTCAAAGGGATGAAACCTGCGGGATTTAGCTCCGAGGGTAGAACACAAAGAATCAGCAATATTATAATTTGTTTATTACAGAGAAAATAAATGTTCATTGATGTGAAAAGAGCAATCAAAAATTATGAAACAATATTACGTTCGATACGTCGGCAGTAGTGATGATGTCGTCTGGTTTGTTTACTTCCGCGTAAACAAGTGGATGGCGTTGACTCTTGCGTAGTGTGTCCCGTGAACTCCAGTCCACCAGCAGAATGAAATGACTGGATATGTCACCTCCTTCAGCTGCGATGCGATGATGTTGTCTAATAACCCCTTGGTTACCAGGACGTCCAGCAGTCCGTGCACAAGGAGTGACCTCCTCGAGCAGTTGGATCAAGTTGGCTCAGGCTGATGACGTTCGTGGCTGCAGACTCGTCGGTTTCTCCCGGAGTTGCAATTCACTAACTTTTATACTTTAACATTTACTGACTTTAATGTTGAAACTGTTCAGTTGATCACTTGTAACTTGAAATTGTCTTAATGCGATATTATTTGCCTCAGCATTAGGCTTGAAGTTTTGAATTTACTGGGTTGACGTTTATACAAAAATGTTATTTTAATGTTTACCTTCGATCACATCGGCACTGTCTCGCTGAAATTATACTATGTTGCGTGCACAAGGCTTCACGGTTCGCGAGGCAGGTCTCACTGCTCTGAGAAAACTCCGACTGATGAAGTTTGGCTGGTAGCCTGACGTTTTATACCCTCTGACATCGTTTTCCCTCCAAAGAATCTGATTGGTTGGTTTCGTACACGTGATAGCTAATTTTAGACATTCTGTCATTTCTAAAGCCCGCGAAACGACTTTCTTTCTGCACGTAGGCCCATGCTTTTCTAGGAATCACTGAAAACTAGTCTGGCTGACTGGTTTTGTAGCGTTATCACAATGACTGGTTCACTTGTTATTACGTGGTGACATCACAATTTAGGTAAGGTCACATACTTTTTATATGGATTCACTCACTTTCTTGATATAATTGCACATTGTTAAACTTATTTGATTGCTCGTTATATTTTTGTCTATATTTTGATTGCTGTTGAATTTTAAAGATTGTAAGTTTACATAATGATTCTAATTAATTACTTTGTGTTCAGTTAACCTTGACTCTAAGAATGCCATGCTACAAGCTTGTTCATTCTTTAAACCTACTTCAAGCAAACATTATTATTTTTAAAGTTAATTTTCTAACCTAGATAGGCCAACTTGTTACAGGGAGATCCGGCTGGACCAAATACTCATCAACCGGAAGTCAAACACAATCTAGCGTGGAACTCAAGACCGCGAATAATTAAAGGTGTTTTTAAGTGATGTTTAACGTCGCACTGTTTTGCAGCTTTGGCGACGGATGCATGATTATGATGATTAGAACTAGGATGTTTAGGGCATATCCATTTTTAATTTTTTGTTCAGACACGTCTAAAAATGATGCATACATAATATGCTTCATCTTTCCTGATTTAAAATATAAGTGTTTTATTTGCCTGAAAATTCCTTTTTCAATTTTTTTTTATTAATTCAGTCCTTTTCTTGCTATATTAAGGTATTTTTGTCCTTTTTTAAATTATTGTGGAAAATGATATAAAATATTTGTTTCAACCTACAAATAAAATTGTTGTCTTCCCAAACTTTCCATCCTCCTTTTGGATGACCAACAACGATACTTGACACATTGACACATTCATACAATAATTTAAGTTCATTTTAATATCTTACTCCAAATACAACTCCTATACCAATTAATCGAATGATATGTTAACGAATATTACAAAGCAAAACATTTCATTGGTTCTTTTCAGGATTTTATGGTCATTTTTAAATAGTTTTAAGGTACTATTTGCCTGCCTTTTAGGACGTTTCATAGGTCCTAACCCTAATGATGATGAATAGGTAAGTTTGGAATGTTAGTAGGGAACCTGCCAAGCATTTCCTTCGCGACTGAGGAAAAACTTCTGGTAGGAAGGACGGCAATGGAAGTCGAATTTAGACCTCCAAGTTCATGTCCAGAGCGTTACTTCCTGAGCCAGCTTGCACCGTAAGCTATTTAAAAAGTTTATATTTTCGTGGATGGCAAGATGACAAAGAACATCGCTTCGACTATCTTGCATCAGCAACCATCAGGCAGTGTACTTTAGGTGTCACAAAATCCAATGTGACAGTTTGCAAAAATAAACAGAAGCTTTTGTACAAAACGTTTCCAAATAGGAACTCGTTTTGAAAACTGTCACACTGGATTGTCATTATTTGACATTTTACTTTCTAAACCGCCTGATGGCGGCCGATAAAAGTAAGTAAAAACGTAGCTAGTCGTAGAAGGTGTCCGTTAATATACTGTTTATTCAAATAAAACTATATTGATTGATAATAAAAATAGTTTGTGAAAAGTCTTAATAGTTTTATTTGAATAACACCCTAACTAGTAATCGGGAAAAAGCGTCTGTAAATAAACTGTTGTAAAACATTATCATTATGAAAGAAATTATTATTTCATCATTCCCTACGATTACCAATGTTGCACTTACTTCATAACCCCGATGTTTCAACATTTTCAAACACCTTATTTCTCAACGGATAAATGTAAAGAGTCAGAGAAGAGATATGAACTTCGGTTCACACACTCTGTGAATGAAATGTTACAAGAACGTTAACGCAATTATTTACTGAATTTCTAACAAGTTGATGCAAGAAGGAGAGAGGGCTCGAAGAATTTATTTACTTGAAACACGGAAGGTATTCGGGATTCGGGGCTGTTAGCTTTTCGAAGTGTGCAGGAAGTTTGTTCTTGAAGAACTTAGCGTTGAAAGCTTCAGTTGACTATCGTGGCGAGGTCACGAACTAGAATATAAACAAAAGCAGCTCGCTCATCAACGCGTTACACTGAGCGTTTTTCTCAGTCTTCAGGTCTTGATTACAATATTTTAATTTGATTTTTCTTTAAATAATTTTTTGTTTGAAGCGCGAGAACTAACCGCTTTTGCTGATGTTTTACTGCTTGAAATCAAGAACATGATAATGTATTACAGTGTTCTGTTACCACAAGAAGCAACTGGTGATATATGGGAGAATATTCCTACTCACATCAACAGCAGGGAGTGTCTCAGAGCTTAAAAGCTCCAACACAGCTTTAAAATGTCGGCTACGTTTCTTATACGAGCCATTAGTCGACGGAGGCCAGATTATATGTCTACTTTTTGTTCATGCAATACGCTTTACAAATGGTGGCAGATGTGGGTCTAATATTTAGCAGCACAGCAATGCGGGGAAAATGAGAAAATTATAATGCAGAGTTAAATTTGGTGTGATGTATTTGATGGTGTGCGCTTCCCGTACCACCACTTAGGAGAATTTATTCGTCCTACACCATCGGAATTACTTGCCTGAGTACTCTAAAAGTTTCATGTTTTTCTATCTACAAACTCCTTATTCAAATTATGTTTTAAACAAAGTTGTCTATAAGTGCAGCTGCAGCACATGAGTTCGCTTAGAGAGGGAATTAGAGCACATAACGGAGGTGAGGACAAACACATAGACAGTTTAAAAACGTGTTTAAATATGGAAAATGCTTGTACGAATAATATAAAGTTATTGGTTATACTACTAGATGATAATGGTTATGTTAATGGTGGTTCTTACTCTAAGGTTATACCTATGGTTATACTTTGTAGTGGCTGTAACAGTTAGTTTTAGTTGGTTTCCCAACTATGATAGTTGGGCCTGAACGTAGAGATGTTATGTTTTTGTTGAGGGATAAATGGTTTTCGAGAATTGATTTACAAATTATTGATAGAATTCTTATAATTTTTAAACAGTCAAATCGACGTCACATTTTGCTACATTGCCTTGCGAAGGGGGATTCTTCATGGTTACATCATTGTAGAGTTCATAGAATGACATATAAATTATTCACTGAATTCGATTTTCCTTATTTTTATAATTTTATATTTTTTTAAAATAAATACTTTTTAAGGAGATAAACAACTATTGTTTGCAATTATATGCATTTATAAACAACCCTGTTTCTTTGATATTTTTACCTGAAGGTTGGTGCGTTGCATTTTGGTAGAAGCCTGATACCCCACATCCCCAACAGATGGCTCTTTACTCTCTCAAATGGCCCATTATATTTCCACTTTTAGGTGGCTTTGGTCAAAAGCTGACAAATAAATTTAAAAAAGAGCGCGCATAAACGTGACCCTTGGGACTGTCACAAGATCACATTGGCCGCATGAAGAAGAAGGCAGTAAGGACTAAGGAGCCTTCGAAACGTCGCGCGCAACGGTCTTTTTCATGACCACTAACGCCTCCAACGAAACAAAGTCGTCGTGGCATCTCTTCATATTAATGGTTCCGAAAATGTTGTATGTAACTTATGTAACTTTTTCAGAATATAATACAAGTAAATTGGTGGGTGGAAATATTTTGGACAGTTTTTGAAATTGAACGAAAAGAAACGAACAGATAAGCATGAACATCAAATTATAGAATGTCCTTTAATAAGGGATATTGGTAAAAATTCATTTTTATTTAAAACAATTAGAGAATGGAATAAATTGGAATGTTTGTTTGACTCTGTAGATATTGAGGAATGTAGTGTTAGGGGATTTAGGAATAAGTTAATTAATTATATAGTAGTAGAGTAATGTAGTAATTGAATGTATAGTAGTAATGTTTATTTGTTTAAATTGATATTTATTAATGTTCCTTGCCACCGGTGAAACCCATTTGTAAGATGAAAATAAAATTAAATATTCACGATGTCAAATTTAAAAAAAGTTTCTCGTTGAAATAATATTTGATTTTACTGGCAGATTTTCCAGATATCCGGTTATGAAACTTGACAAATCTCTGTTCCAGTAAAGTGCTCGTTCATCCGGAACAAAACTATCGACTATCGATATCGTCATCGTTCCAGTTAATTGCTCCAGGTGGAGGCTGGAGATGAAACTTCATGTCGTCAATAATTCAACATTTCCAATAAAACACGGCGACTAGAAACAAAGTGACGTCACACTATGTGATATACGTACATTAGCTTCCTGTACGTACGTTCACTTTGTTCAGATACAAGAGATACAGAATGTGCCAGGTTTTGTTTGCAACACTTTTCGTGATTGACGACACTTTCTGTGATAAATCTGTATGTTGATTCAATGCATGTTGATCTGTGCTTGTGTAGATATAAGTCGGGTGGTGCAAAAAATCCCCCTGTTTGAGAGGTCACTACATCGAAGCTATTAAAGTTCGAGTTCTGAAATGTTTATCCAGTTTAGAAAACATACAAAAATGTAAAATGTGCAAGTTTCAAACATTTTTGTTGAATAAGAATAAATTTAGAAATAATTGAAGTAACAGTTGAATAAACTAGATAATTGGCTTGTTTGAAGAATTGATTTGGAGTTTAACTTCGTGGAATTTAGGTGAATTTATGTTGTTCTGTCCACCATTTTCCTTGTGGACTAAGGCCGGGTAGAACCAACTCTGGATTAAGTTAACTCTCGATGATTAGTGGAAATTAGTGAATCTTATTGGCTATGGAATTCGCGCCAACTTGTTTCATTGGTCAACCCTCGAGAGTTACAATATTCACTGAATTCGATTTTCCTTATTTTTATAATTTTATATTTTTTTAAAATAAATACTTTTTAAGGAGATAAACAACTATTGTTTGCAATTATATGCATTTATAAACAACCCTGTTTCTTTGATATTTTTACCTGAAGGTTGGTGCGTTGCATTTTGGTAGAAGCCTGATACCCCACATCCCCAACAGATGGCTCTTTACTCTCTCAAATGGCCCATTATATTTCCACTTTTAGGTGGCTTTGGTCAAAAGCTGACAAATAAATTTAAAAAAGAGCGCGCATAAACGTGACCCTTGGGACTGTCACAAGATCACATGAGCAATGTTACAATGTTACAATGTTACAATGTTTCCATTGTAATATTTATTTAAGAATATGTGATACCGAAATTAGTGGTCAAGGATCTTTTATTTTTGTTTTCATAAACTGTTTTTCAACAACTTAATTTAAATGACTGTTGCTTTTTTATCATTAAACAAACTGTTCTGAAAAATGCACCAATAACATTTTTTAGAGAAAATATTTTTCTCTATTTAATCCGTGTTAATCTTTTATATTTTCAATTGTATTATTATTCTGTGTCTTTTTGGCAACCGAATTTTTGGCAGAGTCTGGTAATAAAAAAAGAAAAAAGATGTATACATATTGTGAATGAAATGTTATAATATTTTCCGGAATTCTTCACCGAAGTCATATTCAGATGCTTTGATTTCAGACTAAATACTCAATCATAAATCATTGTCTGAGATTATTGAACCCGTTTGGCAGATATAATAAAAGATTGTAGTTTTCATACATCTTTTTCCTTACGTCTTCAGTAATTTTTGGAAGTCCGTTAACACGTCCAAATTAATTTAATTTATTTTTTGTAATTAAACCCACAGATAAACTATTTGTAGCTCTGTGAGCAATGTTATATTTTGTATGTTGTAAATAAAAGGGTAAAAAATATCAACAACTTTTGATTCTGACGGTCGGGGAACTCACAGCCGACGCAAATAGCAAATAACTGATTGCTAATAAAGAATTTACTACCACTAAACCCTTCTCTTTCCCTATAGAATTAAAATAAGCTTCTGAATTTTGACCGAATGTTTGTTTTCACTGGAAACTAAATAATTTATATTTACATAAAAAAAAAAAATCGTCCGGCCACAATGTTTGCTCTCGGTATTCGGCCGGTTGATTAACAACTAGCAGATGAGGGATGCTGTTGGTCCAGGTTTATTTTAGACCATACAGTTGTATAGAAGTGCATTCTCGTGAAGCAACTGGGATCATAATGCCGCGAAACATCACTGATATGTTACTCATTGACTGTCGAGAGTCAATTAGATTCATGTTGTATTTAATTAATTTATCACGCGTAACTATGACATTGACATATGATATTTTTCTCTTGCTTCACGATCTTTATTTGTAATTTTTCTATGCACCGCCGATCAAAATATTGATATGAAATCAATATGCTCTAAATTGAACGCACACAAACATTATTCAAACATAGACATGGATTTTTTTTTTATAAAAATCTTTTGATTGATTATAGAGTGAAAATTAATCAATTGTTTGACCAATGCCACGAGTCTTTGGACCAATATTTTATTACAATCGACAAATAAAAAAGAATTGGTCAAGAACTTATGGTGATGTTTTCACTTTAATTATGCATAATTTACAATGTCGATAAATATTTAAATACGCCGCACCTCAAACAATTGCTGAATATTGTTTTATTTTACTTGATTTTTGGAATCAGTGACGTATGTAGCATATTATTTACTTAACGAACAAAAGTCTCAATCAAGCTCTTTATGCTGAGCGTTTTCCTATAGTCCTCTAGCTTTCCATACAAATTAACTACAGATTCAGCTGTTTAACTTATTAATGCGATCGAACATTTTAACACTTAGTTTAATTAGTGCTTTTAGTCAGCCAGGGAAAGTCGTCCACTCTCTCTTCAGTTCAATGACCTGAGAAATGAGAAAGTAAGCCCTAGAGTAATCACAAAATGAACTGCCTGTCATTTTTGACATGTTACATGTTGGAACCTTATCGGGTATGATCGTCCCTCGACTTCTCCTGGCGTGACTCGTCTATTGATTGAGGCCAATATTGGGCTTATTTTGTCAAAAGTAAGGTTCTTGGCTGTATCTATAGTATAATTATATCCCCATAAAAAAACACTCCGTGTAAAAATACCAGCCAAGTCTCTTCAACTATAAAAAAATAGAAGAAATCTAAAAATTCAGCACTGAAAAGTAGTGATATCAAAAAATGAGCCAAGTCAAAACTTAATTTTAAAAACCAAATTATACTTGGCGCATCGTGTATATAAATAGTATAGAAGCATAATGCCAAAAATCAAATGTACCTAAATATATGTAATATACCTATAATGCCCTTAAAAACGATGCGCCAAGTATATTTTGGTTTTTAAAATTAAGTTTTGACTTGGCTCATTTTTTGATATCACTACTATTCAGTGCTGAATTTTTAGAATTCTTCTATTTTTTATAGTTGAAGAGACTTGGCTGGTATTTTTACACGGAGTGTTTTTTTTATGGGGATATCACTTATTTTTTTAGTTTATTTACACAACTTGTAACACACATCGGAGCAACAATGACTAAATACTTTTAAAAAATACGCCATTTCCGAATTGGTTAATACGAAAAATTGTGTTTGGTGCTCAATATATACCTAAGCTTAAAGTGATATTCCATGAAGAATTGCGAAAGCTTCGTTCCAATCAGTCCAGCCGTTTTCGAGATATGGTATCACTTCCGGTTTTCAAAATGGCGACTGAAATAACTGCCACCTAGAATTTATTTCTATAAATGTTATGTATCATTATAAGCCTTCTGAATATGTGGTTATTGCAGTAAGAGGTCATTAAAATCTAGTTCTTAAATTTTCATGACGTCATTTCCGGTTTTGGTAATAGTACATCTCTACTTTAACTATTGATATTCCATAAAGACGACCGTCTGAATCATTTGGCGCTAGTTTCATTCCGATCGGTTTAGCCGTTTTCGAGATATGACGTCACTTCCGGTTTCAAAATGGCGACTACCGGATGGTTTTATAAAAAGGCACCTCAGACGCCAAAAGTGCACATGTGGTAAAAATTTCAGATCGATCGGCTAAGCCGTTTAGGCTGTGGCGGTGATAGCGGTGTTTCCTGATATCATTATCATCATCATCATCAGATAGGTTTTAAAAGGGGTGTAATTTCACTGTTTTCACGGCCCTCTAGCACGCAAATGGCATAACCTATTGTTCCCAAATTTAGTATATGGAGTGGGGTGGGCCATAGCTCGAAATTAAGATATTTCACAACAATGTGAGATTTTCCAATTTTATGATCCAGTAGGCCGAAAATGCCATGTTGTTGCTTACAGTAAAAGTGGTTGGTCTGCTCCTCAGTTTATTAGGCATTTACGGTATGTTGAGTGAGTGTGAGTGTACGGTACGACTTGGCTGGGTGGAGCGACCGCTCCACTAGATGACCGAAAAAGCAAATTTGAATATAAGCAATTTCCATGTAATATCGCAATAATATTATGATTTAAATTGTACAAATACATTGAATTTCGTGGTTATATCATGGATGAAGAGATTGGTACCTATAGTTATATTGACTTTTCATCCCTTGTAGAGTTTCGTGTTCGATATTGAACACAAATATTGTGGAAATGTATCGGGAAAGAAATTGGAAACGCGTTTCGTCTCCGCGTTGTTGTAGTTAAGAAGCTTTCCGCATGGCCACGTTCAGCGCTGATCTCGGTATTGTTGCTGATTATCCAGGAAATTGAATACCTCTCAAGATCGCAACACGACAGACGTCATTCATATCTGCTCAGTGATTGGCTGAAAATCATCCCTTCTTCCCAGGAAGATTCTCTTGTAATTTGATATTTAATTGAATATCTGAAATTGTGCTGAAAATCAAACCGATTTGTATTACCTACGTCATATGTTCGAGTATCCACTTACGAATATCACATTTCAGTTTAAATTGAACTAATAGAATATTGATACTAACTCTGCAGGGGCTGTGTCTTCTTTCTTTGTCAAATGTTTCAAAACTAATGAAAATTGGTCTGGTGTAATTTCTCGACACATTTAATCAACAGTGTACCGAATAGCTGGAGTATTCTCGAATATTTCAAATTATGTACACCTGGGGCTAGAGTTACAAAGGAGTAGATATGTCGATACCTCGACATGTCAAAAAAAAGCTTTTAAGCAATATTAGTTATTACAACCGGCAAACGTGTGTTATTTTAAAAGTTATCAACCAAAAACTAAATGATTTCCCTACCTCCTATGTTAGTGCTTTGTTCATTCTCGGAAGGCAATAAATTGAAACCTCGCTATACGACAGGAGTTGCAAGATAAATGACATTTTATGATTGTTTTATACTTAAATATAGTTGAAATGTAGGAAATCGTTTTTTGAACTTGTAATTTCAAGAAAAAATATTTTTGTATAATATGTATAATATCATGATGGAGCCGCCTTAAATAACTTGACCTTGAGTGCTTCATTTCCTTTCAAGTCACTCTCTGCAGCTCCACTTATATTTTAGAAAGCATTTCGTCTAAGAAACGTATTCACTAATTGCTAATAAGCATTTGAAATGAAGTTAAATAGAAGTAAAGAACAATCAGGGCACGCACCGTTTCATTAACTATGATTGCCTCTTCAGCTGAAACTTGGGGAACACAATTTTCAGCTCAATTAAAAAACAAGTGGAAAACATTTCACGGGAAAGCTGCGCCACAATCTAATTATTTGCGTTGCCGTGAACGTGAACTGTTTTTGATATTATTTCGTACCTTTGAAGTATTAATTACGTCAATTAATGTACTAATTCAATTACTGTTTATTTGAGGTAAATTTCTGAAGTCGCATGCGTTTAATGCAAATGTTGAAATAGCTTGAGTGTAAAAGCACAAAGCTCCCCAAATACAAGAGTATTTAGCGACTGTATGTATTCTAGGAATAGCAAATATGATGAGCAGTGATGAGCAATTAATTTCCCATCAATTATGATAAATGACAAGGTTCATATTAGTTCATCGCAAGGTGGTTTCCCTCCTGCTTTTACATGTAAATGCTGGAATCGAATATTCAAACTTTTCGAACTTAATTTTGAATCTTTTTAGTCTCAAGTTGTATGTCAAAATGCTGTTGGATTGGAGAAGAGCCAAATCCCTCTTCATTTAGATCTCTGGGACTACCTCGTCTGAAAACAACAATTCAAACTTTAGCAATTTTCCAAACAAAATGTTTCAACTCCAGCAAAAATAAGTTGAAATAATTTGGACGGCGGTTTCGTTTCCGCTGTTGGTCTGGCTTGATGGGTGGACGAGGGTAAGTTGTTGGGTGGGGGGGGGGGGGGCAGTATTAAAGGTGGATCTTCCAGTTTGTCGGTGTGTACTGTGTCAGTGTACGACAAGCAGAGTTCAAAATGCCCCAATGTATCTAAAATTTCAGGGTTATGTGTTATTTTATCGATATCGGATATAAGCACAAGTTTATGAATAATTTATTTTAACATTGTAATTGAATGTATTTTAAACGTCAGGCCCGTCTAGTCGGTTAATAAAAGATTTGTTCTGCATGTTTATTGGTGAGAGAATACGTCTAATGTTACATGTTTTGTCAGTTTGGAATCTAGTTTTAACATAAGTAAGGACCTAACTTGAAATTAACGTGAACAGTAATTCCGCACATCACTCAAATAATTTGTATTGTTTTTAATCAACTTTATAGATGGAAAGTGTACCTACAGGAACCTACGCAAATTTTACAATTAATGCAACATAAGTTGGATTTTTAGAAAAGTTTAACTTGAATTTAGTTAAAAACAAGCAATTGTCTGTTGTGATCAGTGTACTGGGAAATGCAGGAACGAACGTAACGGCTGTAGTAAAATGACTTCATAGAAATGACAATCAAAATGTGAATTCTCTCTAAGCCAACACCGAATTTCACGTTCCCTCAGAAGCCTAATAAGACGTTTTTACTTCGGAATGTGAAGAAAATGATAAAATAAACTTTCTATTGTTCCCCCAAAAAAACTTTTTAATTAAAAGCTGTGTTATTTTTTCTCTCTGAATGCGTAGCAGTAATGACTGCGTGTTTAAAGACGCTTGCAATTCCAGGAACGTCAGAACACCTACGTGTTTAAAGACGCTTGCAATTCCAGGAACGTCAGAACACCTACCCACTTTTAAAATTAAGGCGGAAAATCTCTTTAGTCGGATGTACTTTTTGCTCTTGTAACTCCAAGAAGAGGCGTGGAAATCTCGGGCGCGTTTTATTCAACCAACACACTTAGCGCTCGGCTGAGAGGATAATCAAGGCGACAAATTGCGCGACGAACATTTCTCTCGGGAGATTATTATCCCGTGGCTTGGGCAGGAGAAACAGGGAAGCCGATGTTTCATTGCCTTCAGCCGCAGCGAATCTACTGGAATGTTGCGATAATGTTCTGCAATGTATTGGGGAATCATGGGAGTGGGGGGCTTATCGAAATCAGGGCTACGCCTAAAAAAAAAGCTAATTTAAAATAATATGTGTACAAAACACTTTTAAAAAAACGAAGCATGTCGAAAACGTACCAAAATGCTTCAAATTAAGTTAAAATTAAAATATTTCCCTTGCTATGCGTCCCGGGCTAATAAGTTATTCTTAAGCCTCTTAGACCAATTTTTTGACATTTTAAATTTATATTTACCAAAATTAGCTACACTGAGATTCATTCAAAATTGCACCAAAACGAATGACAAACCAAAGTTTTTCTCAGAAGCTGCAGTTTTCCACTGTCATTTTCAAAATATTAATATTGTTCGGTCCCCCTTCCCCTCGAAATTGCATCCTGGATACGCCTCTGTCATCCATGTTGCATTCTTATGATTTAATTGTAATTGAATTGAATAAGTCAATTGGACGACTCACCTGCAGAAGAACAGGAAGTAGGGCGCTGTGGTGAGTATGGTGAGACAACTCACCTGCAGAAGAACAGGAAGTTTAGGGCGTCGTGGTGAGCATGACAACTCACCTGCAGAAGAACAGAACATGAAGTAGGGCGCTGTGGTGAGCATGACGAGACAACTCACCTGCAGAAGAACAGGAAGTAGGGCGCTGTGGTGAGCATGACAACTCACCTGCAGAAGAACATGAAGTCGGGCGCCGTGGTGAGTATGGTGAGACAACTCACCTGCAGAAGAACAGGAAGTATAGGGCGTCGTGGTGAGCATGACAACTCACCTGCAGAAGAACAGGAAGTAGGGCGCCGTGGTGAGCATGACGAGACAACTCACCTGCAGAAGAACAGGAAGTAGGGCGCCGTGGTGAGCATGATGAAGACTGCGACCACATCTTCCTCTTCTGTGTGACAGGAAAGTCGCAGGAACGGAACTACTTGCATCGACACGCAACTGAGCAGGAACATGACGCGACTTGGTGCGGTCATCTGAAGAAAAACAACCACAGGACGAGTTGTAGAAACTTTTAACTACAAGTACCTCAGAGGTAGAAAGCACGCAGTCCGGTTCAATTCATCCACTAGTTGAAAGAGAATACTTCTTTATGACTTCGTATGGAATACTAACTGATTCATGATTTCCACTCCACGTGTGAAAGAATGGAAATCATGAATCAGTTAATATTCCTTTCACACTCACACTACATATTTATTTATTTATTGTGGTACCTGCCAGAGGCAGAACGAAGTGAGTATAACGATGGCCTCGCATACGATGGCTATTGCAGGGCTACATTAGGTGCCCTCGTTAGCTTGTGTACAAAAGTATGATTAGACAGTGAAAATTACTCGTGCCAAGTGTGTAAGGACATGAATATCAAATAGTGAACAAAAACAAAGGAGAGTACAAAAAAATATGTCAAGAATTACCATGGAATTGGTTATGGTTCAAATCTGGCTGTTGTAGATAACTAACTAGAAGAATCACACAAACACTGACAAGAAAGCGAATATCAAATAATATTCCTAAAAGCAGTAGAGCACACAAAAACCTAATTGTCAAGAATTACCATGAATTCCGTTATATTTTCAGATCATGTTTTTGTAGATTATTGAATTATTATTTATTGTATAATAATACGACTGCTAAGAACTTGTTGGGGGGGGGGGGGGGGGGGCACACGCCAAAGGAATAACACACTCAAGATTTACGCTCAGTCGATGAACCGATGAAACCCAGAAAACACACGTAGGAATCTGTGCGCACAGTGGCTTAAAATACACTCTTTTCTTATATTATGTTCATATGCAATATGCTAATGATATGTTCTTATGCAATTATGCTCGAATTATTCCAACTCACCCTTATGTAAAAAAAAACGACTCGAACTATTTGTAACAAATTATTCTGTAATTATGTTTTTCGTGCTCTACGATATATGTGTTTTTGTGCAGTTTTTTCTGTATACAACTATAACGTCAATTTTCTTCTGTATTATAATTCTCACTGCATTACTACACTTGTAAATAGGCTAAAGAGGGCACCTCTGTAGCCCGACACTAGCCTACCTGCCTCCGACAGAATGTACAATAAATAATAATACATGAATTCAATCAAATTGCAATTGGAATAAGTCGATTTTGGATGGGTTTGAATGGCTCTCAAAATATTATCTAAAGTTTCTTTGAAATATTTATACAATTCCTGCACATACTTTAGACGTCTTTTACCTCTCGGACATGGTACCGTCGAATTGTACCAAATGGCCTTCGTTTATTGATAAAACTTGATTATACGTACGTTCCAAAAGCATGCAACACATAATCAGAAGCTTCAAGTCTTCTATCTCTGAGATACAGAAATACGGACGAACAATATTAGAATTATACTTCATATTATACTTTTCTCCTTTCTGAAAGGATGAGAGAGGCCCTTTGATTGCAACGGGAGTTCATCTGAGTATTTAATTAACATTAGAGTAATTTGTGCTTGGGTGGATTTGCTTGAACTTCGAAAAAGATTAATTTTCTTCTTTTAAGATATGCTGGTGTTGGTCTGGAGTGTGGAGGATTTGCATATTACAATATTCGTTATAATATTGTATAAGTTATTTAAACAAGGAATACATTATGCTGTAATTATCTTCGCAAGGTAATCTTACAAGCAAGGACTTCCAAAATTATACAGACTTCTGTTTATATATATAATTTATCAAACAGTTGTGTGTGTACAAGCAGAAATTCCTTGTTATAACAAAATAGCTAACTAGGCAGTAGGCACAGGATGTTTTTCCGTCTGAAAGTATAAATAATTCTTTCAGCAACCTTTCAGTTAATGTATACTTATGTTTAAAATAGCACTTCATGTAATTCAACAAACAGCCAGCAAACCTATTGAAGCAGAGATTGTTTGAAATGTTTATTAAAGCGTTGGATTTCATGACGAAGTCTTTAGAAAACAACAGATGAGTATCTCTAAGGACTTTCTAAAGATGGTAACAAAGTACATGCAATTCTTGATTAATACAAAGAGAGCAAGAAATCTTTGACACAAGTCTACACAGTGAAGAAAGGAAATGTTTCTCAAAAAGTTCTTTGAAATTCGTCGAGTCGTATAAATAATGATTGAAGATTTTTTTTATCTCTTATCAAAGAAGAGGAAATGAAACCACAACATAGTTGGAAATAATCCGTGCTCGAGGATAGTCGGCTCCAACAGCGATATGTCGGGAGCTTTCGGAACCGATCAATGTGTAGCTCAGTAGTGGTAGGTAACAGAACAAAAGAATATTATTTACTTGAAAGTTGAATTAGAGTAAGCTTTGTGAGTAGATGCAAAGGAGTTTTGGTCAAACAACCAATGACTAACTGCTCGCGATTAAACTGTTTGTCCTGTCATCTATCACTTTGCAAAAAAAAGTTATTTGTGTAGGTAACTCAAACGAAACCACGGAAATACTATCAAAGTTACAATTCAATTACATAAGAACATTTGTACAAACACTAAAATTCAATAAGACAAGTTCACATAACGTGAGCAATGAAAGTAATTTCTAAAACAGATCTGGATGTCACTGAACCAACAACAATAATTACCGCTGATATCAGAGCATGTTGGAAGTGGAGGCGGCAGGTGCTTGAAACGGCCTCCGAGAGCCAATGATAAAAGCTCTGCACGTCCTTTGTTAGAATGACATTAGTGTGTGCAAATATTCAGATCGATAGGTTGACCTGGGCAGTGCGAGCAAAATTAAACACACTCCAACAAAGAAATCGCCGTAGAAGTCTTTGTGGTGAACCTTCACTACATTCCATAAAGATCATACGAATCGTTGGTAAAGTGCATAGTACATTAATTCTCAACGAAATTGTTTGTTGATTGAAATATTCAAGTGATCCGGTCGTACTTTGAAAATCCAGTGACAAACTTCTAACTCCATTAGTTCAACGAGTTCGTTACTGCAGGACTATGGCTTCTTATGGCTTCTTTGTTTGAGTTTTTGTTTTCTGTCTGTTTGTTTTGTGTTTTTGCCCGCACTGCCTATCGCAATTACAGTTCAACCAATCGAACTGAAATTTTACGCACATTAATGTTATAAGAGAGGTCTCGTGTATAGTTTTTGAACAGGAACCTGTGATTTGTTAAACAATTGAAATAAAACTTGCATGGTCAGCGGGACCAACATTTTGTTTGTTTTTTGTACATTTTCAGGCAAATTGGTCGATAAATTCAAGAGTTATTGACATTTTACTGACATTTTATGCTTGTTTTTAAATATTTGTCAAATGTATTCAAATAAATTTCAGAACTTTCATCACAAAGTTCGTTAGATCTTCAAAGTAGCCCAAAGTCTATAAAGATTCACGCGCATATTAACTGCAATACGCAATACGACTGCTCGCTTATCAACGCGTTACACAGAGCGTTTTCCGTTCATAAGAATATATATTTTCCAAACATGCAATAGACTCATCATATTATGCGAAGGAACCCCACGAACTCGATCACGAAATGCATCACAAAGTACATTTACATTAAATCTCGTTCCATCTTCGTCATCCATTTACTAGGATCGGATTTGATCTTGTCGGATGAGAAATTATTGCCGAATTAAACCAATTAAAAGCTAATGGAGCAGGCATTAGCGATAGTTCAGATGTACGCTTTTACACGACCTTTGTATCGGGACGCGAAATCCGATTAAAGACCCGCATTAGATTTTGCGAATTGAGTCCATTCGAATCGCGTTAATGGGATTTTTCCTCCTTTCATTTCGTATCTCTTCTGGAATATTTGCCGGCTGCATATAATAGCCTGTTGTCAATGGCATGCTCATCTTCTCACTAAATTCGCTGATGATTGAGCTTCAAGCAACAGAACGAGATCATCCGCGTGTTGCACAAGCGAAATCTGATTACTTCTCGAAAGGAAGAAAATGATGATGTGATTAATTAAATCTTAATAGATTAAAACAAATGCCCTATTTGTGTGATACTACATTGTTGTCATGATATGCATAATCCAGTCTCAGACGCGATGGCGCGCGGGACAAAGTCACAGCGGATGGACTATACGTACCAAGTTCTCGACGAACATGTAGAGGCCCAGGAAGCGGGCCTCTCTCAACGCTGCCAGGAGGTAGAAGCACGCGACACGGGACAAAGTCACAGCGGACGAACTATACGTACCAAGTTCTCGACGAACATGTGGAGGCCCAGGAAGCGGGCCTCTCTCAACGCTGCCAGGAGGTAGAAGCACGCGACACGGGACAAAGTCACAGCGGATGGACTATACGTACCAAGTTCTCGACGAACATGTAGAGGCCCAGGAAGCGGGCCTCTCTCAACGCTGCCAGGAGGTAGAAGCACGCGGGACAAAGTTACAGTGGGCGGACTGTACGTACCAAGTTCTCGACGAACATATGGAGGTCCAGGAAGCGGGCCTCTCTCAACGCTGCCAGGAGGTAGAAGCACGCGGGACAAAGCCACAGTGGACGGACTGTACGTACCAAGTTCTCGACGAACATGTGGAGGCCCAGGAAGCGGGCCTCTCTCAACGCTGCCAGGAGGTAGAAGCACGCGACACGGGACAAAGTCACAGCGGATGGACTATACGTACCAAGTTCTCGACGAACATGTAGAGGCCCAGGAAGCGGGCCTCTCTCAACGCTGCCAGGAGGTAGAAGCACGCGGGACAAAGCCACAGTGGACGGACTGTACGTACCAAGTTCTCGACGAACATGTAGAGGCCCAGGAAGCGGGCCTCTCTCAACGCTGCCAGGAGGTAGAAGCACGCGGGACAAAGTCACAGCGGATGGACTATACGTACCAAGTTCTCGACGAACATGTGGAGGCCCAGGAAGCGGGCCTCTCTCAACGCTGCCAGGAGGTAGAAGCACGCGACACGGGACAAAGTCACAGCGGATGGACTATACGTACCAAGTTCTCGACGAACATGTGGAGGCCCAGGAAGCGGGCCTCTCAACGCTGCCAGGAGGTAGAAGCACGCGACGCGGGACAAAGTCACAGCGGACGGACTATACGTACCAAGTTCTCGACGAACATGTGGAGGCCCAGGAAGCGGGCCTCTCTCAACGCTGCCAGGAGGTAGAAGCACGCGGGACAAAGCCACAGTGGACGGACTGTACGTACCAAGTTCTCGACGAACATGTGGAGGCCCAGGAAGCGGGCCTCTCTCAACGCTGCCAGGAGGTAGAAGCACGCGACACGGGACAAAGTCACAGCGGACGGACTATACGTACCAAGTTCTCGACGAACATGTGGAGGCCCAGGAAGCGGGCCTCTCTCAACGCTGCCAGGAGGTAGAAGCACGCGACACGGGACAAAGTCACAGCGGATGGACTATACGTACCAAGTTCTCGACGAACATTTGGAGGCCCAGGAAGCGGGCCTCTCTCAACGCTGCCAGGAGGTAGAAGCACGCGACACGGGACAAAGTCACAGCGGACGGACTATACGTACCAAGTTCTCGACAAACATGTGGAGGCCCAGGAAGCGGGCCTCTCTCAACGCTGCCAGGAGGTAGAAGCACACGGGACAAAGTCACAGCGGACGGACTATACGTACCAAGTTCTCGACGAACATGTGGAGGCCCAGGAAGCGGGCCTCTCTCAACGCTGCCAGGAGGTAGAAGCACGCGGGACAAAGTCACAGCGGACGGACTATACGTACCAAGTTCTCGACGAACATGTGGAGGCCCAGGAAGCGGGCCTCTCTCAACGCTGCCAGGAGGTAGAAGCACACGGGACAAAGTCACAGCGGACGGACTATACGTACCAAGTTCTCGACGAACATGTGGAGGCCCAGGAAGCGGGCCTCTCTCAACGCTGCCAGGAGGTAGAGGCACACGGGACAAAGTCACAGCGGACGGACTATACGTACCAAGTTCTCGACGAACATGTGGAGGCCCAGAAAGCGGGCCTCTCTCAACGCTGCCAGGAGGTAGAAGCACGCGGGACAAAGCCACAGTGGACGGACTGTACGTACCAAGTTCTCGACGAACATGTGGAGGCCCAGGAAGCGGGCCTCTCTCAACGCTGCCAGGAGGTAGAAGACGGAGCCCAACTCCATGGCGATCTCAGCAGCAAGTCGGACTTTCGCTTTGAGTGACGCGAACTGCATGAGTCGGCATTCACCCAGATCCTCCCACCAATCATCGTCGTCCGTCGGCTGCGAACAACCAATCACAGTCCAGAGATGTTAGACGGCTCCACTTCTCCACGTCTCCACTCTGAAGGAGAAAGCCCGTAGTCCATGATGGCATCAATCAATCTCAATTGAAATTTCGCTTAAACAATTAGGTATTGTTATATTGAAGTATTCTCTCTACAAAATGACTGGTGTCACCATTACAAATATTATTAAATGGTCGATGCTGAACTTAAGGTTTTTAAGCTTACGTCAAGAATCATTGATTTGATTTTTGATTGATTTATATTTATTTTTCCAAAGGTATACATTATTACATAGATGCGATTACATAATATAGATGTTTGTTATGGTTATATTACATGCATACATAGATGTGAGTGTAATATACCCCAGTAAGACAAAATCTTGTAGCGGGGCATATGTGAAATATTAAGTCAGTTAATGGGAAATTATTTTTTTTAGCATTTAAATTAATAACTATTTATAATACTGTACTACACTTAATTATTCTAAAGTACATGTGCTATTGTAAATAATTGACGCCTTACACACTTATTCATTTAGTGAACTAGTATGATAAATCGTCCTAGTTTAGAGAATTTAGAGTTGTTTAACAAGTACACTTTGTTTACATTAACAGATAGGTACTAATCATAAAACTATATTAACTTATAATATAATATACTATAATATAATATAATATAATATAAAATACTATAATTTAATAATAATAGAAATAGTAATAAATCAAATAATATAATAATAATAATAATATAATAATATAATAATTATTATAAACTTAACTGTAGCATTAATTGGAATCTAGGGAATATCTGCTTGTTATCTGAATTTATCGTAACAGATATTAATCCACAACAGATAGAAACACTACAGTTCTAATTTAAATTAATTGGATATTAATAATATTTTTAGAGTTACTCAGAATTAACAATTACACTTAGTCAATATAAAGTAATTAAATGAGATAATTAACTAATTGAATGTTGTAAAAACTTTTGATTCTTCAGTGTCGTCAAACAAGACATCCACAATTTGTCCACAGCTATAGAATTATTCGGATTAGAGTTTATGTTCGCTCAGGGGTATGATTATCAGGCTAATTTCTAGCTTGCCTAGGTATGGTCGCGAGGATCTTACAGTTGATATTTGCGTTGATAATATCAATGTGACATTCTTGAAGCCACTTTTTGGATTCATATTTAAATTTTATGTCGGATTTAATGCCACGTATTTCGTTAGGAAGAAGATTAAATAATTTACTCGCTAGGTACAAAGTACTCCGTTGGGTTAGGCCCTTTGTCACTCTTTGCTGAAAGAGCTTGTTATTTGATTTAGATCTCGTTATTCTACTCAATTCTGAAGTTGGGTCGGGGGGCAGTTCAAGTTTTTGATAGTAAATGATCTTAAACAACGCTAGAGCATAGAGTTTACGAACTTGGAGGATTTTGGAGGTTTCGTAAAGGTTGATGGTCGGGTATCGGTACTTCTTCTTCATCATTACTTTTATAATTATATTTTGTATTACCCCTAGTGGATTGAGATGCGAGTCGTAAGCGGCGCCCCAGGCAATGATTCCATATTGAATCGTGGACTGCACTAATGCAAAATATACCATCTTTAGCGTATTATACGAAAGGATATTCCTGAGATTATAGAAATTGGTGACTAGACGTCTGATCTTCTTGACCGTAGAGGATATGTGATCATCCCATCGTAAATGTTGGTCAATGTATAGTCCCAGGTATTTTGTAGAGTTTAATTTCTTGAGAGAAAAGCAGTTGCAATCTATGTTTGAAGTCAGACAGTTTTCATCTTTGTGCATCTTGAGGACGGTATTTACGGGCTGTCCATTTATTCTTGGCGAGAAGGTGATGTAAATTGTTTTCTCGACATTTAATGAAAGGAGGTTAGAATTCAGCCATTGGTTAACTTTAATAAGGACTTTAGCAGCTCTTCTGTGCGATTTTTCCCATGTTTTTTCAGATATGAAGAGCACCGTGTCATCAGCAAAAGTAATTATCTGGGATTTTGTTTCCATTGAACATAAATCATTAATATAGATAAGAAATAAAAGAGGACCCAGAACTGTGCCCTGTGGTACCCCGCATACAATTTGACGACGCTTACTACTTGTTCCGTTGATGTTAACATATTGCTCTCTGTTCGTGATATAGTTCTTTAACAGATCTAAGGGAGTACCTCTGATTCCTAGCTTATACAGTTTATTGAATAAATTAGCGTGGTCCACAGTGTCGAAGGCTTTTGCTAGATCCAAGAAAATTGCAAGAGGTTTATTATTTCTGTCAATACTTGTATGAATTAGAGCTGTAAGTTTTGCAATTGCATCGTCAGTACTTAAGTTTTGGCGAAATCCGAATTGGTTAGGTGATATAAGAATATTGTCCTCAAGGAAAGAGTTAATTCGTTTCTTAATGCATTTTTCGTGGATTTTGGAGAGGTTCGAAAGTAATGAAATTGGTCTGTAGTTGCTGGAGCACAATTTATCACCTTTTTTCTTATATATAGGAATGACTGATGCTAACTTGAATGCAGTTGGGTATATTCCTGTTTCAAAGCTTTTGTTAATAATGTGTTCTAAAGGTATAGCAATATTCGTTTTCATATTTTTTATTAAACATGCGCTAATATTATCAGGCCCTGTGGCAGTGTTGTGTTTTATTTCATTAATATATCTGATAATCTCAGAGCGTGTTACAGGTGCCATGAAGATTGACTTTGAATTTTGAGTGTTATTTGGGCCAATTGTGTCATCTGCTGCTGGGGTCATGTAAGAGTTAACGCTACTTTGTCTAATATTGTCTGCCATTTTTTCTCCTATATCACTAAAATAATTTACAAATGTGTCCGCTATTAATTCCGGATCTTCTGTAATATTATTATCCATCAAGACGTCATTTGTACGAATTTTTGTTATTATTTTCTTTTTCGTATTTCTGTTTGTAATTTCGTTGATTATACTCCATACTCGTTTACTGTTTCCCGCTGCGTCACTTATTTTCTCACTATAGTACTCGTTTTTAGTCGTTCTTATTAGATTGTTAATGTAATTTCTATACGATTTAAAATGATTTTTGATGGTTGTATTTCCTGGGTTCTGAAGTACTTTTTTGTGTAGTTTGTCCCTCATTCTGATCGATGTGATTAGATCTGCCGTGATCCACGGTTTCAGTTTGCGAGTGCGACTTGGTTTCACATTTATCTTTTTTGAAGCTTCGAGTGCATGTTGTTGTAAGGTAGCGATAAATTGCTGAGTGGCTAGGTTTGGGTCATTTTCTTTAAGCACCAATTCCCAATTTTGATTATCAAGGATTAGTTTGAGCAATTTGAAATCAGTTTGTATTATATCTTTTTTTTCCGGTGATTCTAACAACTTCCTTTCTTTGTTCTTGTTTGTGTTATAGATATTATCAGATGTATTCCATCCTATGGAAGTTGCATAGTGATCCGTAATATTAGTTTGTAGAATGGCACTTATTTCTTTTGATCTAAACTTAGTTGACTTTACAAATATATGATCTATGCATGTGCTCGAGGAGTGGGTAGAGCGCGTTGGCTTATCAACACATGATGTATATCCAAATGCAGCCAGGCAGTTAAGGTATTCATTAGTTGCATGGCTAGATTCCAAGATGTTTATGTTAATATCTCCAACAATTAGATTGATTTCACTCTCCGTTGAGAGTAACGCATTGTTTAACTCGGTGACAAACTTGTTCGGGTCCCCTGTTGGCGATCTGTAGATAGCCAATATAGTGAACGATATGTTATCTCTACTTAATACTAGTCTAATGACTTGCGCATGGGTAAACGACGTGTGGGATTCAATTTTCACAATATCTACCAGTTCGTCCCTGAGTAATATAGTTAATCCGTCGCAAGTGGTTGACTTGTTTGTGAAGTTAATTGTTGAGTAATTTTCTATTGTGAATATGTCTAAGTCGTGCGCAAGATGGGTTTCTGTAAGAATTATGAGATCGTAAGGAATGTTGATGTCTTGGATTACGGCTACTAGCTCATCAAAATGCGATTTGATTCCTCTAATGTTTAAATGGAACACCTTCATTCCACTGCATTCTTTATATAATAATTCCAATTCTTTAGTTGTGGTACAGATTGTTGACTCATGTTGGTTTTCTTCACTAAAGTCGAGCATTAGATTGTGCATATTTTTATAACAATTTCAGCTCAAAAATCTCTAAAATTAAACACTATGAATACTTTGAACTTTTAATGAACACGTGGTGTCAATTAATATTATTTTACTAGTTTAAACAAATAATATTAATTAATTACTATTAATGACCTCTGACCCTACTTGTGATCCCTTTCGGGTATGAGGGCGTGTATTTAACTAAGGGATGGCCTAGTCATACAACTGCTATAATTAAACAAAAATTTAGCTAAACAAAAGTACCTTTGCTCTTTGCTTAAGAAATAATGAGGATTTAATCAGCTAAATCTATGATTAGTCTAATGTTAGTCTAGGTTAGTTTGTGGCGTGGTGTCGTCTGGTTGGTTTTCTGTAGGTGGGCTGTTTTTTATTTTGATTAGTGCTTCCAAGTCTTCTGGTTTTGTTATGCGCACTCTCCTGTCTCTTGAAATGGCGATGATAGCTCCGTCCTGGGTCCAGCAGTTCTTCATGCCAACTATTTTCTGAGTGTCCAGGAGCAGCTGGTGGCGCGTGCGCGTCAGTGACTCTGTTACTAGGAATCCAGTTTGCTTCAGAGATTTCTTTCTCTTCCAAATCATTTCCTTCGGCCAGTAGGAGATGAATTTTACAATAATCGGTCTTCTGAACTTGTTTTTTTCGGAAGCAGTTCCTAGTCTGTGGCAGCGGTCAATGTCGCTGTCACGGATGTCCAGGTCTAGATCATTATTCAGGAAGTAAGTGACGGCATCATACGTGTTCTCGTTGTTAGTCTCCTGAATGCCGTGTATCAGGATACAGTTCCTTCGGCTATACTGCTCTAATGCGTCAATTTGTTCGTCGTGTCGGCTACATTTCGTTTGTGCTTCTTTTATTTCCAGCTTCATGCTGTTAATGGCTGTGGTGACAGTTTTTTCCAGCTCAATGAATTTTTCTTGAAGAGTTGATGTTGATGTGGTATGTTGAACGTTCTGAGGGTTGGGTGTGGCAGCTATTGCTCTAAATTCACTTCGGGCATTTTACCTCTGTGGCACAAAACTAATCACTCCTATCTGAACATTGTGAAAGCTGGTACTGTAAAAGTTTCATATTTAAAAAAAACCAAAGCAAATCAGGTAAATGTATTTAATATTTACTACAGACGAAGTTAACAATACGAAAGTCCGGACTGACGTTGAAGTGGATCACATATGCGGATCATATTCACGTATCTCATAGCATATGCTTGTGAGTTGATGTAGAATACGTTACGTCTCCGTATTCGTTAATTACCGCACTGCTTCATCAAGCTCTATACGTCTGATTGTCAAATTCAATTGAGAATTATGCAACGAGTTGACAGTGCAACGGGTCCTGCCACACATCAAATTTATTGAGCGAGCGTCACTACAGGTCAAACCGCACAACCAATCGATCTGAAATTTTGCACACATACTAACGTAATCTATGCGGTCTATGGGATTGTTTTTGAACTGGTTCAAATTAAAAAAAAAAACGATTGGTATTTGGTTGGTCCAATCAATTTGAAATTTTGCAATGTCATTGCAACCCCAATCTTACAAAGTTTCAGCCAAGTCCTCTCATTGGTTAAAATTTAAAAACATCTTTCCTGTGATTTTTGAAATTTTAACTAGAACCGATTGACCGATCAATTTAAAACTTTGCATGGTCATTGGGACTAACATTTTAGATACTTTTGTCAATTTGAAGACTAATCTGTCGTTAATTTAAAAGTATTTGTAATTTTAAGGAAATTTCATTCTATAATCTTGAAATATTTGAAAAATGTATTCCCACAAATAAGTGATACGTGATGGAGCCACTTCTGGCAAGATGGCTACTATCAGGTCCACATATTATTTTGTTTGTTTTTACATTTCGTGTTTCCATAAAGCAGTGAAAAAACAAAAAACAAATTAAATTGATATTTAGCTATAAATTTACTTTCTTGGCCATAACAAACAACTATATCAAATATTTGTATTTATATTTATGCAAATGCGCCCTTGATAGCCGCCATTTACCTAGTACCACAAAATCAACCAGAGGTCAGTTGTGTTCCTTATTTTCTCGAATACTAAATTTTCATCCCTGCCTTCTTGATGCCTCAGTTCCAAGACCTGTAGAGCAGCTGATACTTGCAAACGCATATCAAATCGGATGCAGTACGAAGGCTCGCTCATCAACGCGTTACCCTGAGCGTTTTCCTAGAATATTTCTCCTCAGGAGTTCCACAACCGAAAGCTTGATGTTTTGCAGACATACTCAAGTTCTTCATCAAATGAGGCACATTTTTACAAGAAATAATTAATCAAAAAGCAATTACCTAAGTTTTAAAGCCTAAACTACTTCAAACCGTAAACTAATCTAGCAAACTTTTACTCACCGTCGGCGCTGTTGTCGTTGTGGGCGCTACCGTGGCTCGCTGATTGGTTGTTGAAGAGTTGGCAACACTGCTGGTGTTTGCAGCTGATCTTTCAACCCGTGCACTAGGGGTTGTGTTTAGGGGTTGCTGAGTAGTGTTCAATGACAATGTTGTAACATTGGCAACCGCTCTCGCCACTTGTACAATTGGGGTGGAGTTTAGGGGTTGCCGTGATAATTTAGTGTCGTTTCTTGAACTGTCCGACGTGTGATTATGAGATATGTCATATTCTAGATAATTTATTTTTGATTTTGTCTTATTTTTAATAGTGTCGTCAATTAAATGAATGTGTATATCTTCTGTTTGATGTGTCTGTGATTTCACCGTAGACGTATTTTCATATTTTACATAACTGAATTTCGAATTGTTCTTTGTCATATTTCGGTGATCATCCAAAAGCTGGATTCGAACGCTGTGCTGTGCATTACTTGTGGGCGGTGGGATTTGTGTTGAGGTTAGAGTCAACAACTGCACCACGAGTCCGCCCGGCTGCGTGATGTTGGACAACGCGGGGGCGGCGGTGGTGTTGGTGGGGGCGGCGGTCGTGTTGACGGCGGCGACCACGGGGGGCGGCGGGCCAGGACGCAATGTGAAACACAACAGCGAGATGAGGAAGTAGAGGAAGAAGAGCGTGAATTGTCGGTAGAATCTGTTGAAAGAGAGATAATTATTACACCCGTGGTTGAATACTTTGAATGAATGGTCTCGCGACTCGGTTTAATTAATGAAGATGGATAAATTCAGTTCAAATGTTACTAATTACTCGCTTCATGTCTTTCAGTGTATTCAAATCATCCCGTATTCTATGAGTTTATGTTGGGTTGAAGATATATGTTTTATATTCCTGTCTGGATATCTAGAGCAGTGTACTATGTTACCTTGGTTAAATCTCGTATGTCGTCCGTGCTTGCTCTCCAACGTGATACGCAAAGAGTTGCCCAGAGATTTTAATGTGTTCATGTTTTTGACGCAATATGATTTATTTGCTTGTGAATCCTCGTCCATTATTCGTATATTTCATTGCAAGTACCGGATTCAAACAAGTATTTCATTTTACATCGTAATAACCAACTAAGGCGCTGCTGGGGGGTTGTTGGGGGAGAGGGACTGTGGAACAGTCGTGGAAATAAGATCGTTGTTCTCTGCCTCTCTCTGACCCATATCATAAACACGTTTTTATTGGAGCAGAGAGAGAAAGAGTATAACCAACTTAGCTCCACGCTTGTACAAGCGTGGAATAAAGTAGCTGTGCTGGTTGTCTCTCTCTGCTCCAAATAAAAACATGTTTATGTTATGAGTCAGAGAGAGGCAGAATAACAGGATGGATCTTTATTCCACCACTGTACATACGAGTACGCTATTAATCTCTCAATTGAATTTTCTTTTTGATTGATTTTTATTTGATTTTCCTTGAAACACAATTACATTCTCCCCTCTTGTAACCCCCCCCCCCCCCCCCCCAATCCGCGTATCAAACAAATACAATTTCAAAGAAACTTCTGAATTTTGCTTAGAAAGTAAATACAAATATTCCCTATAATACATTACAAGAATGTTCAAAATATGGATTTGAAATTCCTTATGAGTTTCAAAGAAGATAGGTTTACAACCTCCTTTTTAGAGGTACACAGGTATTTTTTAAAGAAAGTTAATTTGATTATTTATTTAACGGCGTATTTTTTGTGAATTTGCATATTTTGATATTTGTTTGTTTCTTGATATTATGTGATTATTATGAATATTTGCTACATGTAGTTGTTTGCCCCTTGGTCAGAAACATAACTATATTAATGCGTTCATTTCAAATATCAGGGAGATATGAGTCATTTGTCGCAATAAAGAATCCATGACGGGCCGGACAATCCGCCGTGTTGCAGTAAAAATGCAAGTACCAGGTTTTCAGTTTCACCCCCCCCCCCCGCCCCCCCCCCCCTCCTCCTGAAACAACCCAACTCAACGTCGAAACTCAATTCGCTGTCATCGCGATCGAAGATCCTGATAATTGATCCACGGATTCCGCGAATTGCAGATTTTCCAGCGTGAAATTCCAAAGCAGAGTATTTTTTGCCAATAATTCAATTAATAACGCTAATATTGACAGACCATTAAAATTTAATGCTTGCTAATCCCCTTTCGATCAAGTTCATGAAAGCTTTATTAATTTCTTACTTTTATTTCGTTTTTGTTTCAGTCTGAGCGTTCGGGCAGAATATTTTAATGTGCGTTGAAAGCTCCGTGGTCTTCTTTTTTTGAGATATACGTATCTTTATTTTTAACTCGGAGCGAAAGTGTAAAATGTTGTTGCTCTGAATTTATGCAATTGAATATTTAACCAATCCGGCATTCTTTTCACATCATTTGCATATTTATCCAGCGAAGATCATTCAAGCAACGCGTCGCTAGGTCTGACGTCGCAAAGTCGGTGGAGGTGCCGTGATTCATAGTTACAAAGTTGTACTAAAAGGAGATTATTGGAGATTATTATTTCCTAAATATCGCGAACCATTCAAATGATGAAATATGTGAATAATAATTAGCATAGCTTATTTTTTAGCTCCGGTTATACCAAAGATAAATTTTGCTGGATTAACTGACTTTTGGATTAAATTCAACTCTGTCAATAATTTTGAAGTATCTGATTGGCTGTGCCGCCAATTTAGTCCATTATTTAGTTATGAGGCAAAAATAAAGTTTGGTAATAGGGCATTGGCCAAACTTTCTCCCGCTTGCTTGGCGAAGAGAGCCTTGGGATCAAAAATACATACTGACAGTAGTCATTACACGATCGAAATATCATTATTTACACTGCAATATCTAATAATTATCCACTATATCGGTAAATAACCTAATATCAACATCAACATCAATTTTTAATTCTTATTCTCAATTCTTATGAGAATGTTCACTTAAAGTGCAGCTCATAACTTCAATTGCCTGATAGCGAACGTTTTCAATTGGGTTCGAGGTGCTGTACACACCGGTGCTCGCTTATCAATGCGTTGATCAATCAATTTCATTTCGTTTCTACTTGCCATTCATTTCACATATCCAATAATCAGAAAAGTTTTATTTGTATTGAGCTTTAATACAAGTTTCGATTGTTCATGTGATGATTAAAATATGTGACTGAATAATTCGAACTTGTTCCGGATATAATTTGAAAGTGTCGCTTCATTTGTTTGAAGATCTCATCAACAAATATCAAAACGATTTGCATTTCTTAATGGAGTTTCGTCTGTCGTTGGCAATTGCAATCAACAGTAAACAGCAAAGTTTGATTGCTCCGAATCTAAGTCCTGAGAGCGAAAGATCTAAGATGGAATAGATCATAAGTTAGACACAATAAGCTAATAATCACAACAATGAGACGCTGAATATTTGCAATCTGCTTTCCGTATACAATTCAGGGTGGAGGGTTGGGGAAGGGGGGTGAAACTTTGTCGAGAAATGAGGTAATATTATCCGTGCGTCTGTTTCTTTGACAGAAATCTGTATTGTTTACTTTCATTAAAGTTATTTGTTTCATGTACAGATGAATATCACATTTAATTGCTAGATGGAACAAAGGTTTTGTGGATTTAGAAGCTAAGAGAAAGAAGTAAGCAAAATGACACCAAGCTATCAGTCCAAGATATAATAATATGTATCAGTAAACTGTCCTACATCGTTATATGATTTTGGAATGAAATAAAAACTACGTAACTCCAGACAATAATCTCCGTTCACCCGTTATACCAAAACAGATTTGTCAGATTAGGGCCGGTTTTTGTACCTCTTGCCGAAGTTCTTGATAGCTAGCTAACGGATAAAGTTAGCAAGCACCTAATTTTACATTGATTTCATCATCTAGCTAACACTATCAAGAAGTTGAAAGACGCTTGTTAACGCTATCAAGAACTTTATCCGGTAGCTAACTTTAGCAAGAGGTACAAAGAGTAAAGACTGGTCCTTATAGAGTACTAAGTTTCAATAGAGCTCAACGATGTTGTTATTTTGCTCCGACAGATTTATTAAAAAATAGATTTCCTTCACGATGAAAAACATCAGCTATAAAATCCTTACGGAACGTCAATATTTTTTCTTTGTCTTCTTCTTCTTCTTCTTCTTCTTCTTCTTCTTCTTCTTCTTCTTCCGAAGCCTTCGGCTTGTTCATTTACTAGAATTAATACTTGTCTCGCCATCTTTTTTTAGGTCTACCTACACTCCTTTGACCTTCCGGAAATCTATCCCTAGCTATTTTAACAATGCGATGTTCTTGCATGCGATCAATGTGTGTGTTCCACATAATACGCCTTTCTTCAACCCATTCACATATTGGCGTAACACCACACATTTCCCTGATGTTATCTGTTCTGTCTAACAGAGTGTTATTCGTAACTTTTCGCAAAGTTTTCATTTCCGTAGATTCCATCAATCTCTTGGTATAAGCTGTGTCCGGCCTCGTTTCTGCAGCGTATGTGATAATCGGCCTCACCAAAGTCTTATAAATTCTGGCCTTGGTCTCCTTGAGCAAGTGCTTGTTCCTCCATATCATATCGTTAAGGCATCCTGATATTCTGTTCGCCTTCTCAGTCTGTGTTCTAACTTCAAATGGCAATATTCCACTACTTGTAATATTAACACCTAAGTAAGTCATGCTCATTATTTGCTCGATTATCACTCCGTCTACCTCCAGCTTACATCGAATAGGGTTCTTGGCTATGACCATTGACTTTGTTTTTAAGGTTGCAGTTCTCATACCCACTGCTTGCGCCATATTTTTAAATTGGAAGAGAAGTCTTTGAAGGTCGTCTTCACTTTTTGCGAATATTATCGCGTCGTCAGCATAACATAAAATTTTTATTTCGTCATTACCCATTCTATATCCATTACATTCGCGAAGACCAACTATGATTTCATCCATAACGAGGTTGAACAAATAAGGACTCAAGGAATCCCCTTGTCTAATTCCTTTGCTAATTGTGATCACATCACTTACTTCTCCATTATTTTTTATTCTCATACTGCTATCTCTATATATGTCTTCAATAAGTTCAATCAACTGCAAAGGTACCCCCTTTTCCTTTAAAATCCTTGTCACGTCAGTTAGTCGGACAGTGTCAAATGCCTTTTGCAGGTCTATAAAACAAAGGAATGCAGGATTATTGAATTCTAGAGACTTTTCGGTAACTTGTCGTAAAACAAAGATTGCATCTATGCAAGACCTTCCTTTTCTAAAACCTTGTTGCGCATCAGTTAATTCCGTATATAATGATAACTTAACATTTATGATTTTTGTAAGAACTTTGAGTGTTGTATTCAGCAGATTTATGCCTCTGTAATTTTCTGGCACTGTCTTTTCACCTTTTTTGAATAAAGGAATGAGTATGCTGGTTTTCCATTCTTTGGGTATCCTTCTTAGTTCTAATATTCGGTTAAATAAAAGCGATAACTGTTTTACAATAACAGTTCCGCCATATTTAAGAAGTTCGTTGGAAATTCCATCCATCCCCGGCGATTTCCGATTTCTGATCTTTCTAATAGCATCACTAACCTCTCGTTCTGATACAGTCACAGTGATTTTTTCTTTGTGAAGGAAAATATTTTTATGGATTTATTGAAAACAAAATATTTTTTTTCAAAATGAATAAAAATGTATACGATATTCCATGACCTTAGGCGTCTTCGCTGGGAATTATCTCGCATTTTAAATTCCCCTAATATTTAAATTCCACCCTCATATTTTTAGGGAATTTCTGCAATATATTCATCCTACGGTTTATTCTGCATTCCAGTCTAATGCCTCCAAATCAAGTATACATTTTTATCCAGTGAATAAGGGAATGAATTCTTCCTGAATGCAACCAAAATTGTTTGATACAGGCGATTGTGATACAAGTTACTATCGATATATTATCTTGGTCTACTTTCATCGTATGTTTTTATAGCGCGATGATATCAATAAGAATACCAGAATAAATAAGTATCTTAGATAGGTGAAGAACGAATTAAAAACATAAAATATTGATCATGTGTTTCTTATCTCGATACACGAAAGTTATTCTTGTGACATAAACAGTTATCAAAAATCTTTTTAACCGAGTAAATTTTTCAAATAGCAAGAACGACGGACAGGCTAACGTGAAACTCTTTAAATAAATACGCACATATCTATAATCAAGATGGCTCTGGTTGCTAATGACATTGCTGTCTACGTCAGAGGCATTGTTGTACTCACATTCGTTTTAATCCCCTCTGAATGATCTAGTGGAGCGGTCGCTCCACCCAGCCAAGTCGTACTATACACTCACAGTCACTCAACATACCGCAAATGCCTAATAAACTGAGGAGCAGACCAAACACTTTTACTGTAAGCAACAACATGGCATTTTCGGCCTACTGGATCTTAAAATTGGAAAATCTCACATTGTTGTGAAATGTCTTAATTTCGAGCTATGGCCCACCCCACTACATATACCAAATTTGGGAACAATAGGTTATGCCATTTGCGCGCTAGAGGACCGAGAAAACAGTGAAATTACACCACTTTCTGATTCTGAAGATGATTCTGATGATATCAGGAAACCCTGTTGACAGCGCCACAGCCTAAACGGCTAAACCGATCGACCTGAAACTTTTACCACATATGCACTTTTGGCGTCTGATGATACCTTGCCTCTTGTGATTTTTTGTGCCGCCATTTTTAAACCGGAAGTGACGTCATAACTCAAAAACGTCTGGACCGATTAGAACGAAATTAGCGCCATTCGATTTAGATGGTCATCTATATGAAGTATCAATAAAAAAAATATTATTTTCTTATTTTCTAAGCCGGAAGTGACGTCATAAATACGCAATATTTAACTTATTTCAACAAATTATACTTAAAATACGTACATAATTAACTTACATTGTAACATAGACAATACAATTTATATATTCAAGGTAGCAGTGTTCTCGGCCGCCATTCCTGAAACCGGAAGTGACGTCATATATCTAAAACGCCTGTACCGATTGCAACTGAACTAGCTCCTGCGTATTCATTCTGCTATTTATTTGAAAAATCAATTGTGAAAAATGAATAAATAAATTAATGGTACCGGAAATGGCGGCAGGAACCACTAAATGAAACCGGAAGTGACGTCATATATTACAAACGGCATGACCGATTTTACGGAAATATAGGGATTAGGAATTCAGATGGTCGTTCATGAAGGTATCAACTAGATAAAACAAGATTGTTTTTGAGCGAGCGAAGCGAGCGTCTCCATTTGGCTCTTTTGGCACGGACCTCTGTTTTTTTTTTTGTTTGTTTTTTTTTTTCTGTTACTGACGATATACAGGTCAGAGTTTTTCTTCGATCGAGCTGAAATTTTGCACACATGTACGTAACATTTCTGATTGTTGCAGACCCTAATTTTTTTGAAATCCATTGATTGGTTCAAATTTAAAAAAAATTAACTTTCGATTGGTTGTTTTGATCAAATCGAAATTTTGACAAGTCATTACCCCCAACATTGTACCCAATCAAACAAAGTTTCAGCCAAATCCTCCCATTGGTTAAAATTTAAAACCATCTTTCCTGTGTTTTTAGAAATTTAAACTATAACCGATTGAACGATCAACTTATAACTTCGCATGATGGTTGGGTCCAACATTATCTGCATTTTTGACAATTTTCATACTAATCTGTGTTTAAATCCAAACGTTATTGACATTTTACGGACTATTAGCGTGTTGGCTGTCAAATTCACGGCGACTTCGACTCTTCAGTTCAAGGCAAGGTAGTTAGAGCAGAAACTTTCAAACGCAAATGAAACTGATAATGACCGTTCAACAGTCGATCTGATATTGTGTAGACACACTTATATCATATGAGTGGTCTCAGGTATATTTTTTGAAGGAGATCCTGTGATTTTTGAAAATTAACACGGAACAGTTCAATCATAAAGGTTCAATTGATCACTTAAAGCTTTGCATGGTTATTTGGACCAATATTTTAGGAATGTTTTGAGATTTCTATACAAATCTGTGGCGAAATTTTAGAATTATTGGCTTTTAATGACATTTTCGATAGACAGAATTTCGGTTCGAGGTGTTGCGCGTATCCGTGCTCGCTCATCAACGCGTTACTCAGATTCATTGGTTAAAATTTAAATAAATATCTCCTGATAGGCTGAAAAATGAAAACGGTCTTCGATAATTCTGATCAAACTCATATTTTGCATGATCATTAAG